>CP136066.1:164087899-164687899 GCA_032622095.1 Siphonodentalium dalli | reverse complement strand
TGTATTTATCAACCTATCTCACACCTTCCAATTACGTAGACAAAATTTGGAAGATCGAATGAGTCATGTCCGTTTAATCATGCACCAGAAAATATATCGCCAAAGGTACGACTTACTACTTGGTAGAAGTGTTACACCTGCTTCTTTGTATTGAACCAATCTTCGTTTACATGCTAGATATACGGTTTAACCCTTTACCCAACAAACCGGCCAAAACCGGCCAAAACCGGCCAAATAAAGCTTCAACAGCCTAAAATATCTTCGGTCTGTCTCAATAGAACCATACAAATATGGATATCATTGGAACCGGCCCCTTGACCACATTGTGATAGTTACAGTTATGCCCTGTGCCAATGCATTCTCTTATATATGCGAGTCGACCATAGGTCGCCTCGCATATATAAGAGAATGCATTGGCCTAAAAAAAATCTTTTTTTAACACTTTTTACCATTTTTTCTTACATTCTTTAACAATTTTATAATTTTTAATGTGTTAAGCCAATGCATTCTCTTATATATGCGAGGCGACCTATGGTCGACTCGCATATATAAGAGAATGCATTGGCACAGGGTCGTTCTGTTGGGTAAAGGGTTAATGTCCGGAATTATGCCAGTTTGTGTTAATTCCATGTTCAGTTCATCACCCGATCCTTATATGATGTAATACGCTACCACTGAAAATCTTTAAAACAAAGTTAGGCCATGGCAACGCTAATACGATCTGATCGCTCCCGCTTGAGATCCGATCTCCGTCTACTGGCATCGCTGTTAACTCTTTCAGTTCCAGGGGCCGATCTCATCGGCCCTAATTTACGGTATGTAGAGTGGCCCTAAAACAATTAAAAAAAAAAACATTTAGATTTTCTTTTTTTGGGTTGAATTTGTTTGGGTATGCTTAAGCATGCTATAGCGAATTTTAAAACAAACTGGATAAAACCTTAGGGGCATGTTATAACTAAAAACTATCACCAAGTATTCATAGTAATAATTTTGATGCCCATGAAAAGCGTAAGATTCCCTGGCACTAAACCTACAAAATAAGTCTGTTAAAGAATATAAGAAAAAAATATTAAAATTGTAAAAAATAATAACAAATGATGAAAAATTGTTAGGCCAATGCATTCTCTTATATATGCGAGGCGACCTATGGTCGACTCGCATATATAAGAGAATGCATTGGCACAGGGTATATGGGTTGATACAAAAATCGGACTTGGCACTGAAAGGGTTAAGGACATATTATGGACTTGTTCGGTGCGTGAAATTGATATGTTAGTACTCTGGTACTATGCCAACCTGGAGAATGTAGCATTCTACTAACATCGCCGAAAACTTCTAAGATATCGACTAGACGACTTTATAGAAAACATCGTCTGAACTACGCTCAATTGTAAATATTTACATCTCGATTCGGGACGCAGCTATGGGCGATAAACTAACATAAATGATTTCGTCATCCATAGTCATTGTATTTAATTAATATTTTAGAATTACGGTGTGTGCGTTTTCAATTTGGATTAATATTCGTAAAAATAACTACTTTGAGCAATATTATTCTCAATTTCAATTTGATCACCATACCGGATTGTTTCACATTACTTTAACAGAATGCTATATGCTACCACGGAAATATGTTTTAAAAGTTAGTCCCTGGCAACGCGATCACGATCTGATCGTTAAGACATAAGATCCGCCCCGGGTCTACTGACACCGCTAACATTGTTAACAAAGTGTATTGCCCTCCGCTCTTCTTATATGCTCTACATGTGTATGTCTTTTTCTTTTCTGAGGAGATAACTCAACATAAGCGACTAGAAAACCAATGTCAGAAATGGTAACGCGCTCAAGATCATATATTATATACCCATGATTGTAATTATAGAATATAAAATATATTGGTTTTGCGAATGACCAACTCAGAATTCCGTTAAAATAACAATATATATATATTTATTTTCATTTCTTTTATTTGTAATTCACATAGCTTGTCACAACCCAAATATCAACATTATTGACATAATAATGTAAAGGACAATAATCGAAATTGAAATTCCAAAATACACCTTTTACCGGACTCGACCTCCGGTCGAAGTTCGACTTTTAATCCTCCCAAAAATTCCCATTCTATAAATAAAACACCCATGCGCCCAGGCGAAACAGGAATCTCTGCATTAGTGTACACGCGGAGCGCGCGTAACAAAGTTTCATTCGCTCATTAAAATAATTTCTTCGAAAAAGAAAAAGCACTGTAAAAACGGCTCTTTAAAATCGCTTCTTTAAAAAACGCTCTTCTAAAAAATCATTTCTACGGGGGAAACGTTATTTTAAAAATGTTAACAACGTTAGCGATATCACCAAACGGAGATCGAATCTCAGGCTATAAAGGGCCGATCTTGTTAGAGATATTTCTTAAAACTTGTTGGTAATTGCGAAAATCGACTTTATTTCCATTCGCACAATACAAGAGTATTTTGCTGATGCGACTCTATGAGCTTATCCATGTGTTTTTACCATAAACGTTATTTATTTGACTAATCGCAGATGCTAGTCAACATGTGCAATTTCGTGTTTATCTCATTGACCTTGGCTTTTTGTAATAATCAAACCTCGTCATTCGTTTGCTATAAGGATTAAATAAGAAAATTCCCCAGGCGAAATAAGGATGGTTTGATTGGAAGCCATGATACAGCGTTCGTGATTTCCGGTGGGCTGTGAAGATTTTGGCGACAAAGCAGATCAGAATCCGAATAAAAATTCGCAGATCGTCTTATTGTCTTCCCGTGACTCAGCGCGCATGGACACTGACGTCACTTGACATTTGTCTATACTCACTGAGACGGACGGAGTGTTTAATTCGAATCCGAATCAGCAGAATTACATTTAATTATGGTCAATCTCTTCCCAGAATATTTTATATACATATAGATTCCGGGGTATTAAATAATATACATGGATCGAGGATACCTGTCCGAAAAAGGTTCTATCAATTAATTTTATTTTTATTTTAAAACGGATACGGACACTAGGCGCAATGTTTTTCCGCCCCCTAATTTTTTTCCCCGCTCTCTATTTTTTTTTTTTTCGATTCTGGGATAGGGAACCACCCCTCCAAACTGCTTCAAATGACTATTTTACTCAGTTTTCCTGATCTTATCCGATCAATGTTCCGTATCATGCTTATAGACGCATTCCTACTTTTTATTTAGCAAAAGACTATAAAGTTTCAGAACAATTCTCCAATATATGTGGGCGGTAGGGTTGACATTTGATATCCAAGATGGCTGCTGGTGGCCATGTTTGTTTTAAAAACATTTTGGGGAAAAAATAGAGGCTCCCATCTAGAGGTCACCTCGAAGATCCATATGAAGTTTGGTGACGAATGGGATGAGAAACATAACCTGTAAGGTGTGATAAAGGATTTGGTCATACAAAGAGTAAAATACAAAATGGCCGCTGGCAGCCATGTTTAAAAAAAAAAAAATATCAGTATAAAAATGGTAGTAACCATTTAGTTCACGAATGTCCAGTCGCGAATACATAAACTGACTTAAAACACAGGTTTGAAATATAATAATAATAATAATAACTAGAGGGTTAAAATTCTGGCCTGCAGAATTTTGATACTTCCATATAAATTCCCCATCCCCGATCACCATCCATAATTTAATCATCTACCCAACCCTATCCAATCCTTACACATAAACCACTCCATAACCCTAATATTGGTAGCCAATCCATAATCATAACCATTTCCACAGCCCTATCCACAGCACTTAACTCTAACCCAATAAAATACCCTTACCAAATACATTGCCCTCATGCAAACCATATCCATAGCCGTACCTTGGACCATTACCATAACTCTTTCAATGAGTTTAGTCATACATACAAGCGTATCCACAACCAAATCCTTTGCATAACTGACACCGTCACAATTTTATCATTAACAATATCCACAATTCTAACCCAATTTATAAACCATATCCTGACCATAACGTTAACATTAAGCCTAACCCTGATCTACACATATCTATAGCCCTATTCTTAATGTGTTATATAGTTATCAGGGCATAAAATATTAAATATGAGTCAAGAATTCTGTCCGGAAATGATTCTATTGTTATTATTGATTTCATTTCGAATATCTTCTGGTCTAATAATGTGTGGTTGTTTAGCTAACGAACAATAGTGGTTACTGTTACCAGTGACCAGGGCTGTTCTAAAAATAAATCAAGAACTTGTCCCAATTAACATCTCATAATAAAATATTCGAAAAAATTTAACATTAGCTGATAGAAGTCTTACTGGACATGGGTCTTCAATTCATATTTATTATTTTGAACGCACAAAACTATTTCAAAACTTGTTATTTAAAGAGATAATCATATTGTTAACCCTTCACATTAATTTTCCTATGTGTATACAGTCATCCGGGAGTATTTTTCTACATGATAAGTGAATACATGTAATATCTATCGGTCACTTAATCCTGATTAACTCATTGCGCATTCATTTGAAAAGTAACAAAAAATCATCGAATTTGCACGTGGATAGTACCGACCACATCCAATTTGCTTTATCTCGATTTCTTCATGTATTTCTTTGCAAGATTTACTTGAAGTTGCCAAAAGCCTCGACCAACCGATGCGCGTTCTCCGTTAGACGGATTGCTTTTACACAACAGTCAAACTTCCAGGATGTATATATGGTAAACTGAGGCACATGCTCACGCATTTGACTCACTCCTTCATTAGCCTGCTTCAATTTCGACTTTTGCCATATATCGATGTAGGCTGTGTTCCTATGCATGTACTACGCATTACGCTATATATCGTCGCCACGAGTGGATCCTTTGTTCTGAAACTTAAGCAATCGCACCAGTGTTGGGCGTTGATATCCCCTATCACATCCACTCGTCAGCAAAATTTTATCTCCATATTTTATGTTTTTCAAGACTTTTTGAACTTTTGATTTTTGTTGGAAATTGCCAATATGCACCCACCTGAACACGAGCTTTCCGTTGGTCGGTTTGCTTTGTAAGTAGAGCGGTCAAACTTTAGGATGTTACCAACAATATATCAACGAACCGGCTCCTGCATTACATTGCTCCGTCATTAACCCGGTCGGATTTGGCGAGAAAAATAGCTTAGTGATACAGCACTTAAATATACTTGTTAACATTATAAAGCCTCGCCACTAGCAAACCTGGTACCTTAGCGCAAATTAAGCAGACATCGATAAGTTGCGTTTGGGTACTATCTATCATATCCACTATTCAAAAAAAATTTGTCTCGATGTTTGATTTTTAGACAATTTTTCCCCCTTTGATTTTCGTTGGAATTAGCAAAAAGTCTGAACCGACCGGAAGCTCACTCGCTGTTTGACAGTTTGCTATTATAGCAGAGCTATCACACTTTGGGGACCTACCTACGCGATACCGCAGTACCTGCTCATGCATTAACCTTGCTCACCAATTAGCCCGTTTGGATTTGGCGCCAAAAATAGGTAATTTTCTTGTACATGCCGTAGACCGGTAACGATTGGGACAAAAAACTTGCCAGTGGTAAAATTCGGTCCGCAACACTCTCCCCATTCGGAATATGCAACAAAAATATTATACCGCTGGACTTGTTTTTTGTTTGTTTTTTTTTTGTGTTTTTTTTACTAAATCTGCCGTTTACATCCGCCACCGGTCAGCCTGGTCTCACCACCCTCGGCCTGGTCTCACCACCCCGACCTGGTATCATTATCCAGCATGGTTTCGTCGCCGCCCCGGTTATGCTTCATCCTCTCCCATGCTCCTTCATTAGCCAAATTATTTAATTTTCGATTTGTTATAACTTGGTCAATTCTGAACCGATTTCCAAAATTCTTTCAGGAGGATCATTAGTACGTCCTATAGATACACGACAGTAAAAGTAGTTGAAATCATCGAAAAAAAATATTTCGAAAATTTTGCCCCCACCCAAACCCCAAAAATATAAGTCCGTTCCTGTTCAAAACTTATTTTCATAGCAAGTTGCTAATAAGTAACTGCATAGAAGCCCTCATATCTGGCTACCTTGAATGTTATAGGCGGACACGGGATATGAAATAAATCGAATTTTGCGAATCATGGGCGACAACTCTGTAGCGAAAGCTCGGACATAAATTGTAAAGCATGGACACAATAGGGCCTACTGAGTTGTACATACGGTCCAAATTTCAAGTTGCTGCTGTTCATACTTTTCGAGATACTGCAACCCCCAGTTTTACACATAAAGTGAGATAACTCTGCAAATCAAGTTAGGACAAAATCCTATATAGCCCGATGCACTACAACTATCATAGGGCTATAAACATACCAAAATCCAGCGCTCTATCTCTCATACTTCCTGAGATATAAGGGTTATAAAATTGCTTAGTATAATAATAATAAATAATATTGGAAAAAAATAATAAATTGAATAACAATATACTTCCATATTAAAATATGGAAGTATAATAATAATAATAATAATAACTAGAGGGTTAAAATTCTGGCCTGCAGAATTTTGATACTTCCATATAAATTCCCCATCCCCGATCACCATCCATAATTTAATCATCTACCCAACCCTATCCAATCCTTACACATAAACCACTCCATAACCCTAATATTGGTAGCCAATCCATAATCATAACCATTTCCACAGCCCTATCCACAGCACTTAACTCTAACCCAATAAAATACCCTTACCAAATACATTGCCCTCATGCAAACCATATCCATAGCCGTACCTTGGACCATTACCATAACTCTTTCAGTGAGTTTAGTCATACATACAAGCGTAACCACAACCAAATCCTTTGCATAACTGACACCGTCACAATTTTATCATTAACAATATCCACAATTCTAACCCAATTTATAAACCATATCCTGACCATAACGTTAACATTAAGCCTAACCCTGATCTACACATATCTATAGCCCTATTCTTAATGTATTATATAGTTATCAGGGTATAAAATATTAAATATGAGTCAAGAATTCTGTCCGGAAATGATTCTATTGTTTATTATTGATTTCATTTCGAATATCTTCTGGTCTAATAATGTGTGGTTGTTTAGCTAACGAACAATAGTGGTTACTGTTACCAGTGACCAGGGCTGTTCTAAAAATAAATCAAGAACTTGTCCCAATTAACATCTCATAATAAAATATTCGAAAAAATTCAACATTAGCTGATAGAAGTCTTTCTGGACATGGGTCTTCAATTCATATTTATTATTTTGTACCCACAAAACTATTTCAAAACTTGTTATTTAAAGAGATAATCATATTGTTAACCCTTCACATTAATTTTCCTATGTGTATACAGTCATCCGGGAGTATTTTTCTACATGATAAGTGAATACATGTAATATCTATCGGTCACTTAATCCTGATTAACTCATTGCGCATTCATTTGAAAAGTAAAAAAAAATCATCGAATTTGCACGTGGATAGTACCGACCACATCCAATTTGCTTTATCTCGATTTCTTCATGTATTTCTTTGCAAGATTTACTTGAAGTTGCCAAAAGCCTCGACCAACCGATGCGCGTTCTCCGTTAGACGGATTGCTTTTATACAACAGTCAAACTTCCAGGATGTATATATGGTAAACTGAGGCACATGTTCACGCATTTGACTCACTCCTTCATTAGCCTGCTTGAATTTCGACTTTTGCCATATATCGATGTAGGCTGTGTTCCTATGCATGTACTACGCATTACGCTATATATCGTCGCCACGAGTGGATCCTTTGTTCTGAAACTTAAGCAATCGCACCAGTGTTGGGCGTTGATATCCCCTATCACATCCACTCGTCAGCAAAATTTTATCTCCATATTTTATATTTTTCAAGAATTTTTGAACTTTTGATTTTTGTTGGAAATTGCCAATATGCACCCACCTGAACACGAGCTTTCCGTTGGTCGGTTTGCTTTGTAAGTAGAGCGGTCAAACTTTAGGATGTTACCAACAATATATCAACGAACCGGCTCCTGCATTACATTGCTCCGTCATTAACCCGGTCGGATTTGGCGAGAAAAATAGCTTAGTGATACAGCACTTAAATATACTTGTTAACATTATAAAGCCTCGCCACTAGTAAACCTGGTACCTTAGCGCAAATTAAGCAGACATCGATAAGTTGCGTTTGGGTACTATCTATCATATCCACTATTCAAAATTTTTTTGTCTCGATGTTTGATTTTTAGACAATTTTTCCCCCTTTGATTTTCGTTGGAATTTGCAAAAAGTCTGAACCGACCGGAAGATCACTCGCTGTTTGACAGTTTGCTATTATAGCAGAGCTATCACACTTTGGGGGCCTACCTACGCGATACCGCAGTACCTGCTCCTGCATTAACCTTGCTCACCAATTAGCCCGTTTGGATTTGGCGCCAAAAATAGGTAATTTTCTTGTACATGCCGTAGACCGGTAACGATTGGGACAAAAAACTTGCCAGTGGTAAAATTCGGTCCGCACCACTCTCCCCATTCGGAATATGCAACAAAAATATTATACCGCTGGACTTGTTTTGTTTTTGTTTTTGTTTTTGTTTTTTTTTTGCTAAATCTGCCGTTTACATCCGCCACCGGTCAGCCTGGTCTCACCACCTTCGGCCTGGTCTCACCACCCCGACCTGGTATCATTACCCAGCATGGTTTCGTCGCCGCCCCGGTTATGCTTCATCCTCTCCCATGCTCCTTCATTAGCCAAATTATTTAATTTTCGATGGTCTGTAACTTGGACATTTCTCAACCGATTTACAAAATTCTTTCAGGAGGATCATTAGTACACCCTATAGATACACGACAGTAAAAATAGTTGAAATCATCGAAAAAAAAAATTGCGAAAATTTTGCCCCCACCCAAACCCCAAAAATATAAGTCCGTTCCTGTTCAAAACTTATTTTCATAGCAAGTTGCTAATAAGTAACTGCATAGAAGCCCTCATATCTGGCTACCTTGAATGTTATAGGCGGACACAGGATATGAAATAAATCGAATTTTGCGAATCATGGGCGACAACTCTGTATGGAAAGCTCGGACATAAATTGTAATGCATGGACACAATAGGGCATACTGAGTTGTACATACGGTCCAAATTTCAAGTTGCTGCTATTCATACTTTTCGAGATACTGCAACCCCCAGTTTTACACATAAAGGGAGATAACTCTGCAAATCAAGTTAGGACAAAATCCTATATAGCCCGATGCACTACAACTATCATAGGGCTATAAACATACCAAAATCCAGCGCTCTATCTCACATACTTCCTGAGATATAAGGGTTATAAAATTGCTTAGTATAATAATAATAAATAATATTGGAAAAAAATAATAAATTGAATAACAATATACTTCCATATTAAAATATGGAAGTATAATAAGGGATTCGCACGGAATTGATTGGTATGTCGATAGTATGGTTTATTGACATTTCTGTGTTCAGTTGGAACGTTCTGGTGTGACCCCCACCCTTGCCTCGGAATTAGGTGATGCGTGTAGAAAAGTCGCCATATCTCGGCCAATCTTCGAGATATCGAGCTAATTTTTGCGTCATTGTGTTCGCATTTGATGCCCCTTTAATATTTAGTAGGGTTCTAGTAAGATATTGTGGCGATATTCTACTATATAGACCTATATTAATGCTGTTCAGTACATACATTTCGATTATATCTGGCTTCCATCGACATAATAAGGCAAGTCGGTAATCGTTTAAAAGTATTATAAATTCCCCACCGAATGACACTAAACAATTGACGATTGGTTGAAGGAATTTGAATTCATAGTGCATCTTCTGTAAACTTGAAAAAAATGAAGAGGCCACAATTTCTACATTTTTCAACCGATTCACAAAATTCACTCATAATGTCACTCGGTACATCTTATAGATACTTCACAACAATTTTGGTTCAAATCGGAGACCAAAAAAATATGACAATTTTTGCCCCCTCCCTAATATGGACCAATGTTTTTTTGGATCTTCGTCAAAATTGCACCATTTCGTCTTCTTTCTATGGATAACACGCTCACATAGACCAAATCCAGTTCGCGTGCGTCGTCTAGGAGGAGTTTTGTCCACAAGCACTTTCTCCTCAATCGATGTATGAATACAATTTTCGATGGTCTGTAACTTGGACATTTCTCAACCGATTTACAAAATTCTTTCAGGAGGATCATTAGTACACCCTATAGATACACGACAGTAAAAATAGTTGAAATCATCGAAAAAAAAAATTGCGAAAATTTTGCCCCCACCCAAACCCCAAAAATATAAGTCCGTTCCTGTTCAAAACTTATTTTCATAGCAAGTTGCTAATAAGTAACTGTATAGAAGCCCTCATATCTGGCTACCTTGAATGTTATAGGCGGACACAGGATATGAAATAAATCGAATTTTGCGAATCATGGGCGACAACTCTGTATGGAAAGCTCGGACATAAATTGTAATGCATGGACACAATAGGGCATACTGAGTTGTACATACGGTCCAAATTTCAAGTTGCTGCTATTCATACTTTTCGAGATACTGCAACCCCCAGTTTTACACATAAAGGGAGATAACTCTGCAAATCAAGTTAGGACAAAATCCTATATAGCCCGATGCACTACAACTATCATAGGGCTATAAACATACCAAAATCCAGCGCTCTATCTCACATACTTCCTGAGATATAAGGGTTATAAAATTGCTTAGTATAATAATAATAAATAATATTGGAAAAAAATAATAAATTGAATAACAATATACTTCCATATTAAAATATGGAAGTATAACTAGAGGGTTAAAATTCTGGCCTGCAGAATTTTGATACTTCCATATAAATTCCCCATCCCCGATCACCATCCATAATTTAATCATCTACCCAACCCTATCCAATCCTTACACATAAACCACTCCATAACCCTAATATTGGTAGCCAATCCATAATCATAACCATTTCCACAGCCCTATCCACAGCACTTAACTCTAACCCAATAAAATACCCTTACCAAATACATTGCCCTCATGCAAACCATATCCATAGCCGTACCTTGGACCATTACCATAACTCTTTCAGTGAGTTTAGTCATACATACAAGCGTAACCACAACCAAATCCTTTGCATAACTGACACCGTCACAATTTTATCATTAACAATATCCACAATTCTAACCCAATTTATAAACCATATCCTGACCATAACGTTAACATTAAGCCTAACCCTGATCTACACATATCTATAGCCCTATTCTTAATGTATTATATAGTTATCAGGGTATAAAATATTAAATATGAGTCAAGAATTCTGTCCGGAAATGATTCTATTGTTTATTATTGATTTCATTTCGAATATCTTCTGGTCTAATAATGTGTGGTTGTTTAGCTAACGAACAATAGTGGTTACTGTTACCAGTGACCAGGGCTGTTCTAAAAATAAATCAAGAACTTGTCCCAATTAACATCTCATAATAAAATATTCGAAAAAATTCAACATTAGCTGATAGAAGTCTTTCTGGACATGGGTCTTCAATTCATATTTATTATTTTGTACCCACAAAACTATTTCAAAACTTGTTATTTAAAGAGATAATCATATTGTTAACCCTTCACATTAATTTTCCTATGTGTATACAGTCATCCGGGAGTATTTTTCTACATGATAAGTGAATACATGTAATATCTATCGGTCACTTAATCCTGATTAACTCATTGCGCATTCATTTGAAAAGTAAAAAAAAATCATCGAATTTGCACGTGGATAGTACCGACCACATCCAATTTGCTTTATCTCGATTTCTTCATGTATTTCTTTGCAAGATTTACTTGAAGTTGCCAAAAGCCTCGACCAACCGATGCGCGTTCTCCGTTAGACGGATTGCTTTTATACAACAGTCAAACTTCCAGGATGTATATATGGTAAACTGAGGCACATGTTCACGCATTTGACTCACTCCTTCATTAGCCTGCTTGAATTTCGACTTTTGCCATATATCGATGTAGGCTGTGTTCCTATGCATGTACTACGCATTACGCTATATATCGTCGCCACGAGTGGATCCTTTGTTCTGAAACTTAAGCAATCGCACCAGTGTTGGGCGTTGATATCCCCTATCACATCCACTCGTCAGCAAAATTTTATCTCCATATTTTATATTTTTCAAGAATTTTTGAACTTTTGATTTTTGTTGGAAATTGCCAATATGCACCCACCTGAACACGAGCTTTCCGTTGGTCGGTTTGCTTTGTAAGTAGAGCGGTCAAACTTTAGGATGTTACCAACAATATATCAACGAACCGGCTCCTGCATTACATTGCTCCGTCATTAACCCGGTCGGATTTGGCGAGAAAAATAGCTTAGTGATACAGCACTTAAATATACTTGTTAACATTATAAAGCCTCGCCACTAGTAAACCTGGTACCTTAGCGCAAATTAAGCAGACATCGATAAGTTGCGTTTGGGTACTATCTATCATATCCACTATTCAAAATTTTTTTGTCTCGATGTTTGATTTTTAGACAATTTTTCCCCCTTTGATTTTCGTTGGAATTTGCAAAAAGTCTGAACCGACCGGAAGATCACTCGCTGTTTGACAGTTTGCTATTATAGCAGAGCTATCACACTTTGGGGGCCTACCTACGCGATACCGCAGTACCTGCTCCTGCATTAACCTTGCTCACCAATTAGCCCGTTTGGATTTGGCGCCAAAAATAGGTAATTTTCTTGTACATGCCGTAGACCGGTAACGATTGGGACAAAAAACTTGCCAGTGGTAAAATTCGGTCCGCACCACTCTCCCCATTCGGAATATGCAACAAAAATATTATACCGCTGGACTTGTTTTTTTTTTGTTTTTTGTTTTGTTTTTGTTTTGCTAAATCTGCCGTTTACATCCGCCACCGGTCAGCCTGGTCTCACCACCTTCGGCCTGGTCTCACCACCCCGACCTGGTATCATTACCCAGCATGGTTTCGTCGCCGCCCCGGTTATGCTTCATCCTCTCCCATGCTCCTTCATTAGCCAAATTATTTAATTTTCGATGGTCTGTAACTTGGACATTTCTCAACCGATTTACAAAATTCTTTCAGGAGGATCATTAGTACACCCTATAGATACACGACAGTAAAAATAGTTGAAATCATCGAAAAAAAAAATTGCGAAAATTTTGCCCCCACCCAAACCCCAAAAATATAAGTCCGTTCCTGTTCAAAACTTATTTTCATAGCAAGTTGCTAATAAGTAACTGCATAGAAGCCCTCATATCTGGCTACCTTGAATGTTATAGGCGGACACAGGATATGAAATAAATCGAATTTTGCGAATCATGGGCGACAACTCTGTATGGAAAGCTCGGACATAAATTGTAATGCATGGACACAATAGGGCATACTGAGTTGTACATACGGTCCAAATTTCAAGTTGCTGCTATTCATACTTTTCGAGATACTGCAACCCCCAGTTTTACACATAAAGGGAGATAACTCTGCAAATCAAGTTAGGACAAAATCCTATATAGCCCGATGCACTACAACTATCATAGGGCTATAAACATACCAAAATCCAGCGCTCTATCTCACATACTTCCTGAGATATAAGGGTTATAAAATTGCTTAGTATAATAATAATAAATAATATTGGAAAAAAATAATAAATTGAATAACAATATACTTCCATATTAAAATATGGAAGTATAATAAGGGATTCGCACGGAATTGATTGGTATGTCGATAGTATGGTTTATTGACATTTCTGTGTTCAGTTGGAACGTTCTGGTGTGACCCCCACCCTTGCCTCGGAATTAGGTGATGCGTGTAGAAAAGTCGCCATATCTCGGCCAATCTTCGAGATATCGAGCTAATTTTTGCGTCATTGTGTTCGCATTTGATGCCCCTTTAATATTTAGTAGGGTTCTAGTAAGATATTGTGGCGATATTCTACTATATAGACCTATATTAATGCTGTTCAGTACATACATTTCGATTATATCTGGCTTCCATCGACATAATAAGGCAAGTCGGTAATCGTTTAAAAGTATTATAAATTCCCCACCGAATGACACTAAACAATTGACGATTGGTTGAAGGAATTTGAATTCATAGTGCATCTTCTGTAAACTTGAAAAAAATGAAGAGGCCACAATTTCTACATTTTTCAACCGATTCACAAAATTCACTCATAATGTCACTCGGTACATCTTATAGATACTTCACAACAATTTTGGTTCAAATCGGAGACCAAAAAAATGTGACAATTTTTGCCCCCTCCCTAATATGGACCAATGTTTTTTTGGATCTTCGTCAAAATTGCACCATTTCGTCTTCTTTCTATGGATAACACGCTCACATAGACCAAATCCAGTTCGCGTGCGTCGTCTAGGAGGAGTTTTGTCCACAAGCACTTTCTCCTCAATCGATGTATGAATACAATTTTCGATGGTCTGTAACTTGGACATTTCTCAACCGATTTACAAAATTCTTTCAGGAGGATCATTAGTACACCCTATAGATACACGACAGTAAAAATAGTTGAAATCATCGAAAAAAAAAATTGCGAAAATTTTGCCCCCACCCAAACCCCAAAAATATAAGTCCGTTCCTGTTCAAAACTTATTTTCATAGCAAGTTGCTAATAAGTAACTGCATAGAAGCCCTCATATCTGGCTACCTTGAATGTTATAGGCGGACACAGGATATGAAATAAATCGAATTTTGCGAATCATGGGCGACAACTCTGTATGGAAAGCTCGGACATAAATTGTAATGCATGGACACAATAGGGCATACTGAGTTGTACATACGGTCCAAATTTCAAGTTGCTGCTATTCATACTTTTCGAGATACTGCAACCCCCAGTTTTACACATAAAGGGAGATAACTCTGCAAATCAAGTTAGGACAAAATCCTATATAGCCCGATGCACTACAACTATCATAGGGCTATAAAAATACCAAAATCCAGCGCTCTATCTCACATACTTCCTGAGATATAAGGGTTATAAAATTGCTTAGTATAATAATAATAAATAATATTGGAAAAAAATAATAAATTGAATAACAATATACTTCCATATTAAAATATGGAAGTATAATAAGGGATTCGCACGGAATTGATTGGTATGTCGATAGTATGGTTTATTGACATTTCTGTGTTCAGTTGGAACGTTCTGGTGTGACCCCCACCCTTGCCTCGGAATTAGGTGATGCGTGTAGAAAAGTCGCCATATCTCGGCCAATCTTCGAGATATCGAGCTAATTTTTGCGTCATTGTGTTCGCATTTGATGCCCCTTTAATATTTAGTAGGGTTCTAGTAAGATATTGTGGCGATATTCTACTATATAGACCTATATTAATGCTGTTCAGTACATACATTTCGATTATATCTGGCTTCCATCGACATAATAAGGCAAGTCGGTAATCGTTTAAAAGTATTATAAATTCCCCACCGAATGACACTAAACAATTGACGATTGGTTGAAGGAATTTGAATTCATAGTGCATCTTCTGTAAACTTGAAAAAAATGAAGAGGCCACAATTTCTACATTTTTCAACCGATTCACAAAATTCACTCATAATGTCACTCGGTACATCTTATAGATACTTCACAACAATTTTGGTTCAAATCGGAGACCAAAAAAATGTGACAATTTTTGCCCCCTCCCTAATATGGACCAATGTTTTTTTGGATCTTCGTCAAAATTGCACCATTTCGTCTTCTTTCTATGGATAACACGCTCACATAGACCAAATCCAGTTCGCGTGCGTCGTCTAGGAGGAGTTTTGTCCACAAGCACTTTCTCCTCAATCGATGTATGAATACAATTTTCGATGGTCTGTAACTTGGACATTTCTCAACCGATTTACAAAATTCTTTCAGGAGGATCATTAGTACACCCTATAGATACACGACAGTAAAAATAGTTGAAATCATCGAAAAAAAAAATTGCGAAAATTTTGCCCCCATCCAAACCCCAAAAATATAAGTCCGTTCCTGTTCAAAACTTATTTTCATAGCAATTTGCTAATAAGTAACTGCATAGAAGCCCTCATATCTGGCTACCTTGAATGTTATAGGCGGACACAGGATATGAAATAAATCGAATTTTGCGAATCATGGGCGACAACTCTGTATGGAAAGCTCGGACATAAATTGTAATGCATGGACACAATAGGGCATACTGAGTTGTACATACGGTCCAAATTTCAAGTTGCTGCTATTCATACTTTTCGAGATACTGCAACCCCCAGTTTTACACATAAAGGGAGATAACTCTGCAAATCAAGTTAGGACAAAATCCTATATAGCCCGATGCACTACAACTATCATAGGGCTATAAACATACCAAAATCCAGCGCTCTATCTCACATACTTCCTGAGATATAAGGGTTATAAAATTGCTTAGTATAATAATAATAAATAATATTGGAAAAAAATAATAAATTGAATAACAATATACTTCCATATTAAAATATGGAAGTATAATAATAATACAGTTTATAGCCACGGATCCACGATATGTGCTCTCGGGCTTTACACAAAAATGAAATATATCATACAAATAGCATGTTAACATGCAAACATAATACATAGAGCTGTAGTGACGAATTGGCATCTGAGGTTGAATTATTGACACTGTGTGTGACCGAATGCCCTTTTGATCAAGTGACACTTTAAAGCTGATTTAAATTGATCAATGGGTTGCGGAGCTTTAAGGTGGTCTGGCAATAAATTCCAGAGCCTGGGACCGGCCACGGAAAATGCGCGGTCGCCGCATGTTTTTAGATTACCAGGAGTATGTATCAACAAGTTCGACTTTGCAGACCTAAGTGGTCTAGGTGGTTGATAACGTGCAACGATATCGGATAGGTAAGATGGTGCCATACCGTGCCAAGCCATTTAGACACTTGTATACGATTAATATTATTTTGAAATGAACTCTTTCCTCGATCGGCCAATGCAGTTTATACAGTATAGGAGTTGTATGGTCATTTTTTTTGGTTTTTGTGACAAGCCTAGCCGCACATTTTGAATGACATGTGCCCTGTTTCATGAAGGCAACTTAGGACATAGTTGGGACTTAAGATGGTCATAAGTTCAAACTTCAGTCATAAGTGCGTTTCACGAACAAAGTCTTAACCTAAGATGGTCTTAACTTCGGTCTTAACTTTAAGACTGGTGTGAGGTGTCATAAGATAATCTTAAAGTTAAGACCTACGTTGTGATCCGCAGTTGGTCCGAAATGTGGATGGGATCTAGTTCATGTATGTATTATTATAAACACATTTAACTGAATAACACATTGCTAGCACGGAGGGGTGTTTCAGAAATGGTAGTAATTAATAACCAACTGGTAAGATATAGCAATGACGTGGCCAGTGGTTGCAAGATTGGCGGGTGTCCGCTACTAACTGTAAACCGCCAAGACCGGACTATATATACATTTCTAATTGCTGTTACAAAAATAATATATTTACATAGAGTTGAACATCATTTGCGATTCAAATCACCCAATCGCACTGTAGACAATAATCATGTTGAGACAATTAGTCCGAACATTTTCACATCGAGGATAATAGTGAATGATTTATACTCAGTTTTTTTTATAAATGCTTATGTCAGCTATTATTATTATTATTATTTACTTGCCTTTCTATATTATTATGCTATAATTTGATTGTAAAAATGTATTGTATATGTACCCCGTATATATATCAACAAGATAATAATACATAATATGTGTTATTTTATTATTATTATGTATATTATCATAATCTATTAACTATGAAATAAAAAGATATATAGCATGTATATAGTATACGGACCGCGCGGGCACACCGGGATCCGTGAAAGAACATATAATATCACTGTGAACTGGCCCGCAGACCCCTGGGGGGAATTACTAAAATACCAACATACCAGTGGTATAGTCTATATTGGTATTTAGTAATTTTCCCCAGGGGCCTGTGAACCGGCCGTCTGTTCACGTGTTGTTAATTATAAACGCTCTTTATTAGAAGTCGTTGATTTGGTTTTTATTAAAACATATATACAGAATGTCGTTCAACGTAACGTACTTTCGAAGTTCATACGCAGTTTGTTAATTATAACAGGCGTTTAGCACATTTGTGAACAGAACCAGAGCAAATGGCACTAACATCATTTATATATGGCTTCTACAAGTATGTCTCAGATTGGAAATAAGTATATTTGGAGCACGATATGAAGTCCTATTCACATTATATCAATATAAATAAAGAGCGTTTTGTGTTAGTATTTCATGAATGTTGGCAATCAATAAAGAGCGTTTAGCTCAGTGCTTCCATTGTGGTGTATTGTATGTGTATGCCGTGTTGGTGACATATTCGGTTTCCTGGTATTATAGATGCTTCAAAGACGTATAATGTATTAGAACCTAATATCAGCATTGAAAGGAGCGAACATATGTCTCGCGTCGCTTTAATGGCATGTTATATGGGTGAAGGTTCACATTCTGAGTGAGGATGTATAAGTCCCTTTAATAACTGAAATAATATATTTGAGCTCGATACGTTTGTATAAAATAGGCATTGGAAGCATGCAGCTATGTGTGGATGGGGTCTGACGCGAAAACACAGTTAAAAAGCGCGCTCGTGCAGTTAAGTATGCACCAGTCATTATACTGATTATCGCCCTTGCATTAAAATATCATAATTATTCTTAGACACCCACTAGTATATGTCACCAGACACTGTACCTAGGCATATAACACACACATAACCAACATTTTCTGTGCACAGCTGTAATAAATTGTCGAGAGCCAATCTAAAAGCGCGCGAACTTAAATTACAACTTAAGTATAGGACTTAATCTTGTCTTGTGAAACGCGTTCTTGAAACGGAAAAGTTACATCATAAGATCCACCTTAGATCTTAGATTAAGTCCATCTTAAGATAATCTTATGACATTGCTTCATGAAACAGGCCCCAGGTCATTAAAATAATCGATGCGGCTTGTTACAAATGCATTGACAAGTTGTTTTGTCGTCTCCATGTCAATCATGTTTCGCACCCTGCTAATATTTCTCAGATGGTGATATGAGAGTCTGCACACATGTCTCACATGCGCATCCGCAGACAGGTTCTCATCAATTTGATATCCCAGATTGCGAACAGTGGTTGACATGGAGACAACACTCTCTTCAAGAAGAATATTACATGTTGTCGCCTTCAGCAGTTGATGGGGCGAACCAAATAATATATATTAGTTCCGTTTTGTCGGAATTTAACTTAAGAAAGTTTTCAGTCATCCACGATTTGATATCTACTACACACAGTTCGATTGCTTCTCTGGCGGGTTGTTAGAAATCTGGCTTAAAATGAACATAAAGTTGCGTATGGTCCGCATAAAAGTGGAACTGTAGTCGGTGATTACGAATGATGTCCCCAAGTGGTAAAACATAAATCACGTAGAGAAAACGACGCTCATTGACACGAATCATGTGAGTGGCGGTTGCACGTGGGCTATATGCCGTGATAACAATTGCCCGGTACAGCATTGTTCGAAACTACAAACACATATAATACAATATTTGTTTTCGCTGTAAATATAACGTAGTATATATGCGTAATATATACTATCGACGCAATTGTCTGTATTTTAGACACGAATGCATTTTAAAGATAGTTTTGATTCGCGAATTATCAAAGTTATATGTGTATGTTTGAAGGTTTTAGACACAACTGGTATGCAAATTAACATGCTGCCTTTTCTGACAAGGAATTGTATTACGTGGGGGTTATAAGCACTATGCGGGCGGGTGTTAGAAGCGAACTATTTCTCGAATAGTGGTCACCGTGGGAGTTCGTTACTTTTTACTTTACTTTATTTTATATACAAAAGGGATATGGGCACAATATATAGTCACAATTATAGGTAACCCCTCTCCGGTATACAAAATTGACAACACATTGTTACAAAACGACAAGAAGGCGATAACAGAAATGTTTGCAAATAATGAGAAAAAATTAGAGTTTGCATAACATCTTTCAGCGTATGTGTCTATGGATTACCAATATAGGAGAGCATAAAACTATGCATATCTGTATATATTGGGACATTTAAAGACACGGTTGGCCTTGGCGGTGGCCGGTGGGTATCCTGTGAAAATATCTCCACCCGTCAAAAACCGCCACAAACAGAAAGAACATCAAAATGTTTATAGACTTTGTCCGTATACAAATAAGAAATATCGCATAAACAGTATGTTATGGTCATATCTTTGACCATTGTTATGTAAACAAAAGCATAACAAGTTACTTTTCTGGTGTTTGTTTATATTATGATGGTAAACATAAAGAGCGTTCTTTGTTTGTGAATACCTGATATGGAACTAATAAAGAGCGTTTATGCCATTTGTGTGTGATTAGCCAGTATCATTGTGCTGTCTTCTGTAACACAATCAGGCTCTTGCTTAGGTAAAATATAGGAGGTCTTTATGATAACATGCTGTTTAAGCGATGGTCATGGTATATATGAACGGAACTGTATGTGTTTTAATGTTTTTTCTGTTTACGGTGTTTGGAACAAATATGTATATTTTCGACATTATAATCAAATATCTTAAACAGGTCTGGGTGACCACCAATTGAACTATGATAGCCTGATAAATCGCAAACTAATTTGCGATAAATCGCAAACCTTTGCGAATCACAAACTACTTTGCGATAAAACCCAAAAACAACTTTGCAATAAATCGCAAACGTATTTGTGATAAATCGCAAACTACTTTGGGATAAATCGCAAACCTCTTTGGAATAAATCACAAACTACTTTGCAATTTATTTCAAAGATTTGCGATTAATCGCAATAGTTTGTGATTTATCGCAGATATATTTTCATGCGTTGGCACTAATGGGCTTCAACCGTATAAACAATATAAATCAGACATTTTAGACAGATCTATAATAACCCGATCGGGCTAAAATAGTCCAATCAGTCTTTCACAGTCAGCATTCATATGGGATAAGAGGGCAAAACTCTCTCAATTTGATTATAATGTTTACTTTAATTACACACAAATTAAGACATTTGGCCGATTACTTCAGACATTCAGACAAATTTTACTCCACGTGCAAGAAACAGATCAGGGAAATCCTGAAATCGAATTAAGTACAAAAACACGATCGAGGTTCTACACTAAAAGAAATATAATGCGGATTATTTAATTTAGCCCTGTGCCAGGGAGTCCAGGTAACTGATACGTGTAACATGATCTCGAAGAACCTCGATTGGAGTTTTGTACTTAATTCGATGTTTAATTTTCGTGGAATCATTTGGAATCTAACATACCACATCGTTAAATTTGCCGTCGGATATTTTTCCTAATTTCGAGGGCTTGGTATCTGGGAAGGTTCTCCACATAGTGCATATATATTTGGTACTCCAGAATACCCGGGCAGGTACTCCAGAGTACCTGTACAGGTTATCAATATAGTACCTATATATGTGTTACCACAGAGTACCCGGACATATATACTCCAGTGTACCTGGACAGGCACTCAACAGAGTACCTGGATTTTTGATACTCCAGAATAACTAGTTAGGTACGCCAGAGTACAAAAATACCAACATATTATCCAGAGTATCTGGATATTTGTCACTCCAGAGTACCTGGATATTTGGTACTCCAGAATACGAACAATTTGGTACTCCCCAAGGGACAAGTTCAGTACCTACGTATAGGTACCTTGGAGTATCTATTGTATTAAGAGTGTATATATGCTACCCTACCACACGTACATGTACTATCCACCCATGCAACCTATATTGAGAAAACTATTGAGCATGTGCCTCCCGCCCCATCCCCACCACACACAAGTATATTTACATAGTTTTCTGATAAAATAAATTACCTATACATGTACTAATTTCGCGCATGTGCGATGGGTAATATGTCTAGATTGTGTCCACAACATGTATGAATATTTTATAGTAATTTAGAATCTTAATCTGAATCTGAGGTCATCATGGTCATGCTCGCGAGTTGGGATTATCACTACCTGTGGAACTGGGATTGGGGATGTGGGGTCTTCCCGTTCACCCGGTACCTATGTGTGTATTGTTCCCAACGACTGTGTGATATAACGATCACAGAGATGCATGTTACATTTTTGTCACAATTTTTGCCGGGTACGGATCATAATTCTATGATGTTACGTCAAATATCTGAACGGACACAGGTAAAACTCAAATTAATTCGTCGTTGTAACGACCTCCCCTTTTTGCACTTTGGTACAGATATATATATACCCTATACACGTAGCTAGTCTTTGTTGATGGTGTGTGTATGTATATATAGGTAATTAATAAGCCTCTTCTCCTCACCAAAGTGGCCATTCAATAAATATACCATTGTGCTGTTACCTTGGTGTAATAATATTAGTTCCTACTCGAAAATTAAATACCTGTAATACATGGTGGTACTCAATTCCGTTCATGTGTAGAGTGTGGAGGTGGATTCGACTATACACCTAAGGGTTTATACATGTCTTTGTTATCTCCACAAGTGAATCGATCTTGTCTGGAAGCAGTGATCTATATCAATAAAATACTTTGAGAGAGGCCTCCACTTATACTCACCGTAATTGAAAACAACAAGGAGAATACAAGCCGGAACTATTTCCCGTTGACGCCTGTTGACGTTGTTGCCAAACGCGATGACTTACATGACGTCAACGACGTCAACGATCCGCTACGGGCGGCGCACATAGAACTACTGTTTTTTTTATCAGACTTAAATAACAATAAAGGTAGGCATAGCATCACGTGTAGTCATATTCATTGATTAAACTTATCCGGCACAAGAGGTGTGGGATAAATACAGAACATAACTTGCATCATAATCTAGAATCCTTTATATCGAACTCGTTGCGGACGGTGCACATAGTCACGTTTCACTCCAGATCCGTCTTCGTGAAATATATCCTTGCGTCGTCCGCAACTCATTCAGATGCTCGATTAAAATGGACGTTGTGTTCTGTCTATTTACATAACTTTTTTAGCTGCTTGTGCCATATTGTGAGTCTCAAGTGACGTTTCGAGTTCCATGTGCTACTAACATCGTTAGGGCCCTGCGAATATTCGAGGTTCGGTGTGATTCGATGTCGAATATTTAATATTGAATTCATCCAAGTCATTTGGATCTACATAGGTTGGTTCACTTGGGTATTGTAAACGTGTTGAAAGAGGTCACAAGAGACCAACGGGCTATATCATATTATGATCAGTCGTTAACCGATAAGTTGCGTTAACGGCCTGTATAATTGTTTGTGTTCCTCAAACTGCACAGTTGTGGGTGTACATGTAAATAGTTAAGTCATATCATCTCTGTTTACACGGTAATATTATCAACGCGCATCGAGATTAATGACTACCTGTTAAGTCAATAACTACTTCAACTTAGTTACTGATACTTAAAGGGGGAAAGTACACTAAATCCGGTCATTTAGAGGACCAACTCCTTTTATACTCAACATATTATATGCAACAAATGAATGAATTTGAGTCATGGATTAGTGCCATATGTATCCATGTGCATTATGAACGATAGAAACAACATGTGAATTAAAATGAAAATGAGTTTATGACTCGAATGGCCGGATTTAGTGTTCAGCACCCCTTTAATCAGAATTTATCACATAATCAATAATGAATATAAGAAAAAAATGTATCAATTTCTCCATGTCCGTTTTAATGGTGGTGTATTTACAGACTTTTATATTTGTGCACATCTACCCACTGCGAGCGCATTGGGTCCCTTTAATAAGTCATTTGTATTGACATTCACGGATAATTTTTGAACACGCAACAAACCTATACATATATTGATTAATATTGGACAACATCCCACTGTCACCTTTACAAATTATTCATGATAAGATTAACCAGTGGTCATTTTTCCAATACCTTTTCTCTGCACAGGTTGCGTTTATGAATATTTGTTAATAATTACCTTTATTCGCCTGTACACAACTTAATTATGATTTAACTCGCTTCACGGGAACGAACATAAAATATTTACTAAATAATAACTACAAATTAGATTTGATATGTTTTATTAAAAGGACTACTCAGGCATGAGGCATACCATGTAGCCTCGGCAAAAATAAATTATGAGTAATAACATGGGGAAAATACAAAACATTGCAACTGTATATATCAATTATCGAAATAAATCTGGAGAAATTAGTATGTACACTGGCTGTGAGACAGTGAGAGTGACGGGGGTGGCAAACATGAGCATAGTCTGATATTCGTCTCTACGTCCTTGACCAAAGCGAAGAGGACAGATAACTGAACATGGATAGCCCTGGATGAGTGAACTGTTTGCTGGCGTTCAATGTTCGTGACCAATATATCCAACGCTAGCTGACCTACATATCAATAACAATGGAGACTCTTAACACGCCAAATATTGTTCACAGTTGAACTTCAATAAATATAATCGACACACATGTCACGGCGTGCAGTGTTTGCATATACAATGTATATGAACCGTGAACAAGAAGTACTATTAAATGTCAGACACGTCTTTCTTGTCGCTGGGGCGGGTGGGGATTGGGGTCGCAAAAACAAATATCAAGGATATTATGTACACGGATGGGTGTGTGCCGTCTGAGCACCAAATCGATTTGTTCAATGCCATGTAATTTTAGTTCCAAATCCGTGTTTGAAGAAAAATTATGACTTCTAAAATTAAAATGACTATAAACATTCAGGACCAAAATAGAGTATTAATCAAGAGAATGGGATATGTCCGACTTCCGACGAGGGCCAAATTTGCACTGAACAAAATGCAAAATCATTCAACCTTGTGACCTGGAATGTTTTCCTGGCCATTTCTGACTGGGTGGTTAATATAACAAATATATTGCAATGTTTGTTGTTTGAATAAACAATATCAACAATTTGAGCCAGATTAAATTACAATAAATATATCAATCATCTCTACCAGAGCGCACCAGTCATACATGTACTTCATGTCGCCGGCTTGGTACCAGTCTGTGATTTCTATATTTAGCATGGGGTTTTGCAGCCAAAATTGAGAAAACCGATCGCCCCAAAGTCAAAGTTCCTATGTGCTTGGAGAACAATTCCCGTAATTAAAACTTAATGACAGAACGGAGAATCAAAGCGGTAGTTTTGTTGCGATTTTCGCAAGATACTCATCAAAGTTGCAGCAGATAAGAACTCTTGTGTTTGACATTCCATGTGTTGCCGTCCATGTGCGTTTAGACATTTATGATGATAAAATAATCGGAGAACCAAATCACACCGTTTCGCAATATAGTTCTTTGGCAGTGGGAAATTCCAAACATAAGGTACGAAATTACACAAATTTTGTCCGACATTATCTACGCTTAATAAGGGCAGAATGTTGTTATGTTCGCTTAGTATTTATCTTATTATCGGAGAAGTCCACCAAATGTGGGTAAAATGTCGCCGGTAGCAGCGGTCTTACCGATTCATCAAGGGGAGTAAACCCTACATGGAATTTGTAAATATATATGGTTAAAAGACAGTAACTGCGACAAAACACTAGTTTTGTTGCAAGTATGTACATTCGTGGAGGCCATGTGTTCATGGTCATGCTATATTTGCCTAAGCCCCGTTTTGCTCGAAGTGGGATCTATATGGTGATCGAAGTCAAATTTAAAGAGCGACTGGCAAGATATGAACTACATGTGGTTATACGGGGTTCGAGTCGGATGGTGCTGTTAATTTGCTATGCTGGTGGTGGGTCCTGCTGTGTTGATATTGTGATGGTGGTTCTTGTTGTATTGATATGATGATTGTGGACCCTGCTGTGTTGATATGATGATGGTGGTTCCTGCTGTATTGATATGATCACGGTGTGTCCTGCTGTATTGCTATGATGATGGTGGGTCCTGCTGTATGGAAATGATGGTGGGTCCTGCTGTATTGCTATGATGATGGTGGGTCCTGCTGTATTGCTATGATGATGGTGGGTCCTGCTGTATTGCTATGATGATATGATTGTTGGTCCTGCTATATTGCTATGATGATGGTGGGTCCTGTTGTTGCTATGATTATGGCGGGTCATCCTGTATTGCTATGATGGTGGTGGGTCCTGGTGTATTGATATGATGATGGTGGGTCCTGCTGTATTGCTACGCCGATGGTGGGCCCTGCTGAATTGCTATGGTGCTGGGTCCTGCTGTATTACTATGCCGATGGTGGGTCCTGTTGTATTGATATGATGGTGGGTCCCGCTGTATTACTATGACGATGGTGGGTCCTGTTGTATTTATATGATGGTGGGTCCTGCTCTATTGACATGATGATGGTGGGTTATTCTGCATTGCCATGATGATGGTGGGTCCTGCTGTATTAATATGGCGAATGTTGGTTCTGCCCGTATTGCTATGATGGTGGGTCCTGCTGTATTGATATGATGACGGTGGGTTCTGCTGCATAGGCATGATGGTGGTGGGTCCTGCTGTATTGACGTGATGAAGGTGGGTTCTGCTGTATTGCTATGGTGATGGTGGGTCCTGTTGTATTAATATTACGGTGTGTTCTGCTGTATTGCTACGCTGACGGGTCCTGCTGTATTGCTATAATGATGGTGGTCATGTCGTATTGCTATGGTGATAGCGGGTCTTGTTGTAATGCTATGATGAGAGTGGATCCTGCTACATTGATATGATAATAGTGGGTCCTGCTGTATTGATATGATAGTGGGTCATGTTGTGTTGCTATGGTGATGGTGGTTCGTGTTGTATTGCTATGATGATTGTGGGCAAAGCGATGCTATTATGAAAAGGTACGGTAAATCTTTCCTAAAGTTGTTTTATTTTTTGCGGCGTTTGGCTAATTCGAGCGATTTCAGCAAACACCAGTGTCTTTATGAAACATCCAAGAACATTTATAATAAAGCTATTATTTTAATAATTGTGGCGCTGGTTTCTGAAAAACGAGAGCAATACTTTATAACCATCTCAATTTCGGCCTGTTTGCAACAACGACACAGCCATTATTATAATATGTCACGATCTACATGCTTTTGAATGTTTTCCACACATAGTGGAGGTTCCTCGAATTGTTCAGATCAGCCAAACACTACGAAAATAACAACTTTTTTACCCTTTCAGTGCCAAGTCCGATTTTTGTATTAACCCATATTTCCTTGATCATTTTTCAAATTTATTGATTATAATAATGTGATACATTGATAGAAAGAGCTCTAAAAATCGGACTTGGCACTGAAAGGGTTAAAGACATATTATGTACTTATTGGGGTGCGAGAAACTAATAAGTTAGTATTCAGGCACTGTGCCAACTGGAGGAATATAGCATTATGGTAACATCGCCGAAAATTTCAAACAAATCGACCTTACCACTTCACAGAAAACATCGTTTGAGCTATACGCGCAATTGTAAATATTCACTTCTCTATTCGAGACCCAACTATCTGTGATATGCTAACAAAAACTATTTCGCCATCGAATATTATATAAGAATGACGGTTTTTGTTGTCAATTTGGATATAATATTTGTAAAAATTACTAGTTTGAGCAAGACTCTTCTCCATCACTTTAAATAAAATAACGGTACTTTCTTAAGAGCATCGCTGTGCCCTACCAGCATCATAGCAATTCAGCCGGACCCACCAGCATCATATCAATTCAGCCGGACCCACCAGCATCATATCAATTCAGCCGGACCCACCAGCATCATATCAATTCAGCCGGACCCACCAGCATCATATCAATTCAGCCGGACCCACCAGCATCATATCAATTCAGCCGGACCCACCAGCATCATATCAATTCAGCCGGACCCACTAGCATCATATCAACTTGGCAGGACTAAACCAGGGGTGTGGATCTTTAAGGGGGACGAACGTTTTGCATAAATCCAGCCAACAATGGCAAGAGATTTTCAACAATGAATCTCTCTGGCGAAAAATATTGAATTTCACATATCATCACCTTCATTGTATGTAGAACATGAGCAGTTATTAAGAGACAACAACATAATGGATTTTAATACGATTGAAAGGTTGAAACTACTATTTCCTTGTTTGTCCCTTTCGGTACCAAGAACTGCTAGAATAATTAGTTATTTCACACAACATTATAATAAATAAATAGCTTATTGTCTTGGCTCTATGCGAGGAGGCTTCATTTGTATCATAATGTTAAGATATATTTTTAATTGCGTAATATAGCATCATACCCTCATATATTATGATGAAGACAGAATGCAGCAGTCACAAATAATCCAGCGCAAATGACAGCAAATGTTGATATGGAGTGTGGTCCACTCAAGCAGGGATAAATCAGCTGGAATTCGGCCACAGTATTAAGAGATATGGTGGTCAGCTTTAACTTGGTTATGAACTCATTACCCAGAACTCATATCTGCCAAATTTTTCAATGACCAACAGGCATGACATGAAAATTCTCAAATATAGAAAATTATTTAGGGAAAGTTGCCGTTCTAAAAGAAAATAATCATTAAATTTCACGAATCAAGAATAATTAACTCTCCTATCATGATCTTCAGATATGCTATCATGGATATATGAACTGCCCTTTTGAAAAAATCTATTTTACAGAAAAAAAACATTTTAATTATTTTTCATGCATAATAGTAAAGTAAATGAGGTTATAATATCGAATGGTTCTTTGGTTTTAAATATTGTGTCACAGTAATCGCTTGTAATAAATATCACAAAGACATTCCTGACAGATTTTGAGAAAATCAATTTTGAAATACGAGGACATTTTGGCAAAACGTGCGTCTGACACTTAAATACATCAGGTGGGCCCAAATTCGAAGTATCGATCAATAAATAGCATAGTTGCATGTTCATACCCGGTTGGACTCGCCGGGATATCGCAACCATTAACAAATTGGTGACCGCAAAGTCCCACTGTGGGGACTCTAATTTCTCGCCGTCCGTGCGCAACGGGATGTTAGTATTAGTCAATTATCACGAGATAATCACCCTGTGATCGGATTGGCTTTCATAATGCTGGCTTAGTGTGTACCTTGGGATTTCATTCTCCGTGCAAATCCCATGCGAGGGAAATAATGACCAATGCGCCTTGTCGCCATTCCGTGTGACGCACTGTGGTGACTACGTGGGAAGTTAGATTACGATACTTCACGTTGACGCTTTCACGGCCAGGGAACCTGGTATCACGACACGTAATCAAACTAGTCTATAGATCATGCCATAAAATTCTACTCCGCCAGTACAATACCTGGGAACATTTTGATGTTCTGATCTGTTCTGACAGGGAACTTTATAGCATAATACAAACAAGGCAGGGAATATATTTATTTGTGAATTCTTGTTCCTCAATGATTTACTTCAGAGTTGGGTGTGATCCCAGCTCGAGAGGCATGTTTTTGTGACGTTTGTCAGCCGATATCGCAATAAAATGGATAAATGTAAACACAATAAAAGTTTGTTCAACAACTATAATCAACAACCAGATGAAAATAATAGACTTACTTTGTTCTTATTTTCTTTGTTAAAGGTACTCAATCCGATTCGATGTTCCCCATATAATCAGATTTCAACAGCAACAACATTTTTGGAAATGCCGCGTCAGCTATCAGAATCGATTAATTGCCCAAAAATAATGCTAACCACAGTCAATTATAGTATAAAATTGACCAAAACCTGTTATTTATCAACATTTTGTTCAACAAACTTTTGCCGGTTTGTATAATATCTGACACAAAAAATAGCCACTTGATTTTAAAGTTATCGCAATTTGGTCAGAGAAATTCTTCTCGTCGACTGTTTACTGGCTACTTAACATTAAAATAATAGAATTCAAACATCGATATCTGATCACTCTGAGCTTTGATGGGTGCGTTCCTCGACTCGAATCTAATATTTTACCCCCCGAATCAAGGAAATAGTAATTTGCGAGCGTTAATTCGGATTGAGTACCTTTAATAGTGCAATGTGCATGACAAATGAGGTAGGCCTATGGTGGCAATGATTATAGTGATGTTCTTAGAGATCCCAATAGAGAGATTCCGCTTCTAGTGATTCTGCGTGTGGGGTGATTGTAACTATAACGTCACAGGTCACGTGATTCTACACGCTTATTGTCTATAAGTGACTGACTTGTGCGAGTATGACTTTCTCTACTTGTAAACACGGGGTTTAATTCTATTATTTTTTTAAATGTTCTAACTCTATGATTCTGCATAGATTTATTATTGATTAAAACCTCATTTAATTGTTCGACATGACCATTAGATGAGAAAATTGGTTGAATATGTAGGTAAATATTTTACTCTTGGAATCCACATAGATTACGCCAAATTTTTACTATAAAATTGAACTATCGGAACTATTTCAGTCTCTGTAACAGTCTGAAATTTCGAAATAATCCTGTTTCAGACATGCCATTGACCAATAATGTGATTATTTTACTAGGACATGGGGTTGTGTTAGGTGGTAGACACCAAAGCACCACCCAGCCGCGTGTCACGTCCGCTTTACTGATAACCAAATCATATATGTTCAATGCCTAATTTCTCGGTGGAATTTGTGTTATGTTACATTGATTATAACAAATTATTATAAAAAACACTTGACTTATCTTTTATAGCCTGAATTTTTCAACGGTGTTGCTGTTTCGAGACATGACAATTTTGCTTAGAATTGGGGAGTTTGTTGGTTTTATTGACAAAAAGCTTGTACGGTAATTGCTAGGTAACATCACTAAACTAAGCTAATACTCATATTTACTCATATATATAGCGTAGACAATTACGTGCTGGATTAAAAGTCGGATGAATATTTGTGGATTGAGGCATGCATACAGAACGGTTTTATGTTAATAATCTAACAATTATATGTTTCATCGTCTACATGTATTACCCATTTACAAGTAACATTAGCCACATTTAGCCTCAGTCACATGACACACACACGAATATCTACGTAGTACTGAGTTACCAGGGATACACACTCACAATCATATACACTCCGTACAAACGATACAAGCGGAATCTCTGTAATAACTCCAATTCGAATTAGTAATGCCCGATGTTTTGCTCTAATTTAGGTTTGATGGTGTTATTCGTTTGTACCGTGAATGAATATTTAGTTAGATAGTTTCCATGCCGCTTCATCTAATATTTTGTTGCCAAGAAACATGCATATATTCTCATCTTACTATATGGCTATATATATGCTTAAGTTGTTTGTTTCAGCGAGAACATATATGAGCAATTTCGACTCTACTTAATTTCTCGAATATAATTGCTCCATTAATAATGTGGAGGACGAATTAATTGGATATTATTGTAAACAATATTTTATTTTCGAACATAACATTCAACACATACAAAAATATTGAAATATACAACACATGTTCAAAAACGGTGACAGGACAAGAAGCCTAAATGGCTTTTATTCAGTCTTTTCCTCGGAATAAGAAAGTAACCCTTGGTATCAGAATAGATACCATACAGAGTAAAATTAGCAGACGTGGATTACGTATTATATCCAAAAATATACTGTTCTAAGAGGGGGTTGATGGATAGAGTGCAGGGAGAAAGAAAGTGTATCAAGTTAATTGGTATTGTATTGGATATGAAGTCAGCGGCAATTCCGGCCTTTGTCGTGAACAATCTACACACTAAAGTGCGCACAGTATGTACACGCATTGTACATTTCGAGTGTGAAACCATTGTTATGTAAACAAAACTGGTACATCGATTTGTCAAAATACATCGCTAATTGCGTATTAAGTTAAAATACGTCTAGAACAAATCGATCATTTCAGAGATCCTGGTGGATTATCGATACTTCATGCTGAATATCTGAATATCGAGTATATATAGATTCACTTTGTTGAATGGATCGCGTCCAATGGCGACGTGACAACAATCGAAAGAAGGACACACAAAACCCATATCTATATACGTGTCTCAACGAACAGACATGCTACAATTAGATTGTATTAACTGAGGCTATATCCTTTTTGTGTGTTCATGCGTTGAGTGAGGTTTTTAATTTTCTATGCTGCATTGTTTGTTTGTTTTTTTTTGTTTTTTTTGCATTTCCAATCGAAGTTTATCTTGTCGTGACTTTTTATTCATGAATGTTTATTATTGGTTGATCAAAACTAATAAACTATGAAATAGTATATGTAAACAGTGTGTGGTAAGCAAAAGACTCCACAGATCTTGGCGAATATTTTTGGAGAGTGATTCACGGTGACCCTGACCCACTTGATACCGAATGCTTGAGTTTCGATGATTACCGAGTGCTATATGGTTTACTCTACATGGTGGGGCCAGTTTTAATCAAAACCTCACTATATAATTATACGACCACCAATCTCTGTGACACACCATGGAACACCGATAATCATCTCGAACCTTCTATATATGCAACGAGAATCGCATAATATATGTCTACAATATCCACAAATATCATGAACAATATCATGTAATATCAAGACAAAACAACTATCAAAATGTTTTTATTCTGTTATAAAATAAATCCAAATGGCGTAAGTTGGCGGTGTTTTGTGGCGATTCTCAATAGTTCGCTGTGATTCTCACTGGTTCGCGGAGATTCTCACTGGTTCTCGGAGATTCTCACTGGTTCGCGGTGATTCTCACTGGTTCGCGGAGATTCTCACTGGTTCTCGGAGATTCTCACTGGTTCTCGGAGATTCTCACTGGTTCGCGGAGATTCTCACTGGTTCGCGGTGATTCTCACTGGTTCGCGGTGAATCTCACTGGTTCGCGGTGATTCTCAGTTGTTTGCGTTATTCTCACTGGTTCGCGGTGATTCTCAGTCGTTTACGGTCATTCTGTGTGGTTCATGGTGATTCGCTGGCCCGAAATTTACTTTTGCCAAATATTTTACAAATGAAAATAAGTTTTGCCAAATGCTGTTAGAAATTGCCAAATTCTAACAGTTTCTATAAACATTGTGTCTTTTATTTTGATGATTAAGACATTCGCTGCTTGAGCGACCTTTGATATCGATAGGAAAGCAGTTAATTATTAATAATTCTCGCCTCTTTACTTGGGTTTATCATGCTAGAACAATAAACCAACACCATAACAATACTATTGTAGAAGGGTATCTTCATCAGAAAGGCATATCGAAACAAAGAGGATTAGATATGTAAACGCCACCACCAGACATACTAGCAAACCATCCACCCGTCGATACTAATGATATCAGATTAATTGCATCTTGATAGAGGTGTTAACTTTTCATAACTTTATAAATCACCAACAATAAAACTATTAATGAAAGAGTTTCCTGAGGAATCATTTTTTTGCCGATTGAAAATATTTTTTGCCAAATGTGAACTATTTTTGCCATTGGCAAATGGTAGCGCGAACCCTGCATTCAACGTGATACAATTCAGCCAATTTTCTAAATAGACAGAACACGACGCGCAACTTAATCGATAATCTTTTATCGAATGAGTTGCGGATGGCGCAAGGATAATTTCGCGAGATCGATTAAAGATTCAAGATTATGGTGCAAGTTGTGTTGTGTTCTTATTTATTCTACACCGTTGTGTCAGATAAGTTCAACCCATGACTGTCACCTTCACTGATTCTATCGCTACCTTTATTGCGATTTAAGGCTGGTGATTAACCAGCAATGATCGGATCATCACCCGAAGCGGATCGTTGACGCAATGAACGTCATCTTTCCTGGTGACAACGCCAACAAGAATAGTTTCTGCTTGTATTCCACTAGAGGTATACAATAATATGAATTCAATCGCTGGTATTCCGATGAATACATGTGCTTCACGTCAATGGATGTGGACTAATAACTCATCCTTGCGAACTGCTCTATGTGTGACGTTGCAAATATATTTCTGAGGAATATATAGCAGATGGAAGTATTTGATAATACAATTATGACTTATTATTTATGAATTACTAGCTGATGTGCCCGACGTTGTCTGGGCTATTTAGGGAACAACGTTGAAAAGTATTAGGAGAAAATAAAATATTGTTTAATCGGTCCAGAAACATGCCTACATGAGCGTATATGAGCGACGTCAAGGTCAATGACACGATCACACGTGAATTTGATCCGCCCACATTGTTCCCGGGATCATAGTAGGCCTACATACCAAATTTTAGTGGGATCGGTCGAGGTCCAGCAATGCCTATATGAGCGTATATGGGCGAGGTCAAGGTCAAAGACACGGTCACACGTGAAATTGGGCCCGCCCATATTCTTCCCGGGATCAAAGTAGGCCTATATACCATATTTGAGTCTGATCTGTCGAGCGGTTTTCGATTCTATAACACACATACATACAGACAAACAGACAGACAAAAGTTCCAAAATATACAAGAGATTACCTCGGCATGTTGATATACCACGCGTAAACAACAAGACAAACACTATTTATATTTGCATCATGCAATATGTTCGATGCTGAAGTCCAGAGAGGATAATATCTGTCATCATAGTATATGCTATTATTCCTTTTATTTTGTCACCAAACCACTGCCATGTTTCTAAAACTTCTGTTACCTACACGACAATGCGTACATGATATTACTCGAGTTAAGTGTGAAGATTGCTTATGGCATATACTCTTCCTAAATTGTTTTCGTCACGTTTGCAGATTTTAACAGAGACCTCGCAGAATCTAAACGACATGTAGCATCATTGAGAAGAACACCACAGTTCACTCTCTTTAGAAACATAGAGCGGATCAGTTCGAAAATGAAACAGGAGCGGGCGCGGGAGAGAACCAGCAAGCGGGGAATCGGGAGCTGTATCAGTGGCTGCCTCACTGGAAACGGCAGATCATTCATGCAATGCAAATCCATGTGTCATTGAGAACTGACACAGTGAGTATGTATACATATTATTATTACACAACCAAACACGTTCTTTGCATGGCGACATGATGTATCATCCCCCGCAGCTCTGTCACAATGTTCAACATTTGGAATTTCAATGCTGACTCAACATCATTTGTTGAAGATTTCACAACACAATTTAGTTAAATTATTTCTCGTGTAGTTAGATTTTCACCCTGTATGTTCCGACTTTCGGTCAACTAATTGGGGAGAAATTGTCATTATTTGATCATCTTCAACCTTAGGGTTATAATAAAAATGTCCAATATTTGCATAGCTTGAAGTAGCATTTGGTAAATTGCAACCAGATGTGTACAAAGGGGTTCAAATTGGCGCAACTGGAAATTACAAAGGATAGTGTTAAGTTTTTTACTATTATTTCAACACTTGTAAGGACACTATAATGAGGTTAATACCAACCGGTAGTAAATACTGCACTCTTTCCAAGCATGTATGACAAGTTGGGCTAAGTCCATGACTAGTTGTGTACGTAATTGATGGGAGACAGTTACTCTGAATTGTCATGGTGTTTTGACACAGAACGTTACATTCTCTACCATGACGCCGCGAAATCGCAATCAAACCAGAACAAAATAAGAAAATTCGAATCTCGTATCAACATGTGCCCCATAATAACAATTAGACCACAATCGAACTGTTGCAATCGTTCCCTGATTTTTGATAAAGCACACCAATTCCCAAGGCTGGCGAAGGAATAGTTCAATGATTATCCTATTGTTATGCACGCAACTCATAACAGACAAATCGCACGGGAGCTTCAAAGTGGGACAAGTCCGTGTTGTTTCGGCCATATCTATTCACATTCAACGCGATCAGTTCATGTTAATCACGTTGTTGGGCGTGGCTATTGTGTCCAATCGCGGCCAGCTCACGGATTGTGCGTCGTGGTCAAAACACACTCAACGGCGCGTTTCCAGTTGACCGCATTATGTGGGATCATTTGTGATCTAAGTCGGTCAGAGTACGCGAATAGTTCTTTACCAGAATAAATCTCGTCTTCGACTCGATTGCGTATTGCTGGTCAACTGCTGAAATATATATATAGCCTCAATCTTAATCTCCCGTGGAACGTGTTGTTGCGATTTAATATAAATCGCTATCTAATCGTGAACCCGATTAAGTATCTTTCGTTTTTATTCGATCGTTTGCGTATTGGCTGGGATAATAGAGCTTCGGAAGAAAGGATTGACACCCAGATTATGCGCAAACCATAGTTAAAGGAACTCAATCCGATTAATCACCCCCCCCCCCCAATTACTATTTAATTGGCTTCGAGTGTAAAAAATATTTGATTCGAGTCGAGGAACCTATCCATCAAAGCTCAGAGTGATCATATATCGATTTTTAAAATCTATTATTTTTCGCCACCTGGAATATTTAGTGGCCCAGTAAAAGTCGACGAGAAGACCAAAAGATGAAAAACTCTAAAATCAAGTGGCTTTTTTGTGAGATATTTGACAAACCGGCAATATTTCATAGTACAAAATGTTGATAAATAACAGGTTTTGGGCAATTTTGTACTATATTGGACTGTGGTTAGCATTATGTTTGGGCAGTTAATCGATTGTGATAACTGAGGCGGCATTTCAAAAACATTGTTGTTGTTGGAAGCCGATGATATGGGGACCATCGACTCGGATTGAGTACCTTTAAAACGACACACGTGTGTGAACTGATTAACCTTATTGAACGAGTTTGTTGTAAGGCGATGTACCGTAAGTTCGAATTTTACCTCGCGACATGAACTACAACGGTGTGCAATAACGTTAACTTATTCACACAACTGTGTGGTTCTATATTTATTGCACACTCTGAAGATTGTAGCTTGTAAGATATACTGAAATTTAGGTCGACATTGTTTTTTTATATATAAAATTGGAAAACGTTGCTTTACACCTCATAAGTTAGTGAGGAAATGTTCTGTTAAAGTTGAATTCGTCAATGTCGTTGTTAACGTAACCGGTTTGTATCGCTCAAGAACAATACAACATATGTTTTGCACGTTTTGAAATCTTCTGTTTTTTGCCCTTACACACACATGTACGTTCGTCGTTTCAGGTTTATGCTCTCCGACTATATGCAGATCTTATTTATTTATATAAAGACGCCAAACAGTATGAAGCAATATTTGATATCGCTAAAACAAAGGAGTTGTATTCGTGATCAGCAGCGAAAAAAAGTAAATTCCACGGATAAAGATATCACCTATGCTCTCATCAGACCGAACATTGAAGAAGGGAAACATCTTCATTCCTGAACGACGGTACAGCAACAAGTTTAATTGTGGTAGTTTCAAAAGAAGACGTTTCCCCCACACTTGTGTATGAAGTATCAACCTTGATAGGACCACAATTATCATATGAACATGATGACGAAACTTTGTTCTATTCTTTTCTAGATCTGTTTACGTCATTCAATATATTCTTCAACGCTCGGGCCATATCACGGGTTATTCACCGGTCCTTACCATGTTATACACGTACCATACCAGTGGAAACCTGTTTCAAATGTTAGACCGTGATAGCGATGAGGTCTGATCTGTATAGCTTCTGATACTATTTTCTTGCTTTAACCCTTTCATGTCGGGAGCTGCGCTGCATTAAAGAATATGTGCCAGTGCATTATTTTGTATATGCGAGTCTCGCATATAAGATAATGCACTGGCTTACAGGGTCAAAGTAAATATTCGTAGGTCAATGCATTCTCTTATATATGCGAGGCTCCATATGGGAGACTCACATGTATATGAGAATCCATTGGCACAGGGTTTTCGCAAAATTTCAGGAAGCTCCAGTCATGGAAGAGTTCACGACGAAAGCTAGCTGCGCATTGCAGTATTTTAAACATGGTGTGCCAGTCTCTTGTATACGCGAGTCATATGTAGCCTCGCATAGAAAAGAGAATGCACTGGCTTACTAGGTCCACGTAGATAAGACAACGAATTTACACAGTGTTTTCGCAAAATCCCAGGAAGCTCCAATCATGGAAGCGTTAACAGTACGAACAATGTTAACAACGGGCATATCTGGAGATGGACGGACACCACAAAGAGACAAAGTATTGGAAAAATAATGAAAACAAACAAATCAAGGTGGGCGAATATAGGCATACTGCGGAGGCGGGTGGAGTACACATGTTCTTTGATTAACTTTACTTTTGCAGAATAACATGCATGAGTATAAAATAGATCAAAACATTTCTGAGAAACTGGTCTGTACTGTCAATCAGTTATCCTCAATGGAAGGAGAATAACTCTATCGCTCAATTTTGACTTATTATGCTTCCTTGTGTTAATAATGGGGGGAGTCTTTGTGTGAATATGAGAATCTCTTGTCACTTGGTTGACACTCATAGGCCACAGTTGTTCCGTATTCCGGTAGAATATATATATTGTTGGTTCCTCTTCCAAATGGTATATAATATGGAATATGTTGCATATAATGTGATCTGTGCATTCGAAAAAATAAGTGGGCCTTTAAAGAAGGGATATCGGATCTGAAGCTACACAAATATCAGATTTTGTTTTATGATGCCAGCATGGCAAAGGGGTTGTTAGACCTAATAACTTCAAATTGGGTTCACAGCACCACACCGCTCCCCCCGAACTAGCAGGAAAATACAAGTATGAAGGGTCGACTGGTAACCGAGAGTGATCCCTCGGCTATCTGCAAGTCAACAAAGGATATAGAATAGTAAAATGACTGATAATTCTGTCGCTATACATATAATTTTTCACGTGATATGTGCATAAAACAGGTGTGTGCATATCATGATGGAAAAGGAACGTAGCTGCAAAGCATATTAAAGATATGGGGGTGGTTTATGGTTCTGTTGCCCAATTTGTACAGATACAGGTTTTCTCGTCCATCATGATACAACATTTGTGAAGCATGACCCAGGGGCGGTTTACCGAAATTTGGAAAAGAAGGGATATCGGATCTGAAGCTACACAAAGATCAGATTTTGTTCGCGCTGGAACGGTCTGACTTATTTAACAATTTATATACTAAATACTCAACGACGAGTAGTTATCCCCTAGGAAATGTTGAACTTATAATCTGATCATTTCCCCACAAATTAATAGGATTCCTCCAGTAATGTTCATTGTCTGTCGTATGATTACATATCCTGAACATCCCTCCATGCAGATGAATAATAGACTATTCCAATATATACCTTTGTTACTGATGGGAGAATCCATTTAAAATATATAAAGAGTAAACATGTCCCCCTGGTGGCGCATACCATTGTAATGATCGGGTGGTTGGTCGTGGTCCATAATAAACACTCAGACCAAACATCATCACCGTTGTGCATCCGTGGGTGTCCACGGTCGATACATCGAGAGCGTGAAGCGAAAATTGTTGTCTTCAAGAGTTATCTATCCTGGAAACGCGCTAACCTATGAGATAACCGTCTGCGACTTTCCGCGCTCATTTTATTCAATAATTACCCTGGATACGTTAATTGATACACGGTTATGGAAGGTTTGTACATGTATATTCCTTTATTTTAACGCACTTGAACAATACATATATTAATGATGAGATAGGACTACAAGGAATAAACATTTTTGCAGTTAAACAAAAGGCGCAGACTGATATCTCTAGGTTAGCCCGTTTCCAGGATATATAACTCTTGAAAAACACACGAAGACAACACTTTCAGCGGAATATCCAGGATAAAGGCGATATCCATATTCTACTATCATAGTTAAGAAATAACTTTTATTTCGATGAAGGTTATGCAGTTATAACTGAACAGTTTGTAGACAAATTATATAGCGCCTTATAGCAAATTTGTCTTCAAACGTTTTGGTCATAATTCATAAACTTACACGAAACAAGAGCTATTTCTTATAATTTATTCTCAATATTGGTCTCAGTACAGGTTAAAACAGTTTAGTTTTCACCAATATTCTATCATAACATTTATAAATTCCTTACGATCAACATATTGTCTTGGGAATACACACCTGTCAATCGTGTATCCAGTTGAAGAGAAACTTGATTTTCATCATACTGATTGGTGAGTCAATTGAAACCAATGACGCTGGCATAGTGCCAAACATGTGTGCAGCTACTACACAATTGAGAGTGGTTTTACTATTAACGTCATTAATTGCCATTTTGGAAAGTTGGCATTGTATTGTTTCTGATATGTCAAAGAATATAGCCATTGAGCGAATAAACTGATTCTGAATCAGCCCAACTTTTGTCATAACCTCGATGGCGAACGGCACGGTTTTATGGTACAAGATTGGGAAACATTTCAAAAATAACGACTGTGGCCGAATTAATACAATTAAAAAAGCACGGTCCAATTTGACGCCAAATTAGCAAAATTCCTTAAAGGGGTAAATCTGGCAAGTTATGGGACCACCTCATTTTGTACTCAACAGAATATATGCAACAAATTTGAGTAATAAACTCATTGTCATTATAATACTCATGTTGTTTTTATCGTTAAATTATGCTGAGTATAAAGGAAGATTGGCCCATAAATGGCCGGATGTAGTGTAGAGTCCCCCTTTAATACACCATACTCACCAGGCAAAAGACAATTGAAAACTACACAATCACTGAATCACAATCACTCGAGTTGTACAGTTATCGCGAAAATCCACAACTGTATCTACCGCTTTGACTTTTTAAAACGAATACAAACGGTCGTATTTGATAAAGCTCTTTGTCGTCTACCGGTGGGGGGGGGGGGGGTAATGGGCGGTCTTTATCAGAGACGATCAGTGGAATTTTTGCTCACCAGATAAAAATTCGAAACTTGAAAAAATTCTCCTTTTAACAGTAGATATCTGAGGGTGTAATCCCCACCCATACCCCAATGAAACCCGAATACTATAGGGTAAGGGTCCATTTATAGTTGAATGAATGTTCAGCTAATAACATGCCTAAGTTTAACATATTAGTTACACCTCCGTCCAAATGAATCAATGGGGATCAAGTATTTACTCATCGGTGAATAGTAATTTATGCAGTGGATAAAGTAGCCCGCGATGGCTTACAAATCCGGCTCTCAGGTACGTGATCGATATTGACAAGTCATATCACACCATGACTTTTATCTTAAGGTGTGTTCACACAGCTTGCAAATTTGCTAGTCAATTGTTAATGCGATTCTCCACAAGTGGCTATCTTTTTCACAGTTTTTGGAATTTTGGATTTACAGAATATATGGATTTGACTGGGCTACCGCCTATTAGAGCTAAATAATTATGAGAATGAAATACCACGAGTTGGAGCACGACTAATTCTTTTCAGGCATTTGTTGGTTAATTTCTAACAAAATTCGCCGAATATTTATGTCAATTATAGGATAATGCCAACGACCATATAGTAAAGGCCTTATCCTTCATATATGTATAATTAGTATGCTGTTAATATCCTAACACACTATGTCCCTGTACGGCGAATTGCCGGAACACAATGTCTGTGAAATTTGCTAAAGTGTGAACGTACCATTTGTCGTCGAGGAAAACAAAAGACTAATATATACGTTCCGTTCGAAATTTACAAGGCCCAAATATATGAATATCATCTGTTAATGTTGAAGTGTACGCTTTCATTGTCGCGAACATGGTGATAGATGTCTTCCATATGTCCCGTTGAAGAGTCACCATGAGAAAGGTGGGACCGGTAATACTGCGATCCATCTTCTGATGAAGATTCGCCATTCGCGGGGATCGTGCGGCGAATATGGGAATTCTCAAAGCCACTCCCAGTCTCCGAGCGTCGGTTAAGTATGTGGTATGAGTCACTTCGGTTCTGTTCCTGCATCTCGGTGGCGTCAATAGGGTCGCCGGTCTCAATACTATCATTAATACTATTATAGTTAATATCCTTGTGGTAAAATGTATTTGACGAGGCATCAAGTTGCACAAAGTAATCCTTCTGGTTCAAAATGTAATCCTGGTTAGATTCGTCCATAACACTACTGTGACCCAAGAGGTAGGTATCCTCATTATCCTGGTTAGATTCGCCCATAACACTACTGTCACCCAAGAGGTAGGTATCCTCACTATCCTGGTTTGAAAATGATTCATGGTCACTTTCACTCATAACTCTACATACGTTGCTATACAAGTATGGATCCGAAACCACCTTTCTTTCTAGGACGTCGACGGGAGGACGAGGTATGTAGTCACTTTGAACTCGCCGCGTTCTCAAGTCCGCCTTTTCGTTACCTGGATAGGATAGAATAATTTAATTTAACACATAATTAGCCCCTAAACCCGGCCTCATATTGTTCAGTAAGACAACTGTGTATTATCGGCATGCGCAGTGACATAAGAGCTTAACGCAATGATGTCGATGTTAATTCCGGAACTGTATTGTGTTAATTAGACTATAACTATGATATTCGATTTGTGTTGGGTTATTCAGTGATGACAGTAAAATGAACACGGTGATAAGGGTGGTTGAACAATTTTGTCAACACGAAAAGACACATTTAAAATGGAACTATATTTGTTCTTGAAGGTGTCTTTACTTCTACTTTGATTGTGATAAGGAAATCAATATTTTTTTTAACCAGCCGTTTCTAGATCGTTTTCCCTTGCTATATATTATGTGATAAAATGGACTCAAATTTGTCGCAATTCTATACGAAATTTATTAACCTTGTCCACTAAATTCGATTCGATCCTCGCTAAAGCTCGAATCGAATTTAGTGCACTCGGTTAATACATTTTATGTAGAATTGAGACTCATTAGAGATCCTGTATTTGCAATATACTCATGAACAGATTATAACAATTCAAAATATATAACACCTGTGGCAAGATATATATTGTTAGATGGTGATTAGTCATACTCGGATGTCTTCCAACCACATCCAGGTGTATGAAAACATATATATGGATACATGAGGCGCCAGAGAAAAAATGGTTTTGCTATAGCTTATATCGACCGTGAGCATGCCACACATACTGTTCGCGTCGTTGGTACGATAAAACAACGAAGCTTACTTATATATGACCAATATGAATATATAGCATCGTTGGTTATACAGGGCCCCCCCCCCTATACACAAATAAGGGTCTTATACAAAACTGGTACAACACCAATAACATTTGAGATATTTACAAATTATATCAAAGGTTTGGAGCTTTAATTAAGAATCAATATAATGCAGGGAAACGTGATATCCAAAGAACGGAATGACGTAGGGCATTCTAACTCATTCTGCCTGATGCTGGAACTGCCTTTACAGAAGGTGCTTATCTTATGTCATATTCATGCGGGCATGGTACGCCTTGTCTGTGTGCACCCTCCCCCATATATCCACAAAAGTGGGTCTTACACACACAAATATAATACATATATAATACCTCTTAGATCGTCATCCATTGAGCTGGTATTTTCCACCTCGCAATCATCTCCGAACTCCGCCTTCGCATATCGGGAAATCGCTGCCTTGTCGATGTCCATCATTGTTCTAAAATCCCCCATTACTTTACTTGGTCTGTTTTGCAGGTAATTTTGTAGCAATTGTTCTTGTTTTTCTTCTTTCTTTTTGCTTGCAAGATCTCGATATATGTGTTCCTCTTCGTCCTCACTGGAATCCCTGGGCGGAGAGAAGGAACAAGTTATGTTTACAGATACGTTCGTACGCGACACTTCGCTAACATATCCACAAAGGCCCTATCTTCCAAACGACGTTTGCGGCGCGGCATGCCGCGTGGACATGAGTCTTTGATGTTTTCTGTGGCGACGGCGTTTTCTGCGGTTACTCGTATGTTTTCGTTGAACAGTTTTTTTTTATTTGAGCAAGGGGGGGTATGTTTGATACCCACCACCCAGTGTACGCAAAGTTTTTCCTTTACGATATCGGACACCCACACTTCCAACACAAGTTTCTTCCAAGGGCAAATGGGGACCCACCGCCCCCAAGTTTGTTGCAAAATGGTGACAATAGCAGGATAAGGCAGACAGAGGTTGATGTTTTCAACAACCATCCGGACGAAATTTCAATCAGGTAAGCTTAATGAAAAGCAGCAAAAATCTCAGGAAATTACAAAATACTTACTAACCGAACTTGTCAAATAAGGTTCAGCTTCCCATATGTTACCCCCACACATACATTATGCACCGCACCTACTAGTATATCTGTTCTTGCATTAAGCCATTGTAATATACACGAGACACATGTATACCACCATGTGGTGGGCAGTGGAGCGTATTACAAGCCCATGTGGCAGAAGCAGTAATCCAGAAATAAAATGTTACCATCTCAAAGAATATATTTAAATAATAATTAGCATGTTATATGTTCAATTACTCAGCTTTTCATTGTATCGATAGGTCCCAGTAATTCAAGGTCCCAGTGATGAACATCATACATTAATACAGAGAATCTGTGTATCTTTCAATATTCATACAACATAAATCACCAGAAGAATTATATAAATGAGCCCACGTTGGCATCGCAGCGATAATTAAATGTCAAAAACAACAATGAGAACAGTGCAATATTTTCCTCATATAAGAAGCGCGGGACCCACCCCCATAATATCGTGTTATAAAAGAACAATTATTGGGTAAATATTGAAACTAGGAGCCCATTTCTTTGATTAATGCTCTATGTTGGTCCGGTTTATAAGCCTGTACATTTAAAGTCATTTTAGCAGTCATAATTTATTTATAAACATGGATTAGGAAACAAATTTACATGGCATTGGACAAATCTGCTATTGTCGCTCAGAACCCACACGCCCGGACCTTGTATCCTGGAGTCCCATCCCCCCCCCCCCGATTCGCGTATTTTTTTTAAAAATGACTGCATGGCAAAGCGATACAATTATACTGGAAACTGCCGTGCTTCCAGTGTCTTCATATACCTTTATTGCAAACGGTGGAATTTCCCGAGCAACCAGACTGAAACGCGGGGCACCACACCGCCTGCATATAGGACACCGATGTAATCCTGGCAACGTTTTCTGTCTGTTCTGCGATCCGCCAGCAACGCACGCCGTGGGCAAACACACATCACCTCCAATTTGTTCTATGTCGACGAACCGCGCATGCCACGCCGAAAACGAAAATGGCTTAAAGACATATTATGTACTTGTTCGGGTGCGTGAAACTGATAAGTTAGTATTCGTGCGCTATGGCAACTGGAGGAATGCAACATTCCACTAACATCGCCGAAAATTTGAAGCAAATCGACCGTACCACTCCATAGAAAACATTGTCAGAACTACGCTCAATTGTAAATATTTACTACTCGATTCGGGACGCAACAAACGGCAATAAAATAACGAAAACGATTTCGCCATCGAGAGTCACTGCATTTAATTAATATATAAGAATGACGGTGTGTGCTGTCAATTTGGATATACTATTTGTAAAAATTACTACTTTGAACAAGGGGTATTCTCCATTTATAGTGTTTCCATCCCGGAGTGTTTCACATCACTTTAAGACATATATATGCCGTTTGGTAAATTATCTAAAATTGTATATATCGAAAATTCGAAATGTTTTTTCCCCGACTTTTATTCCACACATGTTGGCATGAGCAATATGTATACAACGGAATCATATCTAATGAATCATGTATATGACACACCGGATGCGCGTATAAACTACTGTATATTGATTGCATGGCGAAATAACCGACGATAGCAAAATTTGTCGAACGCGTGTGTAAATACGAACCTGAAACAAGCGAGGGAATAGAAATTATACAACGAAGTAACCGACAAAAGAGAAATTAGTTCAAACATACATGTAAGCTACAGTAATGCTCTAAATAATCGACTCTTTACCACAGCAGAATTATGGGTAACTTTTCAGGATGTAGTCGGAAATATGGCTTGTTGCCATTGATCGGAAAGCTCTCAGTGAGAGCTTTCCTATAAATGGCAACAAGCCATATTTCCGACTAAATCCTGAAAAGTTACCCATAATTCTGCTGTGGTTAAGGAGTCGATTATTTACAGCATTACTGTACCAGGAGAAAAGTTTGATTTTTTCTGTTGTTTCGCTCTATTGGTTCACAAAAATATGTGACTGGAGCAGGGGGGGTCGGAAAAAATTTACAGAGACGTATGCTACTTTTTTGCCGATGACCACTTTTTGGACCCACCCACTCCCGACCCCAATTTTTTTCCATTTCATAGAGTTTTTTCCAGCCATGTTTTGACACCCACCCCCTTGTGGAACGCAAAACACAAACATACAGAGAATACCAGGATCAAACCTCCTACATTGAGATTCAGTGAATCTAGTAATGAACAGCAGGATTGGTCTCTAGCAGTTATTCTTGACTGCAGTGGATTTTGTCCCTAGAAAAATGTGAATAGTCTGTCTGCTTACCGATCTAGCACAAATAATGGTGAGTACATTAAAATACCTCAAGCTGATCATTCAGTCCCTTGGCAAAATCATAGTAAAAACAATATAGCTGAGTGTCCAAGAAAGAAAAAAATGAAAAGCTTTAATTTCTCACAAAATACTGAGCTTCCAACGTTTACAATACAATTTTGACAAAATATGACCAACAGGATAGAGTTACAGTAATGCTCATTAATCGACTTCTTAACCACAGCAGAATTATAGATAACTTTTCAGGATTTAGTCAGAAATATGTCTTGTTGCCATTCATCGGAAAGCTCTCACTGAGAGCATTCCGATGATGATGTTTTATTCTCTGATCCAAGTTACATGATATGATATTGAGACAAAAATATATACAAAGAGATGAAGCATATAAACAATACTTACATCCGGTTTTACACGCCCTCAAAACATTAACATTACATACAATTACATATATGTGCAATTTATATGATAAGTATGTTGCCTTGTACATCAATTGCGCTTGATTGATTGGCAACAAGCCATATTTCCGACTAAATCCTGAAAAGCTACTCATAATTCTGATGTGGTTAAGAAGTCGATTAATTAGAGCATTACTGTATTCCTTTTGTGTCATGTGAAATCTTTAGCAAATGAGCCAATATCAATGAGGTACCATTTATGAATTCAGGAATCTTGTATGAGTTCAGAAAAGGCATTATTTCCATTGGACTGCTCAAGTGTATCATGTGAGAGTAAAGCATATAATAAAAAACAAACCTACACTTTTAGTAGAAACCTGTATTAACTCATTCATGACTACATGAGATTGTGAATTATTACCATTTTCTATCTCTTTTGTCAACATATGAGATAATTGTGTTATCCACTCACAAGTCTAGGTATGTTACATGTTTTTTTTTCTTTATACATCAGTGTATACATCAGTGTTTAATGTCCATATTTGACCAGATTTGGCATTAAATTTATTTCTTTAAAGTTGTCAATACTACATGGGCGATTCAGCTGCATTAAGAATACTTTCCCTTGTCCTAAATAGGCACAAACCAACATCCAATGGCCCTAGCATGATTAGTGTTGCTGCAGTTCCTTATTATTGATTTCTCAGTGTTACAAACCAGTACAAACTAGTAAAAATCGAATATAAGGTGTGAAGGACAAAAAATTTTGTCACGGAAAAAATTGCTTTTGGCTTATTTTGACACCCACTACCCCCAGCATACGTGTCGGAAAAAAAAATTCTCCCCCCCCCCCCCCCGACTGGAGAGCAGTTAATCCCGACAAAACATCAACTGTATGTTTTTTTTTTAGATTTCGTTATATTTTCCGATGTCCCAGCACTTCCCGGCATATTCCGGACTACGCAAAACAACCGAAGGAAGCGAAGAAATCAAACGTAGTATTATGTATTTTGTCGCCGAGAAAAAGGCAAACAATTACAACGAAATAAGCGACGGAACCGAAATTATCCAACGAAATTTCGTTTAATTATTTCCCTTTCATCACTTGTTTCGCCATGCAATATATACAGCGGTTTACACGCGCATCCGGTTGGCATAAACAATATTCCATACACATCCATTTAATACATTGACAGAACACAACGCGCATCTTGATGAAGAATCTTGTATCGACTGAGTTGCGGATTGCGCAATGATATATTTCACGAAATCGGAGCAACAAGTTCGCTAAAAGATTCTAGATGATGATACAATTTGTGTTCTGCATTTAGTTCACACCTTTGTGTCGGGTAAGTATATACCCGACGTTGAATGCGTTGACGTTGTCGCCATACAAGAGTGATAACGTATACTTCACATCAACAATTCGATTTCGTTGCTTCCCAATAATTACCGGTTGTTCATCAGGTTTAAGTCACAATTATAATGATACATGTAGTTGTAATATCAATGGATGTGACAATCAAGGATTCAACTTACAAGACACAAGCGTGTGCAATAAATACAGAATACAAATTGTACCATAATAGAAGAATAGATGCCTCGTTCGCCTCACATCTAAAAATAGAATCTTTGGGTCTAAAATTGGTTGTACTAAAATATTCCCAAAATTTCAAAACCCAAAAATTATTTTTCCAAAAAAAAAATTTCAAAACCCAAAAATTATTTTTTCAAAAAATTTCAAAACCCCCAAACTTCCAAAAAAATTTAAAACCCCAAAATTTAAAAAAAAAAAAATTCAAAACCCTCAAAATTATTTCTCTAAAAAAAAAAGTTTAAATAAAAAATTTATAACGAGTTTTCGGTTTCTGATAATCTCGATATTAAAAAATGTCGAATGTTAAATTATTTGCGTGTAATATCTTTCGTTATTTTTTTTTGTTCAAATATTTTTCATGAAATTATTAATCGATGTTTAGAAATAGCTTTATTGGACATTGTGACCATCGATATGAATGCATACATTCCAGTGTTTATCGGACGCAGTTCATATAATTGTCATACCTGAAAATAGACACCATTACTTTTACATAAATAATAAAGAGCGTTTATTCTTTACACTCTCTATCCCATATGACAGGTGTGTATTATCGTGAATTATTGGAAGTATTGAGATGTACTATGTTGAATCACTAACGGTCGAAAATTGTAATGTGAAATTACAACCCCCAGAATGAATTGTCATATTCGATGGAACATATTATGTACACGCAATCACACACGCGACATTGGTGGTAACAATGTGTCTTTCACACCTTTGCTTTACCAAATGAATTATATTATTTCCCCGTTCACAGTTATATGCTATTCAGAAAACATATCGATTTAATGTCTGAACAAACGGGTTAGTATCAATTAAGGTTGATAAACTGTGTCATTGTTAGCATTAACACGATAATTAGTTATCCAAAACATACATACATATTACGTCAGGTCGTGAGACACTCAATTATAGAAATTGCTTCGGTGTCATTGTTATAACAACATTACGTAATAACCACTTATCGCCCCACATTCATACTTACGCTTTGGACATTTTATCAGTTTATCACGTGATCACTAAATGTGGCAATCGGGTATCCTCCGATGCCTGCAATATATTATTTATAATAATTGGACTCATTGATCTCACGTGAATAATACTCTTAGTTGTTCCAATAAAATAGTTATCAAATTCGATCACCAATAGATTTGACTGTGGAATGTAATGACCTTTAACTTATTTATCGATCTAAAGGGACACTCATTATGAATGAATGTTAACAATACAAGCGCCCGAATGAAGAGCGTTGAACATATACGAAATTACTACACGAATGAATTGAACCTTGAAATTTATATTTCACATCTTACCAATAACAGCTACAGACATAATCATAGTATTATACTGTCTTGCATATACACACGCTATGACATCATTAAAGGTGGACAATCCACTCACGGTGTGACAACAGATACGGACATATGCATAGTGTTATACAGTCTTCTATGTACCCACGCTATGACACCATTAACGTACATTGGATGTTAGGTCTATGACTCTTGAGTATGCACCAATCAATGAGCAAATGAGCAAAAAAATGAGCAAATGAGCAAAAAAATGAGCAAATGAGCAAGAAAATGAGCAAATGAGCAAGAAAATGAGCAAGAAAATGAGCAAATGAGCAAGAAAATGAGCAAATGAGCAATAAAAATGAGCAAATGAGCAAAAAAATGAGCAAATGAGCAATAAAAATGAGCAAATGAGCAAAAAAATGAGCAAATGAGCAAGAAAATGAGCAAATGAGCAAGAAAATGAGCAAATGAGCAAGAAAATGAGCAAATGAGCAATAAAAATGAGCAAATGAGCAAAAAAATGAGCAAATGAGCAATAAAATGAGCAAATGAGCAAAAAAATGAGCAAATGAGCAAAAAAATGAGCAAATGAGCAAAAAAATGAGATGTAACATTATATCACTGTTATTGTATCAATTGATAGGTTCAGACAAGTTCGATGTTTAGAAAAGAAAAGTTACCTATAATTCTGCTGTGGTTAAGCAGTCCATTATTTAGGGCATACCTGTATGTAGGCCTATCAGTGGATGAATAGTCTGCCGGAGAAGTACTGTGTAGACAGGTCTTGTCGGTAAGAGAGTCAGACGAGAAGTGAAGGCTCGGTTATTAAAACATAGTAATGCGATAGCGAACATCAAACGAGTCTGCGCACGCATATCTGTCAAAAGGATACAATAGCAGTCATTGGTCAATTTATCCCCGGTGTCAGCTCAGTACCCAATCGGGACGAAGCCGAAGGTCAACTCATTTTTTTTTGCTCATTATAGTACGTCACTTGGACATTTTATCAGTTTATCACGTGATCACTAAATGTGGCAATCGGGTATCCACCGATGCCTGCAATTTATTATTTATAATAATTGGACTCATTGATCTCACGTAAATAATACTCTTAGTTGTTCCAATAAAATAGTTATCAAATTCGATCACCAATAGATTTGACTGTGGAATATAATGACCTTTAACTTATTTATCGATCTATGTTAGAACATGGTCTTAACAAAAAACTTGACCATAACAAAAATTACCTTACATTTATGCATGAATCTAATTAGACCATACGTAAATATTGTCAGCTTATCGTCTGATGAGCAAATCCGATGTTTATCAAAAATAGTACAACTTCCAGTTGGTAATTACTCTTACGAATGAAGAGCGTTGGACATATACGAAATTACTACACAAATGAACTGAAATTTATATTTTCACATCTTACCAACAACAGATACAGACATAGTCATAGTGTTATACTATCTTACATATACCCATGCTATGACATCATTCGAAGGGGCAATACACTCAAGGAGTTAAAGTGACACGAAACAAGGGACGTGATGTAATATTGGTGTTTGAATCTTAAAGGAACACAAGACACTCTAAAGGGACACTCATTATGAATGAATGTTAACAATACAAGCGCACGAATGAAGAGCGTTGAACATATACAAAATTACTACACGAATGAATTGAACCTTGAAATTTATATTTCACATCTTACCAACAACAGCTACAGGCATTATCATAGGGTTATACTGTCTTGCATATACACACGCTATGACATCATTAAAGGCGGACAATCCACTCACGGTGTGACAACAGATACAGCCATAGGCATAGTGTTATACAGTCTTCTATGTACCAATGCTATGACATAATTAAAGGGGGATAATACACGCACGGTGTGGAATGTTAAAGTGACACGCGGTAAGGGACGTGATGTAATATTGGTGAAACCCCCTCCCCACTTATAGATATATAACGAAGACGAGAATAACATGTTGATGAAGTTTATTGAAATTTAATCATTGTCTGAATCTTCGACCATGATCATGAAGAAAATGGTCAAACTGACCAAACACGGATATAATAATGAATGGGCTGCAGATGAAGCGATGAGAAAATTCAAGAAACTCTTAGAAGTAAATCTAACGGTCGAAGATTCAGACAATGATTAAATTTCAATAAACTTCATCAACATGTTATTCTCGTCTTCGTTATATATCTATAAGTGGGGAGGGGGTTTCACCAATATTACATCACGTCCCTTACCGCGTGTCACTTTAACATTCCACACCGTGCGTGTATTATCCCCCTTTAATTATGTCATAGCATTGGTACATAGAAGACTGTATAACACTATGCCTATGGCTGTATCTGTTGTCACACCGTGAGTGGATTGTCCGCCTTTAATGATGTCATAGCGTGTGTATATGCAAGACAGTATAACCCTATGATAATGCCTGTAGCTGTTGTTGGTAAGATGTGAAATATAAATTTCAAGGTTCAATTCATTCGTGTAGTAATTTTGTATATGTTCAACGCTCTTCATTCGTGCGCTTGTATTGTTAACATTCATTCATAATGAGTGTCCCTTTAGAGTGTCTTGTGTTCCTTTAAGATTCAAACACCAATATTACATCACGTCCCTTGTTTCGTGTCACTTTAACTCCTTGAGTGTATTGCCCCTTCGAATGATGTCATAGCATGGGTATATGTAAGATAGTATAACACTATGACTATGTCTGTATCTGTTGTTGGTAAGATGTGAAAATATAAATTTCAGTTCATTTGTGTAGTAATTTCGTATATGTTCAACGCTCTTCATTCGTAAGAGTAATTACCAACTGGAAGTTGTACTATTTTTGATAAACATCGGATTTGCTCATCAGACGATAAGCTGACAATATTTACGTATGGTCTAATTAGATTCATGCATAAATGTAAGGTAATTTTTGTTATGGTCAAGTTTTTTGTTAAGACCATGTTCTAACATAGATCGATAAATAAGTTAAAGGTCATTATATTCCACAGTCAAATCTATTGGTGATCGAATTTGATAACTATTTTATTGGAACAACTAAGAGTATTATTTACGTGAGATCAATGAGTCCAATTATTATAAATAATAAATTGCATGCATCGGTGGATACCCGATTGCCACATTTAGTGATCACGTGATAAACTGATAAAATGTCCAAGTGACGTACTATAATGAGCAAAAAAAAATGAGTTGACCTTCGGCTTCGTCCCGATTGGGTACTGAGCTGACACCGGGGATAAATTGACCAATGACTGCTATTGTATCCTTTTGACAGATATGCGTGCGCAGACTCGTTTGATGTTCGCTATCGCATTACTATGTTTTAATAGCCGAGCCTTCACTTCTCGTCTGACTCTCTTACCGACAAGACCTGTCTACACAGTACTTCTCCGGCAGACTATTCATCCACTGATAGGCCTACATACAGGTATGCCCTAAATAATGGACTGCTTAACCACAGCAGAATTATAGGTAACTTTTCTTTTCTAAACATCGAACTTGTCTGAACCTATCAATTGATACAATAACAGTGATATAATGTTACATCTCATTTTTTTGCTCATTTGCTCATTTTTTTGCTCATTTGCTCATTTTTTTGCTCATTTGCTCATTTTATTGCTCATTTGCTCATTTTTTTGCTAATTTGCTCATTTTTATTGCTCATTTGCTCATTTTCTTGCTCATTTGCTCATTTTCTTGCTCATTTGCTCATTTTTTTGCTCATTTGCTCATTTTTATTGCTCATTTGCTCATTTTTTTGCTCATTTGCTCATTTTTATTGCTCATTTGCTCATTTTCTTGCTCATTTGCTCATTTTCTTGCTCATTTGCTCATTTTCTTGCTCATTTGCTCATTTTTTTGCTCATTTGCTCATTGATTGGTGCATACTCAAGAGTCATAGACCTAACATCCAATGCACGTTAATGGTGTCATAGCGTGGGTACATAGAAGACTGTATAACACTATGCCTATATCCGTATCTGTTGTCACACCGTGAGTGGATTGTCCACCTTTAATGATGTCATAGCGTGTGTATATGCAAGACAGTATAATACTATGATTATGTCTGTAGCTGTTGTTGGTAAGATGTGAAATATAAATTTCAAGGTTCAATTCATTCGTGTAGTAATTTCGTATATGTTCAACGCTCTTCATTCGGGCGCTTGTATTGTTAACATTCATTCATAATGAGTGTCCCTTTAGATCGATAAATAAGTTAAAGGTCATTACATTCCACAGTCAAATCTATTGGTGATCGAATTTGATAACTATTTTATTGGAACAACTAAGAGTATTATTCACGTGAGATCAATGAGTCCAATTATTATAAATAATATATTGCAGGCATCGGAGGATACCCGATTGCCACATTTAGTGATCACGTGATAAACTGATAAAATGTCCAAAGCGTAAGTATGAATGTGGGGCGATAAGTGGTTATTACGTAATGTTGTTATAACAATGACACCGAAGCAATTTCTATAATTGAGTGTCTCACGACCTGACGTAATATGTATGCATGTTTTGGATAACTAATTATCGTGTTAATGCTAACAATGACACAGTTTATCAACCTTAATTGATACTAACCCGTTTGTTCAGACATTAAATCGATATGTTTTCTGAATAGCATATAACTGTGAACGGGGAAATAATATAATTCATTTGGTAAAGCAAATGTGTGAAAGACACATTGTTACCACCAATGTCGCGTGTGTGATTGCGTGTACATAATATGTTCCATCGAATATGACAATTCATTCTGGGGGTTGTAATTTCACATTACAATTTTCGACCGTTAGTGATTCAACATAGTACATCTCAATACTTCCAATAATTCACGATAATACACACCTGTCATATGGGATAGAGAGTGTAAAGAATAAACGCTCTTTATTATTTATGTAAAAGTAATGGTGTCTATTTTCAGGTATGACAATTATATGAACTGCGTCCGATAAACACTGGAATGTATGCATTCATATCGATGGTCACAATGTCCAATAAAGCTATTTCTAAACATCGATTAATAATTTCATGAAAAATATTTGAACAAAAAAAAATAACGAAAGATATTACACGCAAATAATTTAACATTCGACATTTTTTAATATCGAGATTATCAGAAACCGAAAACTCGTTATAAATTTTTTATTTAAACTTTTTTTTTTAGAGAAATAATTTTGAGGGTTTTGAAATTTTTTCTTTTGAAATTTTGGGGTTTTAAATTTTTTTGGAAGTTTGGGGTTTTTTTAATTTTTTGGAAAAATAATTTTTGGGTTTTGAAATTTTTTTTTTGGAAAAATAATTTTTGGGTTTTGAAATTTTGGGAATATTTTAGTACAACCAATTTTAGACCCAAAGATTCTATTTTTAGATGTGAGGCGAACGAGGCATCTATTCTTCTCATAATCTCAAATATTTTTTCGAACTCGTTGCGGTGGCGAATATATTAGATTAGATTACATGCACCCAATCCCCTCTCGTGAGATTATTACACCGTTCACAACCACCTAAAATATAGACACACGATTAGATACATATGGCGATTGGTAATCAATCGGGATCACACGTGCCACGCGATGTTAGGATTATATTTCAAAGTGAGTATCCTGGTTTAATACGTAGGGTGATAACCCGGTTCATTGATGTACATGTAACAGTCGGTTTGGCGATACCACGTACACGAGGGTGTTTATAGCATTGAAAAACAAAACTGTCATTCACGTAACATATTTCATATGTAATTCCCGTTCTCTTGTTAATGTATTTTGCACTATGTGAAGGTCCCATTCAGCTCGAGATTACATCAGTTAAGCCACTTTGATGCATGAGCCGATTTTGCATTGCGTCGTTTACAATCATGTAATTCATTTGTTCATTTTAATGTTTTTTTGTTTTGTTTTTTTTGTTGCGATATCGGCTCACAAAAGATAAAACAAATCATGCAATATCGAGCTGGGATATCGTGTTGGCATGCTGTATATAATTCTCAAACCTTTCTTCGCTCATGTCTGATAAATCGCCGTAATCTACCGGAGACATACACACAGTGCAGATATTCCCAAGGTCGTCGAAACAATCGAGACAGTACACAGCTGAAACAGAAAATTTGACGAATTTGAGCCATAATAATAATTAATCAATCCATGTAATTAGACACACGCGACAGGTACAAGTATAGACTGAAATTAGTTTCAATGCGTGGGACAATTATTACCCTGGTGAGCCTGAACACTCAGTAACAACACACTGCTCCCCCCGGAACAGGGTGGGGGTATACAGCCACAATGTGGCTAGCATACTGACAATATCTCCCACTGCTCATAATCAGGTTTCCTTTTAACGCATGGGTGGTGCGAAGCAGACACAGTACGAGCGCGACGTTGGTCAAGGATAATATCTTGGTGCGAAATTCTAACAGCGAACGATCTCACACTTGCACGCGTAGCAATTCGGAACAGCCACTGCTGTGTGAAACATGCATTTAGACCAGCGGCGAGCTGAGAACTCATCTCAATGTGTTGACAACGAAGACAAGTCCGACATGCTAACTACTGGACCACGGAGATTCATAAAAATAATTGGGATCCATTATACCTGCTGTAAATCTATGTATTGCAACACCTGGACCCTATATACTATAAAATTACAAATACAGTGATTTCAGCCGCTCAGAAAGTGTCGAGTATTATGAACGTCGATAATTTAATAGTGTATGCTACTTCTCATAAATCACCAGACAAGGTAAATATATATGGACACCAAGAGATGAAATTTTAACCCTTTCAGTGCCAAGTCCGATTTTTGTATCAACCCATATTTCCTTGATCATTTATTGATTATAATAATATAATACATTAATGGAAAGAGCTCTAAGAGCTGATTTGTCGCGGTTCCTGATGATTGAAAATAATCATTTTTGTGACAAAATCATGCATAATTATAGATATCTTGAATTTATTATACTTTCCTGAATGAACAGAGGCTGCAGAAGTGCCGTGTTATCGAAACCTGAACTCTAGACCACAATTAACTCGGTAGTAGCGAGTTAACACATAAATATCAACATGTTATCACTGAAAATCAAGCCACGTGGACGCAATTTCTTGGTTTTTCGTGGCGTATAAAATATGAAACGCAGTCTGAAGACAAACACTGACTATACACTATACCCGTGTTATTCTTTTGAGATTTATTCGAACGGACTTGGCACTGAAAGGGTTAATGAATGTTGTATCAAAATTGCCAGCACACTCTAATTAAAACTAGAAAATGGTTACAGTTATGCCCTGTGCCAATGCATTCTCTTATATATGCGAGTCGACCATAGGTCGCCTCGCATATATAAGAGATTGCATTGGCCTAAAAACAATCTTTTTTAATACTTTTTACCTTTTTTTCTTACATTCTTTAACAATTTGATAATGTTTTCTTACATTTTTTATAATATTTTTCTACATTCTTTGACAATTTTATCATTTTTAATATGTGTTAAGCCAATGCATTCTCTTATATATGCGAGGCGACCTATGGTCGACTCGCATATATAAGAGAATGCATTGTCACAGGGCCGTTCTGTTGGGTAAAGGGTTAAACTTGGCACATATATTTATCAATCAACTTACGAGTGTTGACTGTAATGAAACCTTCGACTAGTTTTAATTAGACTGAATATGTCTAATTGTCTATCATTTCGGCCAATTTGGCCGGTTACTTCATGTGACATTTTCATCTGACGTGTGTGTCGGAATAATGATATGGAGGATTTATGTAAATGTTAGCCCAAACTACATTTCCAAGTAACGATGGTTTTGTTGTTTATTTTGAGGAATAATACCGCGTCAGATGAATTCAGCCCAAATATGTTAACAGTTGTCGTGTAAAACATTCGGCAGTAAGTTAGCGTTATTTAGTATTTGTGGATGTCCTTCAACATGGGGAAAATAGACTACTGCGCTTGAACGAGCATGTGAATTGTCGTTTTTAATGTATAGCAACTTTATAATCAATAACAGAGGCATTCTCTGTCAAATAAGGTCGCTCTATTTACGATACCAATTGGGGAACTTTGTGAATTAAATTACGCGTAAACTTAACCTGCTGCAAATAGAAAAGGTGTCGGAATCGGTGTACTCGCCTCATGGCTAACTCGCCCCAATCGGCGAGTGCCAACTCGGAATAAAAGGCCAACTCGGAATAAAAGATGCATACGGGGTGTTATATGGCGTTTGGTCCGTTGTTTCTCAATGAATATTATTGAAATTTGGTGTATATGTCCGGGCTGGGACATGGAATACAACAACGTTTGAATTGTTTTTAAATTTACAAATTTGTTGATTTTATTCATTTTGTTTTCGTTCTGAAACACACTATAAAGTGTATATAATATAATAACGAACACGAGACATACATAATTTATAAACTATTAACAAAAGATATCAAATTCAATACATGACAAAGATGACTCAGTGGAGTTTATAAAGTGAACATAAAAACATTGAGGTAAGAATCTTTTTAAGGAATGCAACTTTATTTAATGATAATAAACACATAAATTAAAATAACAAACATGAGACATACATGATTTATAAACTGTTAACAAAAGATATCAAACTCAATACATGACAAAGATGACTCAGTGAAGTTTATAAAGTGAACATAAAAATATTAAGGTAAAAATCTTTTTAAGCATTACTAAACCGTTTAGCACAGTCCACTTCACTCATCCGATCATCACTAAACTTGATATTTATCTTGATATTGATCTATCAGATGAGAGCTATCAAATATTTTTTTTATTTTATAGGAAAAAATGGTCGCCAGCGGCCATATTACATTTACGTTATATGTTATCGCGTCATGTCGATATCTAGTATTAGTTAGAAATTTCACCTTTCCAGATTCATAATTGCTCCATTGACTGTAACAGATGGAATTATTCCCCTCTTCGGATAGAGTGTCACTGAAACTTTATTTTGTCAGACTGTCTGTATAGTCACTGATTATATATGGCAATAATCTGTAATAAGATGTAGCACTATTTTATTTTATATTTACATGCAGTGCTGTTTTTATACAACAATTCTAATCCCCCCTAGATCATCATGTGATCGACCATACATCGCGCGAGGACCTGGTTGAATTAAGGGGGGTTTTATGGATAACTTCTGTCCTCAAGCTAGATTATACTTATGACATTTAATGGCATGTTTCTAACGTGGAGGGTTAGATATGCTTGAGACACCAACACTCTTCAATTCACACCAAGTTATCAGCTGTCATATTCGGATATTAGAACCGATAGCCATGATATATGGTTTATTTTGTGTATACTAGTAATATTGTTATTTTCAGTACCTTTATATACCAGTACTGTGTATAACAATGCATATAAATTAATCCATGTATACATGTATATTGATTCAACGGATTCAGTGGTTTTGTCCATAAGTCTATCAAATATGCGGGGAAAACATGGCCACAAGCAGTACACCCTGTTAAATTTCGAATTTGAATCAATTGGCGCACCCTGCAGCCAGCTTTTATTGGAGAACTTTTTCTCACGTGGATAGTTTGGGTCACCGCTAGATGTGAGCCATGTTTTGTTCTCAAGCTGTCCTTGTGAAGACATCACTGCCAGCGGTGATCTGGAATTTTACTATTTTTATGGCTAAATAATTTGGTTGATCCTACAGACGACACCCCTTGTCCGATCGTCACCAGATTCCACAATGATCTTCTGGATAACCAGGGTGAGAGTAATCTAATTTTCCCGAATTTCGTTAAAAAACATTACCACAGGCAGCAATTTGGTATCTTACTGTTTGATCCTCTTTTGCGTGACTGAATTGTTTAGCAACTGTACAGTCATATCCCTCATCTGATAGTCACCACACTTTATATTGATCTTCGGGCTGACAACTAGATGGGAGCTATCGAATGCTTTGAATTTTTTTGGAAAACATTGTCGCCAGCAGTCATCTTCTATTTTGGTTTTTATATACATGTATATCTCTTCATTCGGATAGTCAGTATTACGTAGGTACTTCAACTTTCCGCATTCCTGTCATCATTTGAAATATAAAAATTTACCTGATACCATGCACCCTTCAAAATTTGTTTCGTCGTATCTATTTTAATGACCCGTATTGTAATATTGATACAGATATATTTGTCAAACATTTCTTTGTACAATATACAGGTATGTAGTTTGTAACTAAATCTAGAAATATATAATAGTAGCTGGTGGACCCTACTTCGTCCGGGATGTTCCCCTCTGATTTTCGGAGAATTGCGCGATTTAACCTTGAATTGACCATTTTAAAGGTGAACGTCATGTCGGGTCACGATTTGACCCGTCCAAAACACTCCCCGGACAAAAGTCACGACAAAAATACCCGTCGAAATCCGCCCGGCTTTACCCGATTTGACCTTGAATTGACAATTTTGAATGTCAAGATCAGGTCAGGGTCATAATTTGACCCACCCGAAACACTCCTGGGACAAAAGTAACAGTAGGTATTATATTTCGTTGAAATACTTCCGTTTTACCAGATTTGACCTTGAATTGATCTTTTTGAATGTCAAAGTCAGGTCGGGATCAAGATTTGACCCGTCCAAATAGTCCAGAAACATGCCTACATCAGCACGTTCGAGAACATGGTCCCACGTGAAATTGGACCCGTCCATATTGCTCCCGGGATCGAAGTAGTCCTACACACAATTTTTTAGTCGGATCGGTCAAGGTCCAGAAACATGCCTATGAGCGAGGTCAAGTTGACACGTTAAATACCAAATCCGAGTCGGATCAGTCGAGCAGTGTTAGAGTCTATAACACATACACACATGCATTCATGCATACACACATACATACAGACAGGTGTTCCAAAATGTATAATCGATAGCTACAACAATTCTATGGTAGATTGTTCACGGCCGACCTGATGCATGCATCTTAGTTTTCTTGTATAACTCTAATATAGTGAATCTAGTTAGCGAATTAATTCTCGTTTGTTTATCGACGATTTGTTTACAGTTGTTTACAATAAGAGTACGCCCATGCAGGTATTGTTGTTGAAGTTTTACTATAATAATTTAACACTGGCGCTGCATTAAAGACCCTGTTCCAGTGCATTCTGCTATATATGCGAGTCGACGATAGGTCGCTTCGCATATATATACGACAATGCACTGGCTTACAAGATCAGCAAGGTAAATATTGTTACGCCAATGCATTCTTTTATATATGCGAGGCGACATATGGTCGACTCGCATATATATATATATATATATATATATATATATATATATATATATATGAGAATGCATTGGCACAGGGTTTTCGTAAACAATCAGGACGGTCCAGTCATCAAAGGGTTAATGATGTATTATTGAGAGGAATGTAGTGGCTGTGTCGTAAAATGTCAGGATGAAATAAGCACATAATATGGCTATAAGTTTCTTACCAATGCAACCGTAATTATCACAATGCTTGAAGTGAACGAGATCCCGTTTTTCTCCCTGCGTTCCACATCCGTAACAGTATATGTTGTTAACTCCCAGAAAACGGTTGAGTATTGGTATCCTACAATCAACGACATGGATGATGCGGTATTGTGTTAAATTGCGGTATGCTGTTAAATTGCCACAACCCATCAGGTGATTCGGGCAATTAGCTGCATAGCACATTGTGCCTTGCTCACTTGAACAATATTTTATTTGTATAATATACAAATGATTGGGGCACAAGTTTTTGCAACTGATGAAGCCCCTCTCCCAACACACTATAATAACACACATGTAAACAAGATGACGGTATAAGCATTTCCCATGGTGACAAGTTTTGAGATATATGTATACAAGTTGTAGTGCCTTCCGGGATTAACAGACTAGAGGCTATTTCTTGGCTGAGAAGATATTTGTGTTTTAAGACTGTCACTACATTGTGAATGTTTGGTACGATTGGCGAATTCTAATATATAATCTATTAATAGTATTTGTATGTTGGAGGTATTGTTAATGATAAGCACTTGATTTTAGAGTTATCTGTCTTACACCCGCAATTTGTCTGTTTTGATCACGTGGTTCTACTAACTATTGGGACAGATCTCCGAAAATTAATAGATTTTAAAAATCGATATCTAATCACTCTGAGCTTTGATGGGTGGGTTCCTCGACTCGAATAAAATATTGTTTACCCCCAAAGCCAAAGAAATAGTAACATAGGACCCTCTGATCGGATTGAGTACCTTTAAGAGATACATATATTCTTGCAAACTGAGAGACCTCGAACCGATTGCATATTAGAATGGCTCATGTATATATTATAACACAATTGAGTCTGTTCCACTCAATACAGTTTCCACAAAAAAGTTACAATTTGTCAAGAGATGTGGAAATGTAACGAAGGCCTGTTCAAAAATAGTGGTCACAATGTGCAGTCACATATATTTTGTTCTGATATAAAAGAAAACGCAGTCAGTAGCACATGACTTTTCAGGATCCTCCAATACTGACATCTGACAATGGTATATCTTCCCGATACGGCGGATTTTTTAGAACAGACTCATCGACTAATATAAACAACTCAAAATCTCGCTGTGTTGGGCACATGTAACTGATATATTTGCGCAACAACATTTCTTTTCAACTGAGAATATTTAGCCAATAATAGCACCATGAACATAGGAGCACCTGGACATTTCTTTAAAACATCTGTATCTTCATGGAGATATGATAGCCAGGTGTCCTCAAAATCTTAGTCTAACCCACTAGATTGATTGATTGATACATCTCTATATGTAAAATCCAATTGTCGTCTTTTATTTTTGCAAACTAATGTGTTTATGGTGTTCATGTTTCATGTTATAACTTCTGAAGTATACGCAATTGTAAATAAATAAATACTTCTTTATTGTGGAACTGATTAATCGCGATAAAGAAAATGACAATTGACAAAGTGATTCACTACTTATATTCCATGACTGTAAGAATCATGTATTGTGATGCTATTTGAATATGCAATTTATGAGAACACGCGTAACACTTTGAGCAAGAGTATTCTCTATTCCCAACAAATATCCACAGCATGCAGAGGGTTTCACATCACTCTAACCTGGGCAACGCCGGGTAACCCTGCTAGTATTCTATATTTATCAAGTTTTTAACCAACCTGGATGCAAAATGCCCGAGGAAGCTTGGTGCAGGTGGCTCCCCTATGTTATTTCGGCGGACTCCCCTCCTGAATTTCTTTCCGATTGTCTGTCTTGTTCGTAGGATTTTTGTGTACAGCCAGATGGCGCGTTCTCTGGCCCTTTCGGGAAAGTAACTACCGACCACCACGTGACGCATCCGCATGCCATACGACTCTGTCCAGATGAGTATGAATGACAACAGAAATAGCAAGCCTGAAAGATAAGATGTACATTCGGCATGTGAGCCTGTGGTTACCACCCCTGGTTAACCCTTTACCCAACAGTCGGGATTTTGTTTACCCTGTGCCAATGCATTCTCTTATATATGCGAGTCGACCATAGGTCGCCTCGCATATATAAGAGCATGCATTGGCCTAACAATTGTTTACAATTTTAATAACTTTTTCTTGTAATCTTTAACAATTTTATAATTTCACCCATACAGAGCCCCAGACAAACATGAGCAGACGACACTCTTCTATATGCTTCTATATATGTGTGGGGCTCCCTGCAGGGTAATGGATGTTTTTTATTTTATGTCCTAAAAATTGTAAGAAACATTTATTTAAAAAAAAAGATAAACAAATTGTTAGGCCAATGCATTCTCTTATATATGCGAGGCGACCTATGGTCGACTCGCATATATAAGAGAATGCATTGGCACAGGGTATTTTAGGCTGTTGAAGCTTTATTTGGCCGGTTTTGGCCGGTTTGTTGGGTAAAGGGTTAAATGGTCCTGCTAATTTGCTATGATGTTGGTGTGTCTTGCTGAAATGATATGACGTTGAAGGTCCAAAGCGAAGCTGGTGCATGTAAAAACGACAGCCATTATTAAAATAGTTTACAATACATGTATTTTGAATGTTTTCTACAAATAGCGTTTGTTCTCTCCGTTTGTTCACATTAGCCATGCACCGCGAAAATGATAAATAAAATAACAGTCATTTTTCTTTGCCCTATATATACACCAGCATCATATTAATCAACAGGACCGACCAGCATCATAGCCGGACAAATTAACCAGGGCGGTTACAGTATTCGGTTTGTTTATATGAGAAGCATTACCTTGTCAGAAACCACGCCATATTTCATCATACCGTTACCAAACTAATCCAAGAACTTTTACTTTAAACATATTTTATTGTGAATTATTCAATTTACAAAGGGATTGGGGTACATGTTACGGAAACTTAGAGGAGACATCTCTCCCGATACAAGGTTGAATTACAGTATTTGTTTACACGATGACAAATGCTCAGATAATAGGTTCAACAAATGAACAATTCCCTCTAATGCATAGGATTCCTTCTGCAATATGTATCATCTGTCGTCTGCTTTTTATTTCCCGAACATCCATACATATGAATATTGTATCTCACGTGACTTTGTTATTGAAATCAAGCTTTCCGATTGGTTGGCTACTCGACTCTATTAGTCGTAGTTGTATACTACGCCTTCAAGTCTCTCCCATCGTGCACTATGCATATGTAGTTTTGACTACTAAAAATAGTAACGAACACTACATCAAACTTTGTTCTGAAACTACTTGTTATTTCGCCGCTGATCCAAATTAAAGCTTCAGTAAGGCGAACATCAATGGTCTGAACTTAGTAAAAGTTGAAAGCAGTAGTTTAATTTCTGCATTTGTTCGATACAATATAATAATTAGAGCATGACTTGTCGTGAAATACGCCGATATAGTGCATAGTGCGGTTGTGTAGTTCACTCCGCTTCGCGTCGTGAACTACACAACCTCACTATGCACTATATCGGCGTATTTCACTCCAAGCCATGCTCTATTTATTAAATAGTAGACCCTTCCCATGTATACTTTTATAGCTGAATGGGAAAATCCATTCAGTGTCGAAAGGGTTAAACCGCTCACGACAGACGTGTTCTGAATCTTTTGATTGGCGACAAAATATAAATACTATGAAGAAATGTTCACTCTATCGGCATATTAAGCACAAGTTCAATATTGAAACTTATTTAAATCATATATATCCAGAAAAGATGCAATATCTATTGTTCGCTTTCGGTGTCGAAACCACCGCCTCCCGATTGAAACAAGTTCATGGGGGGAAACAACAGACCCTGGATTCAGATATTACTGTACTACATGCAATGTAGCGGCGACTGGGGATGAATATCATTATATGTTTAATTGTGGGAGAACGGAATCACTGAGGCGACGTTTCTTACATTTATCCCTTACTCAGTCACCAAATTTATACAATATGGGCCAAATAATGAATACAATAAATGCTGTACAACTTCACAAGTTAGGAGAATTTATACGAGCCCTAACTACACTGCTTGGTTCACCGCTCACCCACCCACCCCCATCCAATTCATAACTGTTTACTGGATAATTCATGCATGTATCACCAACGCCAGTTCCTTGATTCAAGATTATTAATATTTTTACCTCTTATGTCACATAATTTATATGTGTTTATATGAGCGAATAAAAGATTTAGATTTAGACTCACCTATTTGTCGATACACGTCCCAATTTGGATCGAATGGTGTTGGCAGGCAACCCTTTGTGTCTATATTCATTTCGCCTCCCGCAGCCAAGGGATCGAATACAGATATGAGCGTCTTATACATGTCAGCGAATGGTCCTCGTCCATCAACTTTCATCTTGACGTGAGGGGGCACTAGTAAATATAAAACATTTTTTAAGATAGTGAATGTATTCCGGGTCACAATCACAACAACATATCTGGGGTTTTTTTATAAAAACCCAACAAACAACCTTGAGGGCCATGAAACTACGTCACTAATGTAATCTCTAAACCAAAGATCCGTGCAGAGTTCAGTCCCCTACGCAGGACTTACCGCTGCCAGCACTTACACGTAATGTGAAGAAACGTCGCATTTATTTATTTGCGATTTTTTTAGGTTACAATTCATTCTGTATTATTATGAGAAACAGAACTGTCCATATTCATTTGAAAATGGTCTGGATCAAGCCAGAATGAATTGTAACTGGCAAAACACTACAACAAAAAATGTGAGATTTAATTTAAAAATACACGTGCCGGCAGCGTTCAGACATCGCTTAGCGAGGGGACTGAACTCTGTTTTGCAGCTTGCTCTAAACCATCACATGAGACGCGACAGCTGCTATTCGCCTACATAGCTAGATAGTAGCTGCGTGAGTTAGTGTACTTTCCTAGTGAAAGGGATTATGTGAATTTGGCGAACATCTATTAACCCTTTACCCAACAGAACGGCCCTGTGCCAATGCATTCTCTTATATATGCGAGTCGACCATAGGTCGCCTCGCATATATAAGAGAATGCATTGGCTTAACACATACTAAAAATTATAAAATTGTCAAAGAATGTAGAAAGATATTATAAAAATTGTTAAAAAATGTAAGAAAAAATTATAAAATTGTTAAAGAATGTAAGAAAAAAATGTTTTTTTAGGCCAATGCATTCTCTTATATATGCGAGGCGACCTATGGTCGACTCGCACATATAAGAGAATGCATTGGCACAGGGCATAACTGTAACCATCACAATGTGGTCAATATGAACCGGTTCCAATGATATCCATATTTGTATGGTGTTATTGAGACAGACCGAAGATATTTTAGGCTGTTGAAGCTTTATTTGGGCGTTTTTGGCCGTTTTGTTGGGTAAAGGGTTAAATCAAACTCCATGCAGCGCCCTCTACGTTAGCACTGCGATATAGCACTGCCACAAGGATGGTACTTTGCGACCGATACATCTATTTTACATATCGTCGGAACTATATTTAGTCACCTATTATCTTATTTTGACCACCAAAAGGTTGCAATGATGGCAATTCTTTCGGTATTGATAAGAACAATATAGACCAAGAAAACTAAGATGCATGCATCAGGTCGGCCGTGAACTATCTACCATAGAATTGTTGTAGCTATCGATTATACATTTTGGTACACCTGTCTGTATGTATGTGTGTATGCATGAATGCATGTGTGTATGTGTTATAGACTCTAACACTGCTCGACTGATCCGACTCGGATTTGGTATTTAACGTGTCAACTTGACCTCGCGCATAGGCATGTTTCTGGACCTTGACCGATCCGACTAAAAATTTGTGTGTAGGACTACTTCGATCCCGGGAGCAATATGGACGGGTCCAATTTCACGTGGGACCATGTTCTCGAACGTGCTGATGTAGGCATGTTTCTGGACTATTTGGACGGGTCAAATCTTGATCCCGACCTGACTTTGACACTCAAAAGGATCAATTCAAGGTCAAATCTGGTAAAACGAAGTATTTCAACGAAATATAATACCTACTGTTACTTTTGTCCCATGAGTGTTTCGGGTGGGTCAAATTATGACCCTGACCTGATCTTGACATTCAAAATTGTCAATTCAAGGTCAAATCGGGTAAAGCCGGGCGGATTTCGACGGGTACTTTTGTCGTGACTTTTGTCCGGGGAGTGTTTTGGACGGGTCAAATCATGACCCGACATGACGTTCACCTTTAAAATGGTCAATTCAAGGTTAAATCGCGCAATTCTCCGAAAATCAGAGGGGAACATCCCGGATGAAGTAGGGTCCACCAGCTACTATTATATATTTCTAGATTTAGTTACAAACTAAATACCTGTATATTGTACAAAGAAATGTTTGACAAATATATCTGTATCAATATTACCATACGGATCTTTAAAATAGATACGACGAAACAAATTTTGAAGGGTGCATGGTATCAGGTAAATTTTTATATTTCAAATGATGACAGGAATGCGGAAAGTTGAAGTACCTAGGTAATACTGGCTATCCGAATGAAGAGATATACATGTATATAAAAACCAAAATAGAAGATGACTGCTGGCGACAATGTTTTCCAAACAAATTCAAAGCATTCGATAGCTCCCATCTAGTTGTCAGCCCGAAGATCAATATAAAGTGTGGTGACTATCAGATGAGGGATATGACTGTACAGTTGCTAAACAATTCAGTCACGCAAAAGAGGATCAAACAGTAAGATACCAAATTGCTGCCTGTGGTAATGTTTTTTAACGAAATTCGGGAAAATTAGATTACTCTCACCCTGGTTATCCAGAAGATCATTGTGGAATCTGGTGACGATCGGACAAGGGGTGTCGTCTGTAGGATCAACCAAATTATTTAGCCATAAAAATAGTAAAATTCAAGATCGCCGCTGGCAGTGATGTCTTCACAAGGACAGCTTGAGAACAAAACATGGCTCACATCTAGCGGTGACCCAAACTATCCACATGAGAAAAAGTTCTCCAATAAAAGCTGGCTGCAGGGTGCGCCAATTGATTCAAATTCGAAATTTAACAGGGTGTACTGCTTGTGGCCATGTTTTCCCCGCAAATTTGATAGACTGATGGACAAAACCACTGAATCCGTTGAATCAATATACATGTACATGTATACATGGATTAATGTATATGCATTGTTATACACAGTACTGGTATATAAAGGTACTGAAAATAACAATATTACTAGTATACACAAAATAAACCATATATCATGGCTATGGGTTCTAATATCCGAATATGACAGCTGATAACTTGGTGTGAATTGAAGAGTGGTGGTGTCTCAAGCATATCTAACCCTCCACGTTAGAAACATGCCATTAAATGTCATAAGTATAATCTAGCTTGAGGACAGAAGTTATCCATAAAACCCCCCTTAAGGCAACCAGGTCCTCGCGCGATGTATGGTCGATCACATGATGATCTAGGGGGGATTAGAATTGTTGTATAAAAACAGCACTGCATGTAAATATAAAATAAAATAGTGCTACATCTTATTACAGATTATTGCCATATATAATCAGTGACTATACAGACAGTCTGACAAAATATGGTTTCAGTGACACTCTATCCGAAGAGGGGAATAATTCCATCTGTTACAGTCAATGGAGCAATTATGAATCTGGAAAGGTGAAATTTCTAAGTAATACTAGATATCGACATGACGCGATAACATATAGCGTAAATGCAATATGGCCGCTGGCGACCATTTTTTCCTATAAAATTAAAAAAATATTTGATAGCTCTCATCTGATAGATCAATATCAAGATAAATATGAAGTTTAGTGATGATCGGATGAGTGAAGTGGACTGTGCTAAACGGTTTAGTAATGCTTAAAAAGATTTTTACCTTAATATTTTTATGTTCACTTTATAAACTTCACTGAGTCATCTTTGTCATGTATTGAGTTTGATATCTTTTGTTAACAGTTTATAAATCATGTATGTCTCATGTTTGTTATTTTAATTTATGTGCTTATTATCATTAAATAAAGTTGCATTCCTTAAAAAGATTCTTACCTCAATGTTTTTATGTTCACTTTATAAACTCCACTGAGTCATCTTTGTCATGTATTGAATTTGATATCTTTTGGTAACAGTTTATAAATTATGTATGTCTCGTGTTCGTTATTATATTATATACACTTTATAGTGTGTTTCAGAACGAAAACTAAATGAATAAAATCAACAAATTTGTAAATTTAAAAACAATTCAAACATTGTTGTATTCCATGTCCCAGCCCGGACATATACACCAAATTTCAATAATATTCATTGAGAAACAACGGACCAAACGCCATATAACACCCCGTATGCATATTTTATTCCGAGTTGACCTTTTATTCCGAGTAGGCACGCCCGATTGGGGCGAGTTAGCCATGGGGCGAGTACGCCGATTCCGACACCTTTTCTATTTGCAGCAGGTTAAGTTTACGCGTAATTTAATTTACAAAGTTCCCCAATTGGTATCGTAAATAGAGCGACCTTATTTGACAGAGAATGCCTCTGTTATTGATTATAAAGTTGCTATACATTAAAAACGACAATTCACATGCTCGTTCAAGCGCAGTAGTCTATTTCCCCCATGTTAAATGACATCCACAAATACTAAATAACGCTAACTTACTGCCGAATGTTTTACACGACAACTGTTAACATATTTGGGCTGAATTCATCTGACGCGGTATTATTCCTCAAAATAAACAACAAAACCATCGTTACTTGGAAATGTAGTTTGGGCTAACATTTACATAAATCCTCCACATCATTATTCCGACACACAGATGAAAAACTCACATGAAGTAACCGGCCAAATTGGCCGAAATGAGCCAGACATAGGCAATTTTAATCCTAAAACATAAGAACTAAGAACACATAAGAAATCCTTACCAAATGTCCTTATGGCAGTGATATCTCAGCGGAGCGATGGGAGACAACTCTGCCTGGAGTTTGCTATTAAATGCTTAAGGTATGTTTGATTTTAAAACTAAATTTCAGTGATTTTCGCACAATGAACGACAACAGAATTATTTCTGTTGAAGCCGAGCATAATAAAAGATAGAGTTCTCCCTCTTGGCTCATTCCGAATATTTTAGCGAGATTCCCATTTTAAACGAGCCCCTTCGGCTGTCCACACACACACCCTCCCTCTCTCACGCACACACACACACACAGAGAGAGAGAGCGAGAGAGAGAGAGAGAGAGAGAGAGAGAGAGAGAGAGAGGGGGAGAGATAGAGATATATATATATATATATATATATATTTACATGAGCAAGTACTTTACCAACGGATGCGCACCAACCATCTGCATGAGTAAAGTCCTAAATAAAATTGATATTAATTGATAAAACCTTTTCTGGACGGTGTCCTCGATTCATATCTATTATTTTGTACCCCAGAATATATACTCAACTTGCTAGGAACAGATACACTATATGTACGAATTGAGATCATGAGCAGCACACTATATACATGTAGGTGTGTCCAAATATAAATAGGATCCATTGGCATCATTCTTCTGGCGTTTATACACATATTCAAGGATAACAATTCCATGACTTTAAAAAACTTTTTCAAGATATTCTGATATTTTTCAAAACCTCAAGGCGATGAAATTTAATAACTTTTCCAGACTTCTGGTTGAATATAATCTCTTTTCACAACTTGTTGAGTTAGTCTTAAATTCTGGAAGAATCCCATGATTAAGTCGACACAAGCATTGTATCTGTGATGTGAAACACTCCGATATGGTGATAAAATACAAATGGAGAATAATCTTGTTCAAAGTAGTATTTTTTTTACAAATAGTATATTCAAATTGACAACACACATCGTCATTATTATATATTAATTAAATGAAGTGACCCTCGAATGCGAAATCGTTTTCGTTAGTTTATCGCCGATATATGCGTCCCGAATCGAGTATTAAATATTTACAATTGAGCGTAGTTCTGACGGTGTTTTCTATGGAGTGGTATGGTCGATTTGCTTCAAATTTTCGGCGATGTTACATTCCTCCAGTTATCATAGCGCCTGAATACTAACTTATCAGTTTCACGCACCCGAACAAGTACATAATATGTCTTTAACATCAAGTGTAATTCAATGATAATTTTGTAATTCCATAAATTTTTCAAGACCAGCAGTGGGGAGGATGATTTTTCCAAAAATACAGTAAGGTAAAACGTGTCTTATCCTTTCCACGGCTGCAAACGTTATTTTTTAACTCAAAAACTGTTCACGATTCCACACTAATGTAGGAACCCTGGGAATCATATAATGTATACATGGACACTCCATATGCCATACATGTATATATTCGTCATAACTTGATGTTTCACCATTTCTATACTAAATATATTCATTGATGAGTCCTTATTCGTTAGGAAATGTTCATATAATAAGTCGTGTGTTGAACTTATTAACGGAACATTTCCCTCCAATAAGTAGGACTCCTTCTGCACTTGAATCATCTGTCTTCTGCTGACGTTTCATGAAAAACCCTTCAGATGAATAATAAACCATTCCAATGTATACCTTTGCAACTGAATGGGGGAATCCATTTAGTATAGAAAGGGTTATAATTGTCAATCGGAGACTGCTTTTATTTATGTACATGTATTTAACAATTCGAGCTTCAATCAGATCAGAGGTGGGGGGGGGGGGGAAATCCCGAGAACGTAAGAGGGGATGAGGGGGTGGCTGAGTTTTCAAGAGGATCCAAAAGCAATTTTTTCTGCAGTTAAAAAAATAGTTTCCTATATAGTTTTAAACTATGTTTGGTCTTAAAGACACGGTTGGCCTTGGCGGTGGGTATCCTGTGAAAATATCTCCACCCGTCAAAAACCGCCACAAACAGAAAGAACATCAAAATGTAGATAGACTTTGTCCGTATACAAATAAGAAATATCGCATAAACAGTATGTTATGGTCATATGTTTGACCTTTGTTATGTAAACAAAAGCATAAAAAGTTACTTTTCTGGTGTTTGTTTATATTATGATGGTAAACATAAAGAGCGTTCTTTGTTGATGAATACCTGATATGGAACTAATAAAGAGCGTTTATGCCATTGTGTGTGATTAGCCAGTAGCATTGTGCTGTCTTCTGTAACACAATCAGGCTCTTGCTTAGGTAAAATATAGGAGGTCTTTATGATAACATGCTGTTTACGTGATGGTCATGGTATATATGAACGGAACTGTATGTGTTTTAATATTTTTTCTGTTTACGGTGTTTGGAACAAATATGAATATTTTCGACAATTAAGGCCGCACGTGCCTTTAAAAACATAGAAATAATGTAATTTTAACATCAAAACTGACTTTAGACAGTTTGTACAGATTGTTTATTGTCGTAAAAGTAATAAATCCAACGAGTCTTCATCCGCGAAGGTGAAGGTTGATAGTGATTCTAGGAGGCATAGGATCACGGAGGGATCAATTGAGATAATGCTGCGCAGTAGTCTCACTTGTCATTATTCAAAGTATGTGTCCTTATATAGTTTCATAAAATGAGTGGTTTTGGGAGGGCGACGATTGACCCCTCCGTGATTCTATCCCTCATAGAATCACAATCAAACTTAACCTTCTCGGGTAAAGCCTCGTTTAATTTATTAATTATATCGTCATATAATCACTTCCGGGACAATTGGGTCTTCGAATCAAGCAACCGACACCTAACTTAATATTGCAGAAGTTGCGTAGACAACTCATGTGGTTATTGCCAAAAGAGTGTAAATTGAAATATATCAATCAGCCAATTCAAACATGTTTGTACTGATATACTTGAATCCAACAGTTATCGCGTGGACATCGATTTGACCAGCAGACATGATCGGACAGAGACTCCAAGACTATTGGTAAAAACAGAAAACACCCATCGCTGGCGAAAACCACCCCTGAATATATGGGCCGTTTCTTCGTCAACATCAGGCCATCTGAGACCCCCCCCCAGAGTCAGACACTTATTGACCAGGTCAACACGCTGAATGGCAGAACAAACCATAGTGGAATAAACACCATGCAGTTGCAATCATCAACATGTTCAAAATTTGGTTCCGGTTGGCGTATTCGGTTGGCTTGCTAGTGTAAACTGAGTGATGTAAATGGTGACATGTCGTTAGAATTAGTAGTGGCTATGTCGATATTTAAAATTGCGATGTGACCTAAGACTTGTAAGAACCAAAAAATGGCAAAGGTAAATAAGTATCATACAAGCCTGAACAATTGTTGCAACCCACCCCTGCTTCTATTATCAAAAGTGAACAGATTCAGTTCGGAAAAATAATTTCCTATATAGTTTTAAACTATGTTTGGTCTTAAAACATAGAAATAATGTAATTTTAACATCAAAACTACTTTAGACAGTTTGTACAGATTGTTTATTGTCGTAAAAGTAATAAATCCAACGAGTCTTCATCCGCGAAGGTGAAGGTTGATAGTGATTCTAGGAGGCATAGGATCACGGAGGGATCAATTGAGATAATGCTGTGCAGTATTCTCACTTGTCAATATTCAAAGTATGTGTCCTTATATAGTTTCATAAAATGAGTGGTTTTGGGAGGGCGACGATTGACCCCTCCGTGATTCTATCCCTCATAGAATCACAATCAAACTTAACTGAAGACCACCCCCGAATATATGGGCCGTTTCTTCATCAACATAAGGCCATCTGAGACCCCCCCCAGATCAGACACTTATTGGCCAGGTCAACATGCTGAATGGCAGAACAAACCAATGTGGAATAAACACCATGCAGTTGCATGCAATCATCAACATGTTCAAAATTATGTTCCGGTTGGCTTACTAGTGTAAACTGAGTGATGTAAATGGTGACATGTCGTTAGAATTAGTAGTGGCTATGTCGATATTTGAAATTGCGATGTGACCTAAGACTTGTAAGAACCAAAAAATGGCAAAGGTAAATAAGCATCATACAAGCCTGAACAATTGTTCCAACCCACCCCTGCTTATATTATCAAAAGTGAACAGATTCAGCCCCAGCAAAGTGTGCATACTCGTATCTTGTCCATTCTGGAAGTTTGCATATCGTTTCCCAAATTGTCATCGTCGTGATCATTACTATCATCATCATCATCATCGTCGTCGTCATCGTTGTCGTCGTAAACGTAATCGTTCCTGACCGGCGCCAGTCCGGCGGTCATGATTTTCAAGCTCTTCATAAAAGTATCAATTATCGCGAAATGTAGTTTTCTATATGTCTACATATTCATCATCATCATCATCGTCGTGATCAGTGTCGTCGTTGTCGTCGTTGTCGCCATCATAATTATCGCCACCAACATCATCACAATCATCATCACAATCACCACCGTCATCATCATCGTCACCATCACCATAATCAGCACCATCGTTAGCTTCGTCACCAACACATCCATCGGTCTTATATAGCATGTTCATAATTGTATGTTGTCCTTCTTCTACATGTATGTGCCTATTATTGTTTCCGTTTCGCTTGAAATTGCATGTGCAATTCAATTTGGTGCTTGCATATTATATGTCTCTTTGAATTGTTGATAAAATAACTCTACCTGGAATGTGTGTTTTAACTGCCAGGTGCTTGCGAATCATTTTTAGGAGCCAGTAGAGTCCGAAATCACAGGCAAGATAGAACCCTGCATGCAGAGCACAGAGCAACCAAAACACTATCCCCATGGCAAGCTTACTCAGCTCTGTGATGGTCATCTTCCAGGAGACTGAAAACAATGTATATGAAGTTATAATACTTAATAAAAAATCGACAAAGTTACTTTAATTTTTGAGACTCCTATCGATTATCACACAGTCAGTTAAAACATATACTATCTACCACCATCTCCACAATAGCCTCTATATGTTGAGAGTTGAGTCCATCCGAAACATCCGACATATTTATAATACATTTACTATATATACTATGCATATGCATATATAGAGGATATGAAATGAGTGTTTCTCTCATATTATATTTATGAAACGAGTCTAAGAATTTTCAGTTTTCTCGACCCTCGGCGAAACTGAAAATTCGTGACGAGTTTCATAAAACGCACACAAATCACTAAATAGCTATATGACATCGGCAGCAAAATGTTAATGTGACGTCACTTAATTGCACCGGAAGCCCAATTACACCTGGTGAACTAGCAGAAATAATATGCACGCGAAGATATAGTGCGCTATTCTGTTCTCAGTTTGTGACATTATATCGTATGTTTATTAGATAAATACGAATTACATATTCTATTTATCGTATAACAATGTCCAAAACTATATATTTCAAGATTATAATTGCGAGAATATCGGCATCGCGTTGATTGACGCGCACGAATTTGACCTGCATTTAGTTAAAGATGCGGCTCGGCCCAAGCTGCCATTCAGCCAATCAGAACACACTTTTTGTCAACAAACTAATCAAATTATCGGAAGGTGATATGAACTAGTAGTTCATATGAAATTTATTTATGACATACTTTCCAACGTAAATAATGATTGAGTCATATGATAAATTTATGTATTAACTATTATATAACTTTATACCACTGGTGTGCGAATGCTGTGAGCCAGGCGAGTGCGTGCAGTAAGAAAGAGATATGTGTGAACGCGAGGAATGCCATATCTGTATACACATATCAATGCAATTGAACATTCTGTATTTGACATTCCTCAATGTGATTGTTTCTTCAATAAACATTTAAAAAAAAAATTATAATACGAACGTGTCTGAAACATAGTCCAACGGCCGTCCTTATTGGTCAGTAGTCTGTGTTCCATTCATGCATTGACATGTCGACGTCATTTTGTGGTACAATTCTAGAATCCACCATACATATCGCAGTACAATCAAAGCAAATCAACTTGCAAAAACATCATAATTCAAGTCACATGCGAATAGGTTAAAACCATATCAGTGAGCGAATATATAGGTTATAACCGTATCAGTGACGTGGCTAGAAATTCTTCATTGGAGGCAGTGTAACCCATATATAAGTCACGATATGGATAATGTAATCTTTAATTACGTGCGTCGGTTCATTAAAGAAACAAAACGTTTAAATCTCGACGTCTGAGATGTGTAGAGCTAACATAAGAACGTGAAAGCGAATTAACCATAATTGATTATATTTCGACCTTGACGTTAAATATTTATCGAACCCAGTAAAGCTGTAGACACCCCCCTCTCTCTCTCTCTCTCTCTATCTCTGTCTCTCTTTCTCCATCCTTTATACCGTTTGCTTAATTTCAGTACCTCTATCACGTGTTTGTTGTATCAATCTTCTCTCTCTCATACATAACATGTAAAACAATCCATCTTTTCTTTCTACTGTTGGTTGTCATTACTTGTACATAGCTATATTGTTATAACATATTCCTTGCTCTTGTCCGCGTTTAATTTGTATATATCCAGTGTTGTGTCAATGGGGAGAGGATGTTACTGTAAGTGACAGCATTTGTCATCCCATCCCTTTTGCCTGTGTGCAAGTTAATACTATTTGCATTGATCAAATAAAATATGTTTAAACTATTGGAGGCGGTGTCCAACATATAATTTTCAACAACACATAATGAACATCCCAAATATGCATAAGATAGATCAGACGTATATATGGGTGATATGTTATAAATGCGAGAAAATCGTGACAGAGTTGCAAACAGGCAGGAAGACAGACATATAGCAATGTGTTGTTATATACATGGGTGTTTGCATACATGTATTCCCCAAACACTCACATGAATATATAAACATGGCCGATTCAATTCTGTTCAATGGAAGCAGAGTTTCTTTTTCTTTATCTTTCCGTCTTTCGTCCAACCTTTCGAAGCATTTCGTTATATAACTGTTGTCGAATACGTCTCGTGTTAGAAACTTCCATCTGTACATAATGCTCCTGATGGATAAAAAGTTTGGTTTGTCAGATTTGTACACATACATACAGTACATCACGAGTATATATACTATGTTGCTGTGTATACATGCACGTATACCACCATTTTGATATTGTATATAGTGTGTTTTGTTGTGTGTCAAAGGGAGTATCGTTCGCAAAACAGTCATATGCTTACACGCTATGTAAATTGTCAACTGAGCCACGATGGTCCCGTACCTTTTAGTAAAATACACGGATAACAGTATAATTTCATTGATCAGTTACTTTGTTATCAACAATTGCTATCAGGATTTTCCTGATATATGGCAAATTGATGTGGATACAGAAACGCGACTGAACCTGGTTAAATGACAACTCCATCATTAACTAATGTTCCTCTGGAATTGAACTGGCCCCTTCCATAATTATTTACAATTAGCATATACAGTCAATTTAGCTTAATTGCATAGCGTCGGTGCATGGCTTTTCTTATGCAAGTAACCGAATATGTATTAAGCCGAAATAACCTAATACCCACCACAATGCCGCTGTAAGATTACCAGCATCAGTCTACAAAATGTTTCGTGCATTCAATTTCATCATCAATTTAGTTTGTTTTAACATAATGGCTATACAGAGCTTCATATATGTTAATTTGTCTTAATTTAGTTTTATTCCATATTATATTATCATCATCATCATCTACAAATGAATGTTAAAACATAAAACAATTAGTTAAACAACAGCAACTCCATGTTCCTCTGGAGTTGAAAAGGTCCCTTCTATATTTGTCTAAACCTATATATAAGGCAAAAAAAGGTTTTGGTTCTCAGGCCCCGCCGCATTGAATAAAAATGGCCGCATTAGGCCTTTTTATTGCAATGCCTGATGTTATGACAAAAAAACTTACGAAAAAAAAAAGCTCTAACATGTAATGTGTTAAAGGCACGTGAGGCCTTAGTTGTCGAAAATATTCATATTTGTTCCAATCACCGTAAACACACTGCCAAAAATATTTTCTCAATTCAGGAAAAAAAAAATCTTGAAATGAGATATTATCTTGGGAGAATAGCTAGAAAAATAAGAAAAACATATTTTCTAGGTCAAGAAATGAAAGGGTGGGAAAATTTCTTGTCTGAGAAAATTTCTTTAAGAAAACACAGTAATCTTAGTAAGAAAATCCTAGTAAAAAAATCTTAGTATAGATTTTTTTTCTTAATGTAGGAAAGATTGTTTTTCTCACATAAGTTTATTTTTCTTGAAATAAGATAAGTTTAAGATACTGCGATTATCTTGGGAGAATAGCTAGAAATTTAAGAAAGCTATACAATTAATCTAGAACAAGAAATTATATTTTCTATAGTTAGAAATATCGTCAAGATATTTTTTCTTAAGTGATGCCAATTTTTTCTAGAATGAGATTTTCTCAAGCAGGAAAATAAATCTAAGTAAGGAAAACAAGTTTTCTTAACTAGGAATATTTTCCCCAATTAGGAAAGATACATTAGAAAACAATTCTTAATTAAGAAAAACATTTAATTTTAAATTAATATATAATTTCAATTGTGTTTTAAAATATACAATTGACATTTAATCTGAATATAAAAACTTCTTTGTAAATATCATTGTTAAATGTATAATAGAGACAATAAGGGGGCTTAAAGGCACGGGAGGCCTTAGTTGTCGAAAATATTCATATTTGTTTCAATCACCGTAAACAGAAAAACATTAAAACGCATACAGTTTTGTTCATATATACCATGACCATCGCGTAAACAGCATGCTATCATAAAGACCTACTATATTTTACCTAAGCAGGAGCCTGATTGTGTTACAGAAGGCAGCACAGTGTTACTGGCTAATCACACACAAATCATATAAATGCTCTTTATTCGTTCCATATCAAAATTCAGCAACAATGAACGGTCTTTATGTTTACCATCATAATATAAACAAACACCAGGAAAGTACCTTTTTATGCTTTTGTTTACATAAGAATGGTCAAACATATGACAATAACATACTGTTTATGCGATATTTCTTATTTGTATACGGACAAAGTCTGTCTACATTTTAATATTCTTTCTGTTTGTGGCGGTTTTTGACCGGTGGAAATATTTTCACAGCATACCCACCGCCAAGGCCTCCCGTACCTTTAAACTTTAAATATACAATCAACAATTTCTCGTTACAGTTATGGGTTTCTAAAATTGCAAGAGGCCAAACAAGATACTGTGTACATTCGCGAAATGAAACTATACAAAGTACCTGTATCTTGTTCTGCCTCTTAAAATTGTATAAACCTATATATGCAACAAAAAATATATTGATTGCTAATAATTACATCCCGACACATGATTTTCAATATATTTATAGAAAGAGTTACCTCAAATCTGTCGGTTGCTAAAAAAATATATAACAATTTCTGTTATTTGAGTATCCAGTTCAAACGATAGGAAAAAAAATCATCACACATGACAAAACAAGCACTGTATGTGCCTTAATAAACATCCTAACCCTGTATTTTTAAATGCACATATTCTAGGACGGGTGATGTGTAATAAACACAGAAAGACACTTGTATTAATGGATTTGTTGATACGGCACTTGTGCCATTGAGGAAAGATAGAACTCTAGGGTGTGCTGTTCATTCCGTCATTGTGCGCTAGCACTCGTGTCATATCAACAAACCCATAAACAAAATTGTGTAATTCTGTGTATATACAGCATGTTTTCAATAGCTGTTTCATGAATCATGCAGATTTACTGTTCAGGTACTAGCCCAAGTCTTTTCGGTATGCAACAGCTTGAGATATCGAATACAGTAATGCCCCAGAGTATAATCGACTCCTTAAACACAGTAGAATTATGGGTAACTTTTCAGGATTTAGTCGGAAATATGGCTTGTTGCCATTCATCGGAAAGCTCTCTGAGAGCTTTCCGATGAATGGCAACAAGCCTCATTTTAACAGTGATGTTTATCGGAATTGCTAGCATGCAATGCCATTCTTTCATATAAATTACTCACAAAATATCAAAAGACCAGATGTGAGTATAATATAAATTTATCACCCCATTTTATGCAGGGATACATAAAATAAACATAACATATGTTACTAGTATGCTTTAAAGTCAACATTGGCAATTAAAGGTAAACAATCTCTCCATGGTCTCCATATCATCAGATTCTAAGAACAACATTTCTTAATCAATTAATTACCAAAACATAATGCTACAGTAATGGCCAAAGTAATCGACCACAGCTGAATTATGGGAAATTTTTCAGGATTTAGTCGGAAATATGACTTGTTGCCATTCATCGGAAAGCTCTCCCCAAGAGCTTTCCGATGAATGGCAACAAGCCATTTAATTCTGCTGTGGTTAAGTGGTCAATTACTTTGGGCATTACTGTAACTACTGTCAACTCTAGTGTAACATTTTCCAAAACGTGTTATAAATCAACATTTTGTTCATCGCAACTTGGTATCAAGATTAATGATTATGTCAATCGACTCATTGAATATTTGCTAGGCCGGGAAATATTCATGGTGGTGAAAAATAACAGATTTCAAAAAATTATATTTTTTAACTCAGAACTTTAAAGGGTGTGTTCCTCAACTCGAATAAGTTATTTTTACCCCTGAAGCCAAAGAAATGGTAATTGAGGAGCGTGAACTCGGATTATCTGTCTTTAAATGTACATGTATGGTACATGTCTAAGCCACATTAAGCTCCTTGTACATATTACTTGGTGATACAGCAGGTTGACAAAGATAAAGGAACATCAGAATATTTTTATTCTGTGATGGATTTTAAGGCCTGTAATCCCTGTATGTGTGTACATGTACATGAATCTGATTATATTGACATGCTGCAATAATTTGTCACTTAAAGTGATGTGAAACACTCCAATAGGGTGATAAAATATAAATGGAGAATAATCTTGTTCAAAGTAGTAATTAACAACACACACCATCATTCGTATATATAATTAAATGCAGTAACTATCAAAGGCGAACTCGTTTTCGTTATATTATCGCCGATAGATGCGCCCCGAATCGAGTAGTAAATATTCACAAATGAGCGTAGCTCAGGCAATGTGTTCTATGGAGTGATACGGTTGATTTGCTTTCGATTTTCGGCTATGTTAGTAAAATGCTACCTTCTTCCAGTTGGCATAGCGCCTTGGTACTAACTGATCAGTTTCACGCACCAGAACAAGTGCATAATATATCTTTAAAAGTTCATATCCTTCAGACAAGCTCAGAAACAAGGCTTGAGACTGATCCATGGGTACTGTTGTGCTTTGTGTAGAGATATGAAACTGGTACACCTCCAAATTCTGGTCAATGTAGTATGAAGTACGGTATAACAAAGGTTATGCATACACTGGATGCCATAGTGCACATTTTCTGAGACTCATACAGGTACATACAGAAGCATACAGGTACATGTACATGTATGTTGTAGAATTGAATTCACTAACTTCACTTGCCAAGATTTTCACCACTATATTAAAGCCTCCCCTTCGCTGCACACTGCACAGTACTGGATTCAGTGCATACCATTCATTGGTATACATATGGTACATGTATATAGCCAGGACTGTCACAAAGCAACAACTCACATTATGTCATGCATGGACGAATACCGATAACATCTAGATTACATGTATCCGTTACATGTACACCGAATAACATTTGAAATCCTTCCTCATCCAGTCTTGGACAGAATTAATAATATTGGTATCAAGTGTAATCATTATCTGCAAGAAACACTCAGGAAACATGATTCTATTATTGGTTATCAGATATCAGGCCTTGAATGAAATTTGTATGTCTCAATCCAATCAGGCAGCTCCTCCTGTCTGAAAAATAAGATTTGAATGCTTGTAATGACATCAGAAAAGCGGAATGACTAATCATGTACATATTATTAAGATGTACGGTCCAAATTAATCACCCGGGGGGGGGGGGGGCAGTTATAACAGTATTGTTATCCATTCAAACGCTGCATGTTGGTCAGAATCAGCTACAAATACATATATTTACATACTAAGTGTTGTCATCACTAAATCCAGCATTCTGATTGGTCCGCGCCCACGTGGCTAGTTGCAGTTATTTCTCGGTGAATGCGCAACGGCTCATAACACCAAGCTCACAACACCATCCATACGTCATTGGGTTTGGAAAGACGAACGCGTAATGTTTTGGGCGCATTTGGACTCGCGCAGGATTGACTTAATACATCACCTGGTTGCAATATGAAGAGAAATTGTTCCTATTAACTTTTGCCAAGGGTGCTATTGGGTACTTTGGGCTGTTTTTGTCACGATACACTATTCAATTTAAATACATTTACAAAAGTGGCTTTTTCGCTAAATATATATAAATATAAGGATTAACTGTCATGTAGACTATTTTAATGGAGATGTAACCGTGAGGTAAGTGGTCATAACTTGTATGTAAAGGGTTTTACACAAGTTATGTCCACTTACCTCACGGTTACATCTCCATAAAAACAGTCCACATGACAGTTAATAATTATGTACATGTACTAGTAGCATATACCGTTGTAACAGGATACCTCCCCTTAAATATCTCCCCACTCACGATACCCACATGAATGACTAAAATAAAATTTCACTCATTTGATATGCTACTTGAACAAACAAAATTAAATAAAAAACAAACGTAAATCTCATAAAACATCTTTTTCGAGCCATTTCATGGTTAAACGATATCAAAACTTCAAAAGGGTGAATTTTCTTTTAGTCATATATTGGGGGAATGTCAGGGAATTACAGTAATGCCCAAAGTAAGTGACCACTTAACCTCAGGATTGTGGGTAATTTTTCAGGATTTATTCAGAAATATGGCTTGTGTGGTCTCACACCAGAAACTTCTAACACAGCAGTACTAGAAGGTTACCGCTTCAACACTGCACAAAATCGGTTGATATTTATGTAAAATATACTAAGCAGACTAGGTGTTATGTATTGCTCCGCGTACCTATTTTTCCATGTACCTAAGAATAAGTCAAGCCCTGTTCCATGTGTGAGGTATGGCTACATGTATACTCAAAGTAATTGGCCACCTCTTAGTATAGTACCACCCCCCCCCCCCCATTAATACTGCAGTATTAAAGATATAAAGCACAGTAACCTCCAACACCTCATTATGGTTACTAGTACAGTTTCAACGCTGCATACACCGCAGTTACACCCCATATGCATGTTGTCATGTTACACCCTATATGCATGTTGTCATGTTACACCCCATATGCATGTTGTCATGTTACACCCCATATGCATGTTGTCATGTTACACCCCATATGCATGTTGTCATGTTTCGCATGCATGAAAATAAAATGCAGTGTTTTTCCTCATATCTGTGGAACGGATGGCCTTCGTTACATGTACATGTATATAGTACTCCAAATATAGGACATGGGAACGCTGATAGAAAAATTGTATTGTATATACGGGGGTTAAATGTAGCACATAATGAACTTTGAAGTTGCCAACATTGTTTCGGCTGTCAATTTATAAACTCCACCCATCCATGTTGTCAGGCTGCATTGATTGGCATTACACAAACAAGCATGAAAATATAATTTAGTGATTCATCTTATTCATGCATATATAAGTTCATTGAACAAGATCCATGTGGCTGTTTTAATTTTCAACTTTTGGTGTGATATTTGTTGGTGTATCATAACTGCATGGTGCTCCACAACAGTAATCGACTTGATACCGTGGTGGATATCATATACTGCGATCATTACCAGGTATCCCCCCCCCCGCGGAAAAAAAACTGCGGGACACAACGTACCGGGGGTGGGGGGGGGGGGGTACCTGGGCGTAAAAAATTTACACGTAAATTTTGTCCTTATTCATTGCATGTAAAAAAAATTCCAAATATGTATTTTCAGACTCACAACTTCAATTTTCTCTCATTTTATAGAATATGGATTAACCTTAATATCCAAATCATATATACATGAGTAGTACAATCCACATAAAACAATTTTGGATAACCACTGTCTTGGTTTACATGTGATATTGACCCCATTAACCCTCTTAATAATGCCAACTATGTCAGTGTCTACCAGTCGATTGCAGAATTCTACCCTGCGATCGCTTATATGGCAAATTTTTACTGCAGAACTATCCCATGTATTAAACAATTTCTCCTCCAATGGTATCAGAAAACAGTTATATGCTGGTACATGTATCTCACTCATCTCATTTGCATCAGATTTTTCAAAGTCGAGGTAATGACTAGTTGTCATTTTTTAAAGTGCATACATAGCGTTGCGATCACCAATATACATGTTTGTACATGTCATGACATCACGAGGTACAAATCTGCGTTCTACTGGTAGACAATGACCATTTTAGTCATAATAATCTAAACTAAGTTACCAAGCACCTCTCGTGAATTGTATGCTCAGGTGTTTTTTTCGGTTTCCGGTCAAACCGAGTTGTTGTCCGGCTGGGGTAGATTTGATTTTTCTGGGGGGGGGGGGGGCAAATGGTCAGTGGAAAAAAAAACTGCAGTTTTGCTGTGGGGGGGGGGGGGGTACCCAAACCGAAGAAAACAGTTTTTTCCACCCTGTGTCTGCAGTTTTTTTCCGGCCCCCCTGCCCCCCCCCATTTTTAAGGTCCATGATTTTGAGGATAGCGGTATATACATGTATTGGTGACAATGTACAAATATTCATCTGCATGGTAGCTATAGATATAAACTCACCACTGGTATTTTGGCGAACAGACTTCCAGTGATATTTCACCTGTCATTTGTTCATTGCCACGTGTCTAGCTAGACAGGACCGACGCTTAAGACTAATCATGGGCGAAATCAATCTTCATATGTTGAAGATGAGAGGGCATGATGCCGCATCCACCATGGCTAATGAATCTGGTATTTCTGTAATTGAAGAAAAAATACATGTACATATATATGTGATATGGATGCATGTATTTTCATAATTTGCAAACATATTCAAAAAACAAGTGTAAAGTTCATTCTTCCAACAATATTAGCATTTTCGGCGATTCAGATGTCAGAAGAACATAATTCAATCGTAAGTGGAGGAATCGGGCCTGACAAAATCATGGATAGTTTGTTACGATGTCATCGCAGATGAGTATATTTAATATCGGTGGTTAACCACGTGATTAACTATCCTATGATATTTCCATTTACTTTGTACGATTTTTACGTACACGCAAATTTCACCAAGTGGAGGTAACCAAGGATACGTCACAATTGTGCAATTCTGCATTGATATAACTCGTGATCATGTCGTGAGCGTGCGCAGTCCAACTATCGGTTATTACCCAAGATGGGAATCTGTCCACTTACAATTGAATCGTAGTCATATGAATCATGAATGTTCACTCAGTGAACGTACAGATGAAAGATACAATCTTAAGTGGAGGAACCGGGATCGACGAGATCGTGGATAGTTTGTTCACATGATTACGATGTCGTACATGATGAAATCACAGTTTTTTTGTAAAGCATGTGATTGACTATCATGCGATCATTCAGGCCACAATTTTTACATACACATGACTGATTAGTGATTACGTCGCAAATGGGGATAACCAAGGATACGCCACAATTTCGCTTTTAAATAAAACAGTGCATGATATTATTTTTTACCTACGATTTTGAGGTGAGCATGCACAGTTGAGCGGTTACTTCCTACGACAGAAATATTTCCACTTACGATTGTATCGTGGTAATCTGAACGTTCACTTAGTGTTAAATTGGCCATGGCATGACAATATTAAAGAGATTGTCACTGTGGGAATTCTATCAGGTTGACATTTGTTAGAATAATGGTATGAAGTACCGGTATAACTGATCATAACTGACAATTTCCTTATAAGCTACATGTATATTTTCAATAACTGGGACCTTTTAATATTCCAACTATTGTCATATTAATGTCGACCGATAATACACTGCATTTATGGCAGAATTTGATTTTGCAGACGAAAATAGCCATTCCCGGACAGTTTTTCCTTTTATGAAGCATCAAATTTAGGCCAATTTATAATTCATTAAAAATCGTTTTTGCAGTTGGGAACACAGTTGGGAATATTGTGTAGGGCTACCTTTATATATGATTCATAAATGCCATATAATCATAGTCCGTCAGAAGTTACTATTTTGACCAAAAAAAATTTCATTTATCAATGACGGATTCCATTTTCTGAAATATTTAACGGAAACAAAATTAGGCCGATTTACTATCAAATTTCATTTGAATAAAACAGGATAAGTCGTGCATTTTTAATTGTAGTTCGATTAAGTATTTTACTAGTAACAGTCTGTTCATAATGAGAAATCACTTCAATTGATGACTAATTAGTTTCACTTACCTAAAATCCGATCAATTTGTATCCTATGAAAACGTAAGTTGGACGTCCAGCCTCGATCTGCGCCGGTAGGTTAAAAAAATTGGAATCATTGTGCCGCTGTTGTAAAGTGGAACGAAATTACACGCTTCAAGAACTTTTACCTCAAATTTGCAATAATAAAAGTTCAACGAAGCAATAGATTGATAAGGCCACCACCAACAGGGGCGTGAAGACAGGGTTATTGGGGTGTATATATCCCAAACAGTTCTAATAATTAAAAATTTCATGACTGCCACATTAGTTGTAAACTTCACACCATATAAGAGCACCCCACCCCTTGGAATACGGAATAATACCACTTAACACAGAGGGTGGAATACGAAATACCAGTTAACAGCCATATGGATAAATTCTCTATTGCCGTACGAACGCCGGTCATCATGTCCATGTCTAAACCGTGCATTTATTGTGACAAACATCGCATTTGTATTATTCTTATGATCGTTTTATTGGAAGGTTGGTATACGAATACCGGTATTTTTGGAATACCGAATACCTCCTAACAGAGGGGCCGGAATATGGCGTACCTCATAACAGGGCATGGAATACAGCGTACGAAATGGGGGGGGGGGGCTCTTATACCGGATATGACATATATTACATAAAAAACACACTCACCGCGCTGTTGAAGGGGGGATGTCTGTGTAACCTTTGTTTATTAATTTAACCCTTTCATAACGGGAGTTAGGCTGGTGCAGCATTAAGGACGCTGTTTGTATTAAACATTTATCATGGTCAGTGTATGCATTTTAAAACACAGGACAAGTTAGATTACATCATTTAATTGATATTCTAGTTAAAATAGTCTGTGAAACTACTTTAAAACCACATGTTATGCACCCTGTTTTGCCAACTAAACTATGAAATATAGATATGTTATTTGTTTTATTATCAGAGAAAAGCATTCTGCAAAGATATGGCCTTATACATGTTATAAACATGCAAATAGTGGCTTCATTTGGCCTTTCTTCCATCATTTAGAGAGTAAAATCTGAAGAAATTCCCTTAGTTTGATATTTATGATCCCATAATCCCATGAAATGGTATTTAAAACCTCAAATGTCAGTATTTCCTATCAGATGGACATATCAACTAATAAATTAAACATTTCCCATGGTCATTACATGCATTTTAATATACAAGGCAGTGTAGAAAACATCATTTGATGGATATTTTACTTAAAATAATCAGTGGAAACTACATAAAAGCAATATTGTATGCATCCCTGTATAGCCAAATCAAATTAAACTATGGATATTGTATTGTTTATTTCACCTGAGACATGTATTCTGTTCAGATATAGCCTTATATATGTTATAAACATGCCAATAATGGCATAATTTAGGCTTTTTTCCCATAATTTAGAGGGTCAAAGCTGAATAAATTCCCTTATTTCAAATTTGTAAGATGCCAAGCCAGCTGAAATGGTGTATCAAACCTCAAATGGCAGTATTTTTTATCAGATGGACATCTCTACCAATAAATTAAACATTTTTCATGGTCATTGCATGCATTTTAATATACAGGACAAGGCCGAAAACATCATTTGATGGATATTTTACTTAAAATAGTCTGTGGAAACAACCTAAAAGCCATGTTGTATGCATCCCTGTATAGCCAAATCAAATTAAACTATGGATGTTGTATTGTTTATTTCACCTGAGACATGTATTCTGTTCAGATATAGCCTTATATATGTTATAAACATGCCAATAATGGCATAATTTAGGCTTTTTTCCCATAATTTAGAGGGTCAAAGCTGAATAAATTCCCTTATTTCAAATTTGTAAGATGCCAAGCCAGCTGAAATGGTGTATCAAACCTCAAATGGCAGTATTTCTTATCAGATGGACATCTCTACCAATAAATTAAACATTTTTCATGGTCATTGCATGCATTTTAATATACAGGACAAGGCAGAAAACATCATTTGATGGATATTTTACTTAAAATAGTCTGTGGAAACAACCTAAAAGCCATGTTGTATGCATCCCTGTATAGCCAAAACAAATTAAACTATGGATATTTTATTGTTGATTTCATCAGAGACATGTATTCTGTTCAGATATAGCCTTATATATGTTATAAACATGCCAATAATGGCATAATTTAGGCTTTTTTCCCATAATTTAGAGGGTCAAAGCTGAATAAATTCCATTATTTCAAATTTGTAAGATGCCAAGCCAGCTGAAATGGTGTATCAAACCTCAAATGGCAGTATTTCTTATCAGATGGACATCTCTACCAATAAATTAAACATTTCTCATGGTCACTGCGTGCATTATGCTATATAGGGCAAGGTAGAAAACATTATTTGATGGATATCTTACTTAAAATAGTCTGTGGAAACTACTTAAAAGCAATATTGTATGCATCCCTCTATAGCCAAATGCAATTAAACTATGAATATTTTATGGTGTATTTTATCAGCGACATGTATTCTGTTGAGATATAGCCTTATACATGTCATTAACATGCAAATAGTGGTTTCATTTGGGCTTTCTTCCATTATTTAGAGAGTCAAATCTGAAGAAATTCCCTTAGTTTGATATTTATGATCCCATAATCCCATGAAATGGTATTTTAAACCTCAATTGTCAGTATTTCTTATCAGATGGACATATCAACTAATGAATTAAACATTTCCCATGGTCATTACATGCATTTTAATATACAAGGCTATGTAGAAAACATCAATTGATGGATATTTTACTTAAAATAGTCTGTGGAAACTACATAAAACCAATATTGTATGCATCCCTCTATAGCCAAATGCAATTGAACTATTGATATTTTATTGTGCATTTTATCAGAGACATGTATTCTGTTGAGATATAGCCTTATACATGTTACTAACATGCAAATAGTGGCTTCATTTGGGCTTTCTTCCATAATTTAGAGAGTCAAAGCTGAATAAATTCCCTTAGGTTTCAAATTTAAAAGATGCCAAGCCAGCTGAAATGGTGTATCAAACCTAAAATGTCAGTATTTCTTATCTGATTGACATCTCTACCAATAAATTAAGCATTTCTCATGGCCATTGCATGCATTTTAATATATAGGACAAGGCAGAATACATCACTTAATGGATATTTTACTTAAAATACTTTGTGGAAACTAAATAAAAGCCACATTGTATGCTTTCCTATATAGCCAAATGAAATTCAACTATGGATAAATTGGATATTTTATTGTTTGTATCATCAGAGACATCCATTCTGCTAAGATATAGTCTTTTGTGTGTTATAAACATACAATAGGTGCATGGCCTCATTGGGCTTGCTTTCATAATACAAGAGAGTCAACTCTGAAGAAATACCATCGGTTTGAAATTGGTAGCATCTTCCATCCTTATATAAGAGGGGTATATACCAGCTTGAAGTACCGGTTTAATTAATAGGTTCAATGCAAGGGGCCACCAGAGCGGTATGTCTAGTTCGGGATGGTGTGGCAAACCACCAACTGGAGATTTCAAGGGAGGCCTCCTCAATGGCGACCCACTATATTGTGCAAACAAAATTTTATTAAAATTGTATAAAGGTCAGCATGCCCTAAGCGCATTGAGAAATAGATAAAAACACTTACTGACAGATTGCCAATAACAAAATTACAGCTGTTGAAACTATTGTTATGTAAACAAAACTGTTACAGTGATTTGTCAATAAATATATAATTCTAGCTGTATTATTAGTTCAAATATTTAACTATGAATAACATTTTCAGAATATTTAATCAACAGGTTGGACCTTTTCCAATGTTATGTAAACAAAACTGTTACAGTGAGTGACTTGTCAACAATTATATAATCCTATAGCTGTAGTATTACATGTAGTTCAAATATTTAAGTATGAATATGAATTTCAGAATATTTAATCAACAGGTTGGACCTTTTTCAATGTTTACCATAAAATTTTGATCACAATTTTGCTATCGTTGGACTTTTACAGTTATTCTATTACAGCAGTAATTTGTACATAACAATTAATTCTTTTAGAAATATTTTCTTTACTAAGTAAGTATTTCTTAACTTAGAAAAAAAATCTTGAAACAAGAAATATATATTTAATTTTTGAAGCCATTTTCTTAGTAAGGAAATTTTTTCTTGTTTCAAGACTAAAATCTATCTTTTTTGAGAAAACTATCTTTTGTCTGGTGGGAGTTTCTTAAATTTTCTTGATGTAGCAGACTTTGGGGGTATATTTCTCAAAATAAGATTTATTTTCCTGTTTCAGGAAATAGTTTTTCTTGTTTCAAGATATTTTATCTTATTAAGAAATTATTTTTGGCAGTGCAGAAAAACATTAAAACGCATACAGTTTCGTTCATATATACCATGACCATCGCGTAAACAGCATGTTATCATAAAGACCTACTATATTTTACCTAAGCAAGAGCCTGATTGTGTTACAGAATACAGCACAATGCTACTGGCTAATCACACACAAATGGCATAAACGCTCTTTATTAGTTCCATATCAGGAATTCACCAACAAAGAACGCTCTTTATGTTTACCATCATAATATAAACAAACACCAGAAAAGTAACTTTTTATGCTTTTGTTTACATAACAATGGTCAAACATATGACAATAACATACTGTTTATGCGATATTTCTTATTTGTATACGGACAAAGTCTGTCTACATTTTGATGTTCTTTCTGTTTGTGGCGGTTTTTGACGGGTGGAAATATTTTCACAGGATACCCACCGCCAAGGCCAACCGTACCTTTAAAAGCGATTTGCAGGCTTACACAATGAAGTAGATGACTACAATTAAGAAAATGATTAGCTGATCCTCATGATCTTCTTACAATTAGTCATTGTGAACAACTTACACTAATTGTAACTTTATACAATTGAAAGGCACAGGACTAAATTCAGGATCACATATTAGAATGGAGAGGTATCAGTTTTAGACAACAATAACAGTAGTTAATGTCAGGGGCATTATATATTGTTAGGTAATCCCAGTCATACACTGGTAGTACAATGTCATTTTTATATAAGACTAAATGAGTTTATATGCATAACAGTTCCCTCTACCTGTCTGGTTATTACTAGACAGAGGAAGGTATCTTTGTCCATGCTTACTATGCGCAGAAAAAAATAAAAAATAAAAATAAAACCCTCCCTCCCTCATTGATTTGAAAAAAAAATTGCCCGAGAACCAAAACACTTAATTTTTTGGCCTAAACGAAACATTTTCAAAACACTTACGTGATCTGCACTTCGTGTGGAGACGGTCCATTACAATATAGGTAAAGGTTCGCGTGTGTCCTGGCCCCTGGAACTCTCAATTAACCCTTTACCCAACAAACCGGCCAAAACCGGCCAAATAAAGCTTCAACAGCCTAAAATATCTTCGGTCTGTCTCAACAGAACCATACAAATATGGATATAATTGGAACCGGCTCATTGACCACAGTGTGATGGTTACAGTTATGCCCTGTGCCAATGCATTCTCTTATATATGCGAGTCGACCATAGGTCGCCTCGCATATATAAGAGAATGCATTGGCCTAAAAAAATATAATATCTTTCTACATTCTTTGACAATTTTATCATTTTTAATATGTGTTAAGCCAACGCATTATCTTATATATGCGAGGCGACCTATGGTCGACTCGCATATATAAGAGAATGCATTGGCACAGGGCCGTTCTGTTGGGTAAAGGGTTAATAGATGTTCGCCAAATTCACATAATCCCTTTCACATCTTTTTTTAACACTTTTTACCATTTTTTCTTACATTCTTTAACAATTTTATAATTTTTAATGTGTTAAGCCAATGCATTCTCTTATATATGCGATGCGACCTATGGTCGACTCGCATATATAAGAGAATGCATTGGCAAAGGGCCCTTCTGTTTGGTAAAGGGTTAACGGTGCCCAGAGCAAACATAGGATATTGCACAAATATAAATTCACTTGCGTCACGTGGTGACTGGTGACAGTTCAATAAAGGAACTTAGCATATGAACGATATAAATGTAGTTTTTGCTGACATGAATATACAGTAATGCCCAAAGTAATTGACCACTTACTCATTGAGAGCTTTCCGATGAATGGCAACAAGCCATATTTCCGACTAAATCCTGAAAAATTACCCATAATTCTGCTGTGGTTAAGTGGTCAATTACTTTGGGCATTACTGTAGTTCTACTCACCTACAGCGTTTGGAACATGGTTCGGAACTATGTTCTTTTATTGAATATTGCTTTTAATCTCCACTTTTTATTTAACCCACCTTTTATATGAGGGTGTATCACCCCCTCTGGCACGCGGGATTCAGGCCAGTTCAGATGGTACATCTGTTAGCTGGTACTCGTGAATCGTGAATATCAGTTAAAATGGGGGCATATATATACCATGCAGATAACAGAGTGGTATGAATACTGCGAACCACTTCAATATCAACCGAATCCAGCGTACCACAAAGGGGACGTGGAAACCGTCAAAGATACGAAGAAGGACTTACTTAATTATAAGAAATAATAGTGTCGCTATCACCAGGTAACTGAAGGACTTACTTAATTATAAGAAATAATAGTGTCGCTATCATCAGGTAACGGAAGGACTTACTTAATTATAAGAAATAATAGTGTCGCTATCATCAGGTACTTACTTAATTATAAGAAATAATAGTGTCGCTATCATCAGGTACTTACTTAATTATAAGAAATAATAGTGTCGCTATCATCGGGTACTTACTTAATTATAAGAAATAATTGTGTCGCTATCATCAGGTAACTGAAGGACTTACTTAATTATAAGAAATAATAGTGTCGCTATCACCAGGTAACTGAAGGACTTACTTAATTATAAGAAATAATAGTGTCGCTATCACCAGGTAACTGAAGGACTTACTTAATTATAAGAAATAATAGTGTCGCTATCACCAGGTAACTGAAGGACTTACTTAATTATAAGAAATAATAGTGTCGCTATCATCGGGTACTTAATTATAAGAAATAATAGTGTCGCTATCATCGGGTACTTACTTAATTATAAGAAATAATTGTGTCGCTATCATCAGGTAACTGAAGGACTTACTTAATTATAAGAAATAATAGTGTCGCTATCACCAGGTAACTGAAGGACTTACTTAATTATAAGAAATAATAGTGTCGCTATCATCAGGTAACTGAAGGACTTACTTAATTATAAGAAATAATTGTGTCGCTATCACCAGGTAACTGAAGGACTTACTTAATTATGAGAAATAATAGTGTCGCTATCATCAGGTAACTGAAGGACTTACTTAATTATAAGAAATAATAGTGTCGCTATCATCAGGTAACTGAAGGACTTACTTAATTATAAGAAATAATTGTGTCGCTATCATCAGGTACTTACTTAATTATAATAAATAATAGTGTCGCTATCATCGGGTACTTACTTAATTATAAGAAATAATTGTGTCGCTATCATCAGGTAACTGAAGGACTTACTTAATTATAAGAAATAATAGTGTCGCTATCATCGGGTACTTACTTAATAATAAGAAATAATAGTGTCGCTATCATCGGCTACTTACTTAATTATAAGAAATAATTGTGTCGCTATCACCAGGTAACTGAATGACTTACTTAATTATAAGAAATAATAGTGTCGCTATCATCGGGTAACTGAAGGACTTACTTAATTATAAGAAATAATAGTGTCGCTATCATCGGGTACTTACTTAATAATAAGAAATAATAGTGTCGCTATCATCGGGTACTTACTTAATAATAAGAAATAATAGTGTCGCTATCATCAGGTAACTGCTGGTGTCGATCGTCATCTTGAACTTTTCGACCCGTTGTTTGATGTCGGCCATGATGTCTTTCCGGATTTGTTCGTACGTCTTCGATTGCTCCATTCTCATGGTGTAGTTGTAGTGCAGCGAAACGTTGAAAAAGAACTCATCGTATGTGTTTTCAGCCATTCGGACGATAGCTGGAAATGAGGATAAATGCGCAATAGGGAGACTCGCATATATAAGAGAATGCACTGGCTTACAAAGTCAAGGTAAATATTGTTAAGCCAATGCATTCTCTTATATATGCGAGACTCCCCATGGAAGACACGCATATATATATGAGAATGCTTTGGCACACGGTTTTCGCAAAATATCAGGAAGCTGCAGTCATGGAAGGGCTAAAGACGAATTATCTCTTCCTAAATATGTTTTAAATAGTTTTCGGGGTAAATAATAGATTTGAGTCGAACACGTCCGGAAGTCCGGAAACGCTTTTATCAATTAATATTGATTTTATATCGATCTTTTCTTATATAATGCGATAATCAAGTGGTAATTTTTGTTTATCATTTGTTATAATTTTTATATAGAGTTACCCCCCAACATCGTCAATTTCTGCACCGCTTTCGCAATGTCAGTAATTGCGGTGGCCGGGACGGTGGGATTGTGGCACCTTCTCTCTCTCTCACTCTCTCTCTCTCTCTCTATCTCTCTCTCTCAGGGTAGTGGTCGTCAACGGGCAGAAACAATATATAAACACTCCATTTCCGGCCTAAACTCAATTAAAAGTGCCTCCGTCGATGGATTTAATTTGTTGTTTGCGTGTCGCCAAGAACACGCCACGAATTTCCTGGTAAAAATCAAACATTTCTTGATCGCTACGTTATGCATGCGGTGGTCTTATCGTGTGTATGATCAGCGGGTGCCCCACCGGTGATTTCCAAGTGTACATGCGATTTAAAATTGCAGCGTATGCGATCGCACTTAAATCCATAGTCGTGTTATTTTCAAGTGGCATACAGTTTGTCCCACCCAATCTCAAAAAAATTTGCATTGTCTCAAAATTCAAATTTGCTTCTAAAAATAGGCGCCTGGTGTGTTGTATAGTCCCAAGCATGTTCTAAGAGCAATGCTCGCCATGTTTCGGAGGCATAAAATATATAACATTGCTGCTGTGCCGTACCTCCTATATACATGTAGGCATACAGTTTGTCAAACTGTATAGAGTCACTTTCACTTGAAGCGACCTACATCTTTGTTGTATTCGGGTTTCAGCAATCTAGTAGCCAAGCACGTTCTCAATATAGCTATATAACGACCAGGTTATACATGTATAGATATAGCCATAAAATGGCCAAAATGGTCAGTCGAGTCACAGTCTCACATATATAAGGAATTCATTGTTGGAATATTTATGATGCACCAATGGACTTTACTCTCCCGTGTGAATTGACGATGGTTCATAATTTCACAGCATTGAAATTCAATTGACTCAATCAAATATGTCAAATTATATTCCACTTGAAAATAACCGGATTTTGTATTTAACTGTACTCACGTGCTCCAAGTGTGTCTATCGCATAGTCAACCATCGCGTTAACTGCATAGCAAAGTAACTCACCAACTGCGGAGGAATAACACAGAAATTCTAAATATAGACAAGCCTGCAAATAGTGCGTCTGTAAATTGCAGAATGAGGTCCACAGAGAGTGAATTTAGTGATGCTATACCGCACTCCGTGCTAGCATCACCAAATGCACCCTCTGGGGATCTCGTTTTAGTTACTTTTTTGGCTTCGGAGAAGTTTCTATATCCCCTAATTTGTAGAAGATAAAATGCATAATCGAGGTGACTAATGTGTGAACATCACCAACTTAAACTGGGGAACTTCAATCTGATCCCCTGTCACCCATATCAGTTGGGGCCTAAGCAGAATGAGGTTCCCAGAGGGTGAATTTGGTGACGCTAGCCCATCCTCCGTGAACCTTATTCTACAAATGACAGACACACTATCTGCAGACTTGAATAAAGCTAAATATATTTGATTTGATTAATATTTGATATAAATTGATCATCGTGATGGAGAGTAAATATAGAGGGAAGATAACTCCGTAATGTTATGGTGTAAGGGGGTTAATTGACAATCCCATTGTTGGCTGGTGTAAATAGGTCAGATATATATTGTGCAGTGCGTTTGAATGAGAGAGGAGTTAGCAGTTAGCTTTGATTGTGTGTGGTCAGGAATGACTTGGGGGGAAATGCAGATATATTTGTTACATGCATGGGACTTGTATATTATCAATGAATAATATAGAGATTAATCACCAATGAATCATGTGTTGGACTTGTGATACCCTCCCACGGTGTAACAATTGGCGACTCGTCCGGGATTGGACTTTATTTCCACCAAGAATGCTGTGGAATATAGACATTTGTTGGTTTGAAAAGATACCATTGGATTTACTCTACAAATGAATATTTGCTGGAAGTGCCAGTTTATCCAACCACTATCGGATTTATGCTCTGCTAACATAACGTTCAAAAAGGATTTACTCTACAAATGAATATTTGCTGGAAATGCCAGTTTATCCAACCACTCTTGGATTTATGTTCTACAAAAGTTAACATTCGCTGGGTTTGCCAGTTCACCCAACTACTCTTGGATTTAAACTCTACAAAAGTTAACATGCAATAGTTAACATTCGCTGGGAACTCCAGTTTTCCACAACCCTTGGATTTATAATACTTATAGTTAATGTTCAAAAGTTAATATTCACTGGGAACTCCATTTTTCCACAACCCTTGGATGTATACTCTACAGAAGTTCAAATGTTCACATTCGCTGGGAACTCCAGTTTACCCAACTACCCTTGGATTTATACTCTAAAATTGACATTTGCTGGAGCAGCCAGTTTGTCCAATTTTCTGTATATAACATTTTATGGTTAACTAACATTTACAGAACTTACATGGATTTATATACTTCTGATGGAACTTACTCATTCTCAAGTGAACAGTTTTGAAAACTCTCAAGAAGGCATGGGTTTACCTCAGTGAATTTAAAGAACATTCTTTACAAAAGAACTGACTCTGTATTGAATTTTTACTTCAATGATATACATATGAACAATAGTAGTTGAGTTCAAAATGTCATTTAACATCAATGACTTTATTCAAAATTTTGAAGCAAATCCGGCATTTGAAGCTTTTGACTATCTAAAGAAATCGGAGCTGTTGGGTGTGGCTCAAAAGTATGGCTTACAAGCTGATGCTTCTATGCGGAAGGGTGTCATAAGGAAACTTATTTCAACCTACTGCATAGAGGCTGGTCTTCTCTCGGTTGTATCTCAGTGTGGAGATTTAGACACCACGGGAGATGTCACCGAGACGAGCACAGCTGTAAGGCTTAGAGAGATAGAGCTTGAGAGTCAAAGACTTCATTTGGCAGATCAGCAGCGTGCTAGGGAATGCGATTTAGAAAGAGAGAGAAAGCAACAAGAGCATGAATATAAGATGAGCGAATTAAAGTTGAGGGAGATGGAGTTTGAAAGGAGTGCGAATCAAACTGTGAGAGAACGGTATGATAGCACATTTGATGTAACCAAACATATAAGACTTGTGCCTCCATTTACGGAGAAGGATGTGGATAAATATGTTTATCAATTTGAGAAAGTTGCTAATAATTTAAAGTGGCCACAAGATTTTCTGACACTACTGGTGGAAAGTGTATTAATTGGTAAAGCACGGGAAATTTATTCTGCTCTGTTCAGACTACAAATTTGTCAAACAAGCCATTTTAAGGTCGTATGAAATGGTTCCGGAGGCTTACAGGCAGCGCTTCAGGAGTCACAGTAAGTCTGAAAATCACACTTATGTTGAGTTCGCTAGCGAGAAGGAAAACCTGTTTGACAGATGGTGTCGAGCAAAGCAGGTTGGATCTGATTTTGGTAACTTGAGACAATTGATACTAATGGTTGAATTCCGGTGGAAAATTCCCGATGAACTAAAGACCTATGTGAGTGAGCAGTAAACTGAAGAGGTGAGTAAAGCAGCTGTTCTTTCAGATGAGTATGCTTTGAGTCACAGAAACAAGAACTTCAAACCCTTTTTCAGGAAAGATGCAGCTGCTATGGAAAATATCTCCAACAGTAATTCCAGGAAGATTCAACCTAAGAATTGGCGACAGAATTATAAGGAGACCCACCAGGGTTCGACAGACAAGTCACTGAAGGGTCAAATGTCACATGTGGGTACTGCCAAAAACCAGGCCATGTAATTCCCAATGCTGGAAACTCCAACGACAGAAGAATATCCAGAAGACTGTTCTTACTTCTGCTGAGAAGAATGACCCTAACCCACTTGTCAAGGATATACTCCATTTCTCACAGAGGGGGCAGTTTCATTAAATGAGATGGAATTAAATGGGCATCCTGTGAAGATACTCCGGGATAGAGGAGCATGTCAATCTCTAATTTTGGAGAATATTCTGCCATTTTCAGAGAAGAGTTTAACCGGTAACCATATTTTGCTGTCTGGAGTTGGATCCAGACGTGATGAATGTGGAACTACACAAGATATTCCTGAATTCACCACTGGTTACAGGAGAAATGATTGAGGCCATCGTTCCCTGTTGAGGGAGTGTCATTAATCTTGGGAAATGATTTAGCTGGAGGAAAAGTGATTGAGGAACCCTGTGTGACTTCATATCATAAGGATAATCCATCCACAGAGAAATTGGAGGAAGATTTTCCAGGATGTTTCCCTTCCTGTGCCATAACTAGGGCCATGTCAGAGAGGATGAGACAGGAGGACAACATGTTGGATTTATCGGACACATTTTTCAAGGATCTGAATGAAGATGTTAAGTCTAAAGAAGAGGATTCTTCTATTGCTGATGAGTCACAAATCACCATGTCAAGGACGACGCTAATTGATGAACACAAAGATGATCCAGAATTGTCAGACTTGTTCAAAAGAGCGTTGACTGAGGAAGACGCAAAGACTGTTCCAGTGTGTTACCTGATAAAATCTGGAATTCTAATGAGGAAATGGCGACAACCAGATGTGCCATCGACTGATACATGGAGCACGATCTACCGAATAGTGGTCCCACGAAGAAATAGGAAAGATATTATTATTCTAGCTCATGATCTGCCCTTGTCAGCGCATCTCGGGGTGAAAAGGACTCGGCATAGAATTATGCAAAGCTTCTACTGGCCAGGACTTCAAAAGGATGTTACAGAATATTGCCGATCCTGTCATGTCTGCCAAATAATTGGAAAGCCAAATCAGAATATAAAGCCTGCACCATTACAGTATTCCAGGAACCATTCCGCTATGCCTTGATCGATTGCGTTGGTCCCTTACCAAAGGCGAAGAATCGAAATGAATACTTGTTAACCATTATGTGCATGTCTACAATATTTCCAGGCAATTCCACTCAAGAATATCCAAGCCAAGACTGTCATCAAAGCTCTAATCAAATTTTTCACCATGTTTGGACTACACAAAGTCATCCAGTCAGATCGCGGATCAAATTTCATGTCCGAAGTGTTCCAGCAGGTGATGTATGAACTTGGAATTCAGCAACATGCATCAAGTCCTCATCATCCCAAGATCCAAGGAGCCCTGGAGAACCATAAAGAACACGATGAGGACGTACTGTAGAGACAGTGGTAAAGAGACTGGGATGAAGGCATTCACCTATTGTTGTTTGCAATCAGAGAGACAGTACAAGAATCGCTGGGATTCAGCCCATTTGAGCTGGTATTTGGACGTGCTGTGAGGGGTCCACTTACATTTTTGAAGGAGAAGTTCCTTGAAGAGAAAGCGGAACAGATGAATATCCTAAATTATATGACAACCTTCAAAGATAGATTATATAGTGCCAGTGAGATAGCTAGAGAAAACATGGAAAAGTCTCAAGGACGGATGAAGACGTTGTATGATAAGAAAGCCAGACACCGAGTTTTCAAGCCAGGAGATAGAGTCCTAGTTCTGTTCCCTGTCAGAAGTAATACCCTTCAAGCGAGATTTGCAGGTCCTTACAAAATAAAGAAGAAAGTAAGTGATACAGTTTATGTTGTGGAAACGCCAGACAGGTATACAGAGACTCAGCTCTGCCACATCAACATGTTGAAAGAGTATCACGGAGAAAATGACGAAAAGGAAGAATCGCTAACTCAGCCTGTTTCTACAGTGACATGTGAAGATTTTCTCCCATCAGTGACAGATGACGAGTTAAATTATGAGGAACAATATGTCAACCTGAAGCTCAACAATTCAGCTATTCTTCAAAACCTGGATGAGAAACTCAAGCATCTGCCCGAAGATCAGAAGAAAAGCTTGATTACACTCATTATGGAGTACGAGCATGTGTTTCCTGACGTACCAGGTAAGACTTACTTAATTTTTCATGCTGTAGATGTTAAAAGCTAACCCAGTAAAATAGGCCCCTTATAGGGTAAGCCCTGTTAAAGCCGTAGAGATCCAGAAAGAGGTACAGTATATGCTGGACAATCACATAATTGAGCCAAGTCAATGCAGCTGGAGTTCGCCATGCATATTAGTCCGAAAATCGGACAATAGCTTCAGGTGTGTTACATATTATCGCAAGGTCAATGTGTTATCAAAGCCAGACAATTTCCCAATTCCAAGAATAGATGACGTGAATGGCAGAATGGGAAAAGTAAGGTATGTGACAAAATTTGTTCTTTTGAAAGGATACTAGGCGATTCCTCTGACTGACAGGGCAAAATCAATTTCAGCATTTGTGACCCCTACATGATTATATTCTAATAAAGTCACTCCCTTTGGAATGATAAACTCAGGGGCCACATTTATGAGATAGATAAACCACTTAATTAGTGATTTATCAGATACAGAAGCATATATTGATGATGTTTGTTTACATACAGAAACTAATTGGATGGATCACTTGCAGCAGATCAGAAATTTTCTTGAGAAGATTTCACAGGCAAATATGACCATTAACTTAGCAAAGAGTGAATTTGGAAAGGCCACTGTTACTTATTTAGGTCGTGTGGTTGGACAGGGACCGGTTAAACAAGTAGATGCAAAGGTACAGGCTATAGATAATTATCCTGCTCCCTCGTCAAAGACAGAGTTATTACGTTTCTTGGGAATGGTTGGTTATTACAGGAAGTTTTGTGTCAATTTTTCAGATGTTGTTGCACCTTTAACTGATTTGCTTGGAAAAGCAAAATTGTTTGTGTGGACAGAAGGCTGTCAGAAATCACTTAAAGTGATCAAAACCATGTTGCTGAGAGCACCAATTATCGCTATGCCTGATTATTATAAGCAATTCAAGCTCATAATCGATGCGAGCGATATTGGGGCTCGGTCAATCCTCGTTCAAGAGGATGAACACGGTGTTGATCATCCAGTTTGTTACTTCTCCAAGAAATTCATCAAACACCAGACAAATTATTCAACTGCGGAGAAAGAAACATTATCATTGATTCTAGCATTATCTCATTTTGAAGTATACATGTCAACCACTTGTTATCCTATCATTGTATATACTGATCATAATCCTTTAACATTCCTCAATAAGATGAGGAGCAAAAATCAAAGGATATTGAGATGGAGTCTGTCACTCCAAGAGTACAATTTGCAAATTCATCATATAATAGGCAAAAACAATGGTGTAAGTGATGCATTGTCAAGAGCTATTGTGTGGTGCATTATTACAATTTCACAGATTGTTCCCTAAACATGTCACTTGCTAGTTAAGATAGAATCCATTTTGTGTTGTTTATTATCACCTATAACTCACATTATGTTATTATACTGTAATCATACCATTCACCTGTCATCAGTAAGTCAACACCAGGTTGGCTATACAAACGGGCATATGGGTCACCATGACACACACAATATCAAATGGTTGTGAACATGCCATTATATTTCCAGAACATTCATCCACATTAATCACTTTTTAAATCATTTTAGTAAAGAACCTGGTTGAATACTCACTTCTGGCCAGATGACAAACGTTTCGTACTAATCCAATGGGCCAACAAAATACATCACTGATAATACCGAAGAAGTCACTGAAAAATAGAACGAGTACACCTTTAAGTTGAAGACGTGACATTTTGCTTGCAAAACGTTGGGTGTTAAAACCTTTTCACGACGGGAGTTGTGCTGGTGCAGCATTAAATAGCTTGTGCCAGTGCATTCTCTTTTATATGCGAATCTCCCATAGGGAGCCTCGCATACATTAGATCATGCACTGGCTTACAATGTCAAGATAAATATTGTTAGGCCAATGTATTTTCTCATATATATGCGTTGCTCCCTGTGGGGACTCGCATATATAAGAGAATGCATTGGCATATGGTTTTCGCATAATGTCAGGAAGCTCCAGTCATGAAAGGGCTAACTCATTATGTTTAACCTTTTCTTTACTAAATGTACTCTCCCACTCAGTTATAAAAGTATACATTGGAATGTCCTACTGTTCATTTGGAGGGATATACAGGTAATAATTTAAATCAGACGACAGGCATACGAAAAGATAATACAAGTGCAAAACAAATCACACTCATTGGTGGGTCAAGTTTAAATAATAATGTCATCATCTGAACATGTTCTATGGGTTAACTACTCGTCAATGACACTTTATTATAGAAAATGTGAACACAATATTCGCAGTGCCTAATAATAGTGTTAGATAAAATTCCCAACGATCACTATTATTTAGCATTGAGACACAGGGTGAAATTACCATCACTATTATTAATTTCAGCCAAAATCCCCACTCATCACTATTATTAAGTTAAGCCTAAATCACCACTCATCACTATTATTAATTTAAGCCTAAATCCCCACTCATCACTATTATTAATTTAAGCCTAAATCCCCACTCATCACTATTAATAATTTAAGCTTAAATCCCCACTCATCACTATTAATAATTTAAGCTTAAATCCCCACTCATCACTATTATTAATTTAAGCCTAAATCCCCACTCATCACTATTATAAATTTCAGCCTAAATCCCCACTCATCACTATTATTAATTTAAACTTAAATCCCCACTCATCACTATTATTAATTTAAGCCTAAATCCCCACTCATCACTATTATTAATTTAAGCTTAAATCCCCACTCATCTCTATTATTAATTTAAGCCTAAATCCCCACTCATCACTATTATAAATTTCAGCCTAAATCCCCACTCATTACTATTATTAATTTAAGCCTAAATCCCCACTCATCACTATTAATAATTTAAGCCTAAATCCCCACTCATCACTATTATAAATTTAAGCCTAAATCCCCACTCATCACTATTATTAATTTCAGCTTATTTCCCCACTCATCACTATTTACAAATATTAAATCCAAATTGACAACGCACACCGTCATTATTATATATTAATTAAATTAATTGACTGTTGATGGCGAAATCGTTTTCGTTACGTTATCGCCGAAAGTTGCGTCCCAAATCGAGAAGTAAATATTTACAATTGAGCGTATAGTTCAGATTATGTTTTCTATGGATTGGTACGGTCGATATGCATGAGCTTTTCGGTGGTGTAGTAGATTGCTACATTCGTCCAGTTGGCATACTGCCTGAATACTAGCTAAATAGTTTAAGGGGATGGTAAAGTTTTGTCAAGATGGCCACCGCGGATTGCACCCTACCTCCAGATGATCAATAATTACTCACCGGCCATAGAATGGATAAACTTCATATTTTTCACACATAATAATCGATAATAAACAAAGATCTTGTCATTAGTAGAGAAATTTTAGCTGTTAGAATTTACTCGCGGTAGAGTGACAAACAATCATGTCCCCAAACGGCGTTTCTCCAGTTCCAATGGTTAACTTTTTGTACAAACTGAACAGTCAAAATGGTCCTATAATAATCTGGCTAGAGACAAGGAGACATCATTTTGAGGAAAAACAAGAACTTTCCCAAATACCCTGCCTGTGAAAATAGTACTGTCATCCTGAATAATGGCAAAATGTCCTCCATTTGCATTGTTTACATTCTTAGGAACTATTTTTCTTGGTATGGGAGACCATAATATCCTAACATTAGTTTTGCGATAGCCGATACACATGCCATGGGGGCGGGGTGGCCATGATTACAAACAAGAAAAACTGACACGTTTTAGCGGACGTTTTTCAAACGATACAGTGAACATTAATCTAAAGCATAGCTCCTTGGCTCTTAACGGTATGTCACTTATCATAATGGGCTGCCTAATGATACTGTTGAAGTTATAGTTTTTCACATTTGAATGCCAAAACAATGCCATAATATTGCAGATATACTCTGTTTCAAAGTCATTTTTCTGGTACAAAAAGCTCTTTAGCTCACATCTATTCGTGGCACCTCCTTTAACGATATATGCTCTATATATTATCTCTGTGTTGTAATATCTATTTTTGTCTGCTTTTATGTGAAAAATACCAATTTTGTCAGCCCGTTTCCAGACATTTTTTATGAAACAGACTTTGCCATCCCCTTAACGCACCCGAAAAAGTACATAACATGTCTGTAACCTACATTCAGATTACTTTAAAGCCACACGGCGGTTTACTCTTCAAAATACACATTATAATATTCGCTTTGAATTTTCCCCGGTATCAAAATAGGTCGATATTGACTCGATAAATATCTTAACTACCTTTCTATGAGCATTATAAATTATGTTCCATAACAGACGCAAACTGCAGAACTTTGATATGTAGCACTTAGATCGCGGAATGCGAGCTGGATGGATCCAATATGCTGATGTGTAAGCAGAATGAGGTCCACAGAGGGTGAATTTGGTGATGCTAACCCGCTATGCGGGGTAGCATAACTAAATTCACCCTCTGTGGACCTCATTCTGCAAATGACAGGCACACTATTTCAAGGCTTGAATATGGTAGCGACTCAGTGATCTCGCTTATTACAATGAGTATAACGAATTATGAATATGTCGCCTCTATTTTGTATTATACAATTTGTTGTGTTTCGCTGTTCGTGAAAAAAAAATTGTCAACACGTCGTTGACGTCTGATATCACAATTTACATATAACCAACCACGAAGCAGTGTTTGTAATTGTTATATACTTTTTATAGATATTAGATTCCGCATGGAAATGGTCTGGGGTCAATACTATGAATAATTGTATACCTGTAAATAGTAAATACAAATAGTATTTACTAATTTGTAAGAACAAATTTGTGTCAAATAGCACAGTTGTTTCATAGTACAGGGAAAATTATTGTAACGCCTTAGACTGAGCGAGGGGTCAAGCCCCTAAAAAGGTAGTAACAATAACTCACCACTCTGCTCTCATTCATTCGTTATCAGTGTTGTCTGAATACCTCGTTAAAATTAGACGGACATGTAGAGCTAAAATAATTGACACACAATTTCTTTGGGAAAGTTACAATGCGTGCTATTATTTTGTGATTAGTGATATCGCCGGTACTATGAAACGACCAGCTAACAAAATCTCGCAAATTTCACAAAGATCAACTATTGATTATTGTAGATTGCTATCGGACAAACCGTCTCCTGTGAGTGATTCACAGTATATTGAATCACGGCAAGCCAAAGTTACAAAAGAATTAACCAATCATAGGTTGAGAGGTAGATCACTTATCAGAGCTATCCAATCGGTACACGGATTGCTAAGTTGATGACCACTTGTCTGCGCAAAGTTAACTAATAAATTGTTCGTTTTTAAATTGTGTAGGTAAGTACAAATCAGTGTAATATCGAGCACTACAACCAATTTGATATGATTGTTTTCACAAATAACAACCATTCAGTTTGTGAAAACAAAATAATATTTTGATGGTACAACATTATATATATTGTGCCCATCTTATGATTTCAAACTGATCCGCTACTCTTATCATAACACATCGAGGCAGGAACGTGGCTCCGTTTTTATCAGGGGTGTCCATCACAGTATCGAAGCAGGGGCGTGCTAAGGCTCTCAGTTTATAGGAGGGGTGGTCATTTTATAATTTCAAACTGCTCAGGTATCTTATAATATATCGAGATAGGAACGTGGCTATATGGGCTCCGTTTGATGATGGGGTGTCCATCCTATAATTTCAATATGCACCCTTTGAATAGCAAAAGTTAGTCAATATCACTAACATATGTTAGTCAAACGTTTATCCCCAGGATGACTAACTTAGTATAGCCAACATGACTGGGGCATAACATTAGTAAAAACTCCTAGGGTGATGTTAGTCATAACGACTAAGAACTTGGTATTCAAAACGACTAATTAGTCGAAATGGTCAGGATTTAGTCATAACTTTTTTTAGTCACTGGGAAGGCGAAAATGTAAGTTGGGAAATTATGTGCAAATAATTCCAATACTTGACCAAAGTTACTCAAAATGTTTGCGACTAACACTAAGTTAGTCATATTTAGTCAAAATGTCCAACCCAAGGAGGCGGTTGGGCAACTTAATGTTACAGCTGGAAAATCAGAAGCCAACCGGGGTAAACAATTACATTTCACAGAATTAGAAGTTTCTGATTGAGGGATGGGTATATAGTTGGATATCGACGTTGGCGCACCGAAGAGACCATCTGGCCACGTCACTGCATTTATGCTGTAGTCATTTGTGAAAACTGTGCTTGCATCTTCGTGTCCTTTACCATGACAAAATGCATTCACGTCGATGATCGAAACTCAAAGGGATAATCCGCCCATGAACATGAGTATCATTTAGCTCGTATTGCATTCTTGAGCGACAAAACAATACTCATATTAGGAACACGCGTATTTTTTATTGATTTGTCATTTATAAACTATAGTTGATCAAGACAACAACACCGAAATGCCTCTAACCAAATACCAATACGATTTGGTGCGACTCGCCACTTCCTATTCTGAACAGCTGTAATGTGCCAGGCACTTCCCACGACCCCTACCGCCATATCCCTGTTTATGAGATTTTCATTGATAAAACATTTTCACAAGGGGGCGGGGAGCTACGTCCCTGCCAATCATATATGGTTATATGGTCCGGTTTAAGGGTGTGAACATCGACAATTTATGTTTGACACTGTATCTACGAAGACCTTAACGTTGTAACTTTCAATAAATTGGGGTAATTTTAATATAGTTACAAAGAACACATACTGCTACCTCAATCCAAACTTTTGACCAAAGGAGGAATATATGCAACTGTTGGTCTAAAACAAACACATTCCCACCAATAAATTGTTGGAAAATCAAACTACGAGAACAAGTTCAACCTATTGTTGTAAAATTTCCAATTTATGTTGTGTCAGGTATAAAATTTCCAACTGTTGAACATGTTGAGAAAATGTTTTTTGGGGGGGGGGCGAGAAACACAACCCAATCCCCTTGTCGCGACGTCCCTGTGGTTTGTACTTGAAATTTCCAGCTGACAAAACATTTTCACAAGGGGGTGAACCTTGTCGCCACTTCCCTGCGTATCATAGATGGGTATATAATCCGGATTAAGGGTGTGAAAACTGAAAATTTATGTTGGACACACAATACGACGACCTTCTATAGTCACGTGCCTTAACGTTCTAACTTTCAATTAACTTTCATAGTACCGTACTCGAACATTCTGTGTGATTAGGAGATGTTTGTAAATACAAAGAACACGTACTATTTGTGATATATGTTTGTAATCGTAGGTTCATAGTATCAGCGGAATGATAAATTGTTTTTTTTTACAAACAATTGTAGAATCTTACAAAGAAAACGCTTCATAGTATTGACCCCTGGTGTTATGTCACCAACCAATGAAATCGCACACGGTCTGAGTCATAACAAATGAAACGGAGGGAATCCCGTCAATACAAAAAATAAATCTCAACGAAATATCAAGAGACGTAAATCTGTTAGGATTTCCGTCGCCTTTTCAACGAGACTATCCGATTTAGTAAGTGTATCTTTTTACTCACTCGCATTCATTCTGGGCGTTGTTGAAAACACCATTACAATCTCGGTATGGCTGATTCATATTGTGTTCACACGCACTCTTCATGCTCCCTAGCCACGAGACAGCAGATCTGAATACGTCACCTGGAAAATAATTACATACAATAGCTGCTTGTCTTATTAACATGAACACGAATAAACCGCACTGGATGACCCATTTAAGCTAAAAGTTATAACATGCATATGAATGATGATGTATATTCATTCAAGCTAAACTAAATGTCCAGATTAACAGGCAAAAGAAAAATGAAAATACTTACATATCAAGCACTTGCAATTAAAAATAATGGTGTCCCTCTCTCGTATACTGTATACGGCCAGGGGCCTATACTATAGAATACAATTTTTGTAATAGCAGGCTTATTTGAGCCGCACAGAAGGTGTCGAGTACTATGGACCACTGTATAATCTAACAGCGAACGCGATTTCTTGTAAATCACATAAAGACGGCAAATCGAGTACTATCGACCACCGTTCGTTGAACGCACATCTAAACATTTGTGATTTTGTCAAGGGAAATTACTCTAATGATATACACTCTTATAACTAATGTGTAGAAACGATTACACATCAAATGTGTAAACCCGGTTAATACACATAGCAATGTGTAGTTTTACATACAAATACATTCACCAGTGCCGTTCTACACATAATGTGTATATTTTGTTACACGCAATTGTGTAAGAATGTCGAGCATGCGCATTGCGATGCCTTCGGTTTCATAGTCTGCTACGTGACGGCCATATTGTTTGAGTATATTTTTTGGAATACAATCTACAGCGATCGTAGACAAGGATGTAAGTTCGGAATTCCAATGTGTGGGTATAGTATTAATAGTATATGAGGATTTATTTGTTAAAACTTTCATGGCGATTACTGCGCTTAGACTCTTGTTATGATTGTTGTAATAATACTAATATTATGCAATCACGCCTCGACCCTGGTTTGTTCATTCAAAGCAAAAACTCACAGTACAGAACAAAATACTACATCCCACTATGCGCCATGAAAGTTTTAACATATAAATCTGCATATATCTTTAATACTATACCCACAGGTCGGACTACTGAACTTGCATTTCTTGTCTACGAACTGTGTGTGTAAGAACCTACACAAAATGTGTAAGGGATATGTGTTGATTTTATACACACAGTTGTGTATAAATGTGTAAAAATTTACCCATTTATGTGTAAAAATTGTTACACAATATGTGTACGAATATGAAACTACACATATACTACACAAATATGTTTAAGATCAAAATTGAATAATGATTGTGTAGCAGGGCTACACATTTTGTGTAGAAAACCTACACATTAGTCATAAGAGTGTATGCCAATGATATGGCAATGCCTATTTGTGTCAGTTGGTGATTGATTTAGTTGATGGATAAAGGTACATTATGTGTGACTAGTTTCCGATACTTGGGTTATTTTGACCACAATTGCGCACGATGAAAAGTATTTTTTTCAGTATCGTGTGGAATACTTACCATTTTCAGATGTTTTATGTTACATGTTTATTAACGGTTTGTCGAAAAAGGTCGGCAAACACACACATCGGTTGCCGTTCAAATGGCCACATCAACTTTATATAGCAATATTACCTAGGATGGAACCTAATTTGTCTAGCTAGCTTTGTCTGGCTGAAATATTAGTGGGAACATCTAGACCTTAATGGTTGAAAAGTTTGAGGTAACATGCAGCTGGAAAAATTCAACCCATGATGGGGGTGCGATGGCTGTTCTCGGACTTGGTATTTTCGACCTGTGTAAAGGATGGGTGTTCATTTGGAAATTCCAATGTGGACCAACACTCCCTCGTCCAGGGTCTCCGGGGACACCCAACCTCGATTTTAAAACATATATATAGCACCATCTACTTAAACTATACCTAATTCTCAGTACCTTCCATTTTTACCCAACTAAGCGGCTGAATTTAGGTAAACATATGACATTTGGTTATAACCAACACGCACTACTACATTGGTAAGTTAAGGATCGGGGGACCCCGAATTTTTCAAAAAATTCACTCATGGAACATTCTGTGCGGCACTATTGGCCAAATTAAATTGTTTAGACCACAAGGTGAACGCAAACTTCTTGAGCACACAAATGCCATGCGGTTCAAATATGTTACATAATGTCATGGTAAATATTTGGGGTCTACTGATTCTTAACGCAACTTAGCCTGAAATTATCAGTAACTGTTTCAACACGAAATGCCACCACCCCCGATTCACCGCGTATCCGTGTACCTTCGCACAAAGATCGTTTATATATATATACGTTTTGAGCCCAAGCCCGACAACTCTTTAATTCCATTCATAATTAAAATCTAGGCCGCTGACATGGCTATCTCCTTTCAAATCCATTGAGCGTAAACCATCCCAATGGGTTAACAATTGAGATTCCGTGACCGCATTACAAAGAACATGTACCCAGCTAATCGCACTCACCATTTTCCGCACGGATAATCGTCGTGACATATCAATAATGTAGCCTGTGCATTTGTAATCTAATAATGAATTTTCACAAAAATGGTATTATTGCTGTACTATAGAACCCGCTTAGCCAGTACTTTATCATTCCGTATTGCGAATTTTTACATATTACACAGCTGTAGCGTTCGAGTACTACGAAAACATGAACAGATGAAACTTTCAGGCCCCCTTTTTCTCCATAAAATGCAAAGATTTTCCGGTCAAGTGAATCCCAGTATATAGATGGTTCGCCAAAAAGATCATATAAGTCATTGCATGTCAATGTATTTTGCATATAAAGAGTTTTGGGCATATGTTGAGTTTCAATCTACAATGAAATAAATACACTGATAGAAATACAGTCGAATACTATATAACACAAAATATGTATTACAAAATTAGTAAATCACAAATTAACGCTGATATTACAAAAATTGTATTCTATAGTACTTATAGGCCCCTGGACAGTTCAAAAGCGAATATTGTTGGGTGTGGTTTGGAGCGCAAACCACCATGTGGCTTCAATGCACCAAGTATCTAATGTTTCGTATCGAGTGTGTTACATATTATATTAACGGTATATACATGTACTCTCGGGGTACAAATAAACATACGGTGTGGAATAAGAGTACAGGGTGGACAATTCTGCTAAATCCAATAAGAGTACGGGGCGGAATAATTTACAATTTACAATATGGAAGCAAGTCAATCTGAAATGCTATATTTATAAGGTCAATCATATATATTTCTCAAATTCTAAACTGTTTGTTATTATATGAGTTACCAAACAGACTTCCATCAACATGTTTGCATTATCTTTTCCTGATCTGAGTAAAGGTTCCAGCAATTATGATAGGACTATAGTAAAAACTGCTTGATAATCCCTCTTTTCAAATATACATACGGACCCAAATAAGCACCATACAGGGCGGGAACTTTTCAAAAAATTATTAAGCATATATGTATGCTTATTTGGACCCCAAGAGTAGTGTTGGTGCTATTATTCTTCAGCATTAATTCGTGATTGCTTTTAAATCTGCACAGAAAACTCGTTAAACTCGTGGTATATATTTGTTACATTATCAATAAATGACGTTCAATGAGGGTGCTGTTTTGAGCAACCAATTTTGAAAAAAAATGACACTAAAACTCTGTTGTCTCCGGAGAACTCTGTGGGGAAAAGGTACGATGTGATCTTCTATCGAAGCACCAATCAATTTATGGTATATTAGTAGTAGACACTACACAGTAGAAGGTGCATGTGGTATGAATATCAAAATTTTTAGTTAATACAGTTGTTAGTCAGCCAAACCCAATAGTTGGATTATGAGAAATTTAATTGGACACAGAGTCTGTTTGTGAAAATACTGAGAATTTAAAAAATGCTATTCTGGCTAAAGGAAGTTCTGCTTATCTTCTCCACGGTGTTGTATTGTATAATTTTGACCTATATCAACGAAGCTAGCGACTTATGAGAGCAGTCCAGCAAGCAGTGGGGCACCGTTTCGTTATTGCTGGTGATACGATGGGGCACTTCGTCTTTGCAGTTCTCAGAAAGGACCTGTTTGAGGGCTTCTAGATGGTTCCACCTGACATAAGATAAGGCTTGACATTCCAGAACAAGAAAACCATAGTCAGAAATGGTAACGCGCTCAAGATCATATAGTATATACCCATGATTGTAATTATAGAATATAAAATATATTGGTTTCACGAATGACCAACTCATAGAATTAATCGCCTTGCACTTCTTGGCATCCGAATAACAATCGAAATTGAAATTCCCAACTACACCTTTTACCGGACTCGGCCTTCGGGTCGCAGTTCGACTTTGTATCTGTCCAAAAAATCCCATTCTATAAATAAAACGCCCATGCCCCCACTGTATACCAAGACACATCGAAACATTATACACGCGGAGCGCGGAATAAAGTGAAGCCTATCTGCTTCTTACATAGGTGTCATACAGGGCTGACCTTAAATTGATTGAACTCATGATGGTTAGCTTGCAGAGCGTAAGAATAAACAGTCAAATCATCTTATAATTCTAATAACACAATCACTCATATATCCAGAGTCATCCCAATAATATTACAGTAGCTACTCACCTATTTCTTGTATGGTAGTCTTGAATGACAAGAATGTCTGCTGTACATTTTCCGCGAACATCTGCATGTTATGCAATACGTCTCTCAACGCGCCGACGAGACCTGTGCAGTAGATGATTTTATAATTATGTACATGTTATTTAAAATGACGCAAGGCATCTAAATTGGGTAAATGTGCATACATTATACAAGTTTGTACAACCTAATGGAATACTAGATAATCTTTGTTCTCACATTCATTACACTTCAATTTTTGTATTGCTCTCGTTCCATGAGAACATTGAGACACAGAAGAGATATTTACAAAAAGTAGTTGGTAATGATAGTATATATACAATATGTACAAGTAGCATAATACACACAATCATCTCGTTAGTATGGTTGCAATGGTATTATATTACTCTACATATGTAATGCATATTTATAATTATATAATTAAAACAGAGACTGGGTGACTATTTGGTCATCTATAGCCAGGGTTTGTCACAAAGTGCGAGAATACGCTGCTACCTACACTTATTTAGTGCATTCACACCCTAGCTTTGTCTACCTTATCCTGCTATTTTCACAGTTTTTCATTGAACGTTGGGGGTGGGTACCCAAATTGCTTTTGAAAAACAAACTTGTGTTCGAACCTGGAGGGGTACAATCTTACGTTCCTAGGGTGGTGGGTCCCAAAAAATTAAAAAACCCAAAACATTTCAACCTTGTATCCTGTAGTTTGTTCCTGACACCCCTCCCGATAGAGCTTGCCTTTTATAGTGGTTACTCACCTGCGGCTGGCGCTACAGCGGCGTCGACTAGTTCCTTCGTCTGGTTGTACGCCATACTCTGGGCACACGTGGCGCTCTCTGACATCACGAGGATGTTGTCATTGAAATTGTTCACGGGGTGCGTTAAAACCAGCACGACTGCATACATTAGGATGAATGCTCTGCCTTTGCCTGTATGTAAAGTGAGATGATTTATGAAAAAGAGCTGACGAATATAACAACACATATACACATCTATAGGTCCAGTTCGTCATCTTAACTTTAACCATTGCATGATGACTGGAGCTTCCTGAAAATTTTGCGAAAATCGTGTGCCAATGCATTCTCTTATATATGCAATTAACCCACATGGAGCCTCGCATATATAACAGAATACATTGGCCTATCAATATTTAAATTAACATTGTAGGCCAGTGCATTCTCATATATATGCGAGGCATAATCGCACCTATAAGATTAGATATGCTTTGCCGAAACAGCTCACCTGCATTGAACATTAATTATGGTGTTGGGGTAAAATATTATTAGAAGAATGTCAAAAATCGTACTCTTTATTTTCGTACCGCAAATGCCCTTCCATTGATGTATCAGGAGAACAGAAGTCGGTGCAATCATATTAGACGTCAAAATTATGTTATATAGTGTTACGGAAATCCGACCGACAAACCCCGGGCTGCTACAATTTACAAGCGCCTTATACGTACAATGAACGTGGAGACAGGAGGATGGTGCCTCGCACTTAACAGTTCCGTGGGGGGGGGGGGTTGCGCTGGTGCAGCATTAAAGACCCCATGCCAGTACATTCTATTCGATATGCGAGTCTCGCACAGGGAGCCTCGTATACATATACGGCAATGCGCTGGTTCACAGGGTCAAGGTAAATATTGTTATACTAATGCATTCTCTAAAATACGAGAGGCTCCCAATGCGAGACTCGCATATATAAGAGAATGCATCAATTGGCATAGGGTTTTCGCAAAATTTCAGGAAGCTCCAACCATGGAAGGGTTAACTTAGGTCAAACTGTTTGTTCAACAGTGTCAAATGTGATGACTGATACACTATCAGCTGGAAATTTTGCACCAAATTAAGTTCACAGAATTGCTCACATATTTTGATTCTCTAACCAGTGATGAGTGAGAATTTTGTTAATTTTATACCGAAAGTCACATATTTTCATACTGTTGGTGAAATTGTTGGATATGAATGGTCATCAGTTGGAAATTTCCCAACAGTGCGAGGTGTATATCGTCAATTTCCGTGTGGTACAATGCTGAATCATATACGAGTGTGAAATAATGTATATGAAATGTCCCAACTGGTGCATACGCTGGAACTTCGGATATATGACAATTAATTGTTTTGATAATATCAGGGGGGAGTCGGAAAAAAAATTGCAGGCATGTATGCTGATTTTTGACTTTCGACCCTTGTTGGGACCCACCCACCCCCTCGTCCAAATTTGTTTCCATTTTCGGCAGTTTTTTCCGACCATTTTTTGACACCCATGCACCCCTTTTTTAACACTAAAACAGAGATTTGCGGGGGGAAATTCACTGTAAACAGCTGTATATGAATGTATGTGCATACTATTAGTCATGGATGTTAACATTGACATGTAAATAGGAACAAGTCATTTTGGGGTCATTCGGTCTAAAAAAAAATGGCTGCCAGCAGCCATCTTGGATTTCAAAATTCAATCCATTAGCATGGGCTACAGGCTATACTGTTCGTCTGATCATCATGAAATTTGTCATTTATGTTAATATTGACATATAGATGTGTTTTAAGCCAAACTCATTGTAAAAAATAATCAAAAAACCTTGCAGGAAAAAAAAATTTGAGTTGCGGAAAAAAAACCTTGTTGGTCCTATCGACCACCCACCCACACCGGCATACGTGCCCGGAAAAAAACTGTTTTCCACCCCCTTGATAATATTGGAAATAAAGTCACCTGAGAAGAATTGCGGCAATATGAGAAAAATCGTGCATCGAACGGTCTTGGAGAAAGCCATTCCTATAACAAGCACTGGACTCATAATAAGTGAGATTATGAGTGATATCAATGGTGGGATCTTGAGCTGCATTGCGACGATGTAGAAGAGAGCGTGTGTCAACCCGATTCCAACGAGGAAACCTGAAATCGACCGGTGAAATATACCACAAATATTGGCCACATAAAATGCGTGCAAGTATATGCTTTCAGAACAGACACCTTATACGCATAATGAACAAAGACATAATTATTATGGATATATATAGCTATTTTAGTCGCATTTTTTTTTCACACGGTCCGAAAACCTTTTCGCAGAATTAACGACCACGAGTCCGTTAGTGTGACAATCGTGCTTGCCATGCACTCACAGTGGAGATTGTGGTAATGAGTGGAGTGATTATTTTGTACTTAATGATGTTGTTATCAGCTAGGGGATACCGTGGCCTTAGCGCTTTCTGTTTCACAAGATTCTCGTGTTTCACGACGACGAATGATACGATAAAAAGATAAAAATTAAGGCCACATGGCGATCACAATTTAAGGACATAATCTTATCTGGAGTCATCTCCGACATCGAGGAGCTGAGAAACGATCGCGAACTTATTACTATATAACATGTATGATGTATTTGTGAGTTTTGTTGAAAATCCAAAACCGTAATCGTAACAACGGATAGGTAAAACGACAACGAATATAAAGAACACACATTCTATAATTAGTGACGTATAGTACTCTATATTATTGGTAATAATTTTATCTGGTGTCGTTCATCATGCGAAGGATGTCTATTATCCATATGAAATTTATACAATGGACAGACAATTCAGACTATAACCAAATGAATCAGTTTATATAGAGAGAATAATTCCAAATCTTCCAGCAGACCGTACTATATATATCGGCATTAATTTCACGATATTCCAGCAGACCGTACTATATATCGGCATTAATTTCACGATATTCCAGCAGACCGTACTATATATCGGCATTAATTTTACGATATTTCCAATTAGGTCGCTGATTCTCGACATATCATTCGGTTCAGTTTCGAGAATACTCACAACACACACTTCCAACTGACCCCATACAGTTTCGTGAAAGAAAACAGAGGATTGCTACATGTACATGTTTCAATCCATGTTAATCACAGGCGTTGAGCAAAATAATAGTCAATGATATTTTCAGCGCAGAAAACAAACTTACCGAGCAGATTCTTAAAGAGTTCGTTACAGTATGTGCTTGTCCCACAACGACGTAAGAAGCACCGTGGCAATCGGAATGATAAATCTCGCCCAACGCAACACCCGCACAGCGGTCGACATATGCATTCTTTAAGCGTGTCCCAAAGAACATTGCGACATCCAGTAAAACTGAAAAATAATTTATAAAGAAATACACTACACTATATACGCTCAGATGATATACGTCTCTACAATGAGTCCAAAACAACACGCGAGCCTCAATTTAAACAGATGCATCTTGTTTCCACCAAAAAAAAATCACTCTTTGCTTTACAGTCTTATGTATAGACTAAAAGTAACGCTCTTTATTGCTCAACCCTATTTTCTTATTGATTCTGTTATTTGAAATTGAACCAGGTTAGCTGTGGCATATATAACGCAGATACAATTATTTAAATGTAATGTACCGGTAGGCGGTACCTGTATTCATCGCCCAATTTTGATTCCGGGCCCGGATCGTGATGTAAGAAGATTAATTTCACGATTCAAACCGCCACGGGGCTTTGGAATACAATCTATGATAAGCCGACTCAATTATATATTATACAACTTACCAGGCATACGGATGTCTAAATTAATTTATTTTACATATATATATAAATACAATCTTACCATGAAACTTTGGGTGGCAGTCCTGCTATTTCTCGGATGGTTTCCTCCTTAGCGTTCGCAAGCTTGTCTAGGGCTAATTTAATTTTGATGGCTTTTATAATTGCCCGCGCTTGTGCCATCCTTCTGTGGTATCACCGAAATTCGGAAATATAAATCCTTTCAGTGCAATAACGCAGTCATAGAAAAGTATGGAAACACCCGACGACAGTTTGAACGTTATTACGCATCGCGATGACGATCAGTATATAATTATAACGTCAGGGCATTCACCGAAGACATTATGGTGAAGGGAACATCAGGGTAAAGGAAACATCCAAACTCCATGCAGCGCCCTCTCGGTTATCACTGCGATTTATCACTGCCGGAAGGATATGGTACTTTGCGGACCGATTCATCTATGTTTACGTATCGTCGAAACTATATTTACCTATTATCTTATTTTGACCACCAAAAGTTTGCAATAATGGTAATTCTATCGGCATTGATATGAACAATATGAACTGAGCCAGACATAATGATTATGTACAATTTTATTACTAAAACATAAGAACTATTATCATGTCAGAAATCCTTACCAAATGTCCGTGTTGCAGTGGTATCTCAGTTGAGCGATGGGAGATAACTCTTCCTGGAGTTTGGGTAACATCAGGTGAAGGGAACTGCACAATGCACTCCGACCATCATACCGGGCCTGCGACCGGAAACAACTCAACTATACCAAAGACATTGTAGAATGCGCAGCTTTATCTGATGCAAGACAGAACCACATGAAAGCGTTCAAAGATGTCCTAACTGAAATCCTCCAATGCAAAAAACAGAGAAGATCAGTATCTGTAAGTTAACGAACTAATGCTTCGTTATACATACGTGCTTGACTGCAGCCTAACTAATATAATGTCAGAATAATAATCTGTCTTACAGTATACATTGGAGAGAAGATAAGCAGAACCATGTTGTTTGAACTCCACCCGACTATACATGTATGGACAACGATTCTAAATCGCGTATAATTCAGCAAACATAATACATATCGTGGCATACTATTATGATACGGTACGTAAATCGTATTCGATAAGCAAAACACTCAACGCAATGATTTACGGGAACACCGAAAGCATGAGTGGTGATGATTATCGAGCGCTTTGGTGTTAGCGAACAAAGCGGCCAAAAACGCCCAAATAAAGCTTCAACAGCCTAAAATATCTTCGGTCTGTCTCAATAACACCATACAAATATGGATATCATTGGAACCGGTTCATCGACCACATTGTGATGGTTACAGTTATGCCCTGTGCCAATGCATTCTCTTATATATGCGAGTCGACCATAGGTCGCCTCGGCATATATAAGAGAATGCATTGGCCTAACAAAATTATTTTTTTAACACTTTTTACCATTTTTTTCGTACATTCTTTAACAATTTTATAATTTTTTCTTACATTTTTTAACAATTTTTATAATATTTTTCTACATTCTTTGACAATTTTATCATTTTTAATATGTGTTAAGCCAATGCATTCTCTTATATATGCGAGGCGACCTATGGTCGACTCGCATATATAAGAGAATGCATTGGCACAGGGCCGTTCTGTTGGGTAAAGGGTTAACATGTGGATGAAGATTATCCAAACCTCACTATACGACCAACCATGGATCACCGCGACACACACTGTATCATCGGTTACCACGCCGAATATTCTATATGCATGTATTTACAACGGGAATCGCGTTCCATATATATGTCTACATTTTTCACAAATTGTCATTTTCCCTGTCACTAAAATTATCAATATTTAGTTAATACTGTTATAAAAATAAATCGAAATGGCGTAAAATATCATAAGTACATTGTAGTTGGCCGTGTATTTCCGGTATGTCCTTCGTGTAAGAATACATCAACCCTAATTATATCCCTAACCCTAGCCCTTACCCTAGCCCTAATCATAATCATAACCCTGATCCTGATCCTAACCCTAACCCTAATATACATGAAGTATTCCCAATTATACCATAATGATAACAAACTACTAAAGCAATCGAGCCAGGCCATCGTCGGTCATCGTTTATTGTTCAGAAGACATGTTCATACACATGCATTCACTTTACACCCTATTCTACCAATGCTGTGCAGCGGTCCAGGAACAACCACCCAAAAAACCCTTATAGGGAAAACCATGATGGAAACCTGTTATCCGAACACTCGCATGGACACAGCTTCTAGCGTCGGAAATACACTCTCAATGAAATTTTACACAGAAAAAGTTCTTACTCTACACATTCCATGTGTATATAGGAACACATAAATATCATAAGATAAGAACTTAAAACTATTCTGTATAATAGTGACATATCTGTCTATGTTCAAATGAGATCAATCAAAATTCTCAAACAAACTCAAATATTATTTTAAAATTTTGAAAACAACAAAAATTGTCAAACTCACTATATCCAAAATGAGCAATACACACACTTTAATTAAATTAATTTAAAATTTTGTGTGTGCTGACCCAACAAATCTAGGACTAGAAGTGACTGCACTCCACTGATTTCCCGCCGAAATCAATTCTCCAATAACAACTTTTCATTGGCTGCTGCCTTAATGAAAACTCCGCCTTTTCTCATAACATACATTATTCATCGAGCTGTGAATACAATACTTTCGCGCTAAAACAAGAAAACGCGCGAAAGTTATCAGAATGGAGAGCGGTGTTCTGATAATCTCAACATATCCAGGAAAAACCATTAAGTGTATCAAACAATCAAAAACATATAAATATATTGTACAGTATTTTAATACTGCGTGGTTATATTTTAGTTGTTGCAACTTGACTATAATCAAGATGGCTATTCGTGCCATTTTGATAACACAAGCGCAGCCATTATTACAATTTTCAAAAATATATAAATGTTCTTTAATGTTTTATACCGACACTGGCTTTTTCTCAAGTTGCCCTACAAGCAACATAGCAAAACTGCAGGACCCATCAATATCATAACGACTAGCATGACCACTTGACCAGGGGAGATAACTGTTTGTTTCTCAGTGGGTTGTGGATGAGTCTACAGAAAATAGAAGTAATACATCGTAAGCCATGCACCATTCGATTTATCTATAACCAGGCAGAGTCCCACTGGTTGAATGTGCATGGCCCTATCATTTAACATAATATGATAACAGAGGGTGTCACCCCCCCCCCCCCTTTCTGTCACTCGGATGAGTTTGAAGTGGTCTGCACGATTCATACCCCGTACACTGTTAACTGCATGGTACTGGGAATTCAACACCAAGGCTGTGTGCAACTTTTATAGCATCACATTGTTCAGATTTTGATTATTTATTAGCCAACATGACGAATTTTGATGCAATTCAGTCTCATATATCTTGATGGACACTACTTCAACAAATGTGTCAAAATTATCAAATTAGAGTGAAATAACCATCACTTGTATTCAATATCTTCTTAACCCTTTACTCAACAAAACGGCCAAAAACGCCCAAATAAAGCTTCAACAGCCAAAAATATCTTCCGTCTGTCTCAATAACACCATACAAATATGGATATCATTGGAACCGGTTCATTGACCACATTGTGATGGTTACAGTTATGCCCTGTGCCAATGCATTCTCTTATATATATACGAGTCGACCATAGGTCCCCTCGCATATATAAGAGAATGCATTGGCCTAAAAAAAAAATCTTTTTTTAACACTTTTTACCATTTTTTCTTACATTCTTTAACAATTTTATAATTTTTTCTTACATTTTTTAACAATTTTTATAATATTTTTCTACATTCTTTGACAATTTTATCATTTTTAATATGTGTTAAGCCAATGCATTCTCTTATATATGCGAGGCGACCTATGGTCGACTCGCATATATAAGAGAATGCATTGGCACAGGGCCGTTCTGTTGGGTAAAGGGTTAACCAACCAGAATCCCGTTGACTGAATGTGCATGGCCCACTCATTCGACCAACTGACTCAGTTTGACGTCAGTCAGTCTCACACATCTTGATGTGTTGAAGTTATGGTCATTTCTTCAGCAAATGTGTCAAAATGTTCATATTAATGTGAAATAACCATGACTTGAATTCAATATAGTTTTAATCGGTATACGCAGGATTCATCCCTCTCTGTTCACTATAGTATTCAGGATTTGTTGGATAGGGGTGTCACCCCTTCATAACATGCAAGGCATATAGAACGACATGTTAAGTGGAACGTTGTTAAAGTGATGTGAAACACTCCGGTAGGGTGATAAAATAGAAATGCAGGATAATCTTGCTTAAAGTAGTTATTTTTAAAAATATTAATCCAAACTGACAAATCTTCATACCGTCATTGTTATACATTAATTAAATTCAGTCACTCTCGATGGCAAAATCGTTTTTATTACTTTATCGCCGATAGTTGCGTCCCGAATCGAGAAGTAAATATTTACAATTGAGCGTAGTTCAGATGATGTTTTCTGTGGAGTGGTACGATCGATTTGCTTGAGATTTGCGATGATGTAGTAGAATGTTACATTTCTCCAGTTGGCATATATAGTGCCTGAATACTAACTCAACAGTTTAACGCGCCCGAACAAGTACATAATATGTCTTTAATGGGAACGACATTACGAAGGATCCCATCCCTTTTGATTACCTCATATTTTTCAGATTCTATTTGGCAAAGTATAAAATGTATTTCTGTAATTTGGGTTCAAATAAAATATGTTCAAACAGAATGATCGTGTAAATATGCCTATTTAGGCCCAATGTGTGGTAACGACGCGAATGCTTGATTAACCCTTTACCCAACAGAAGGGCCCTGTGCCAATGCATTCTCTTATATATGCGAGTCGACCATAGGTCGCCTCGCATATATAAGAGAATGCATTGGCTTAACACATTAAAAATTATAAAATGATTAAAGAATGTAAGAAAAAAATGGTAAAAAAAGATTTTTTTTAGGCCAATGCATTCTCTTATATATGCGAGGCGACCTATGGTCGACTCGCATATATAAGAGAATGCATTGGCACAGGGCATAACTGTAACTATCACAATGTGGTCATGGAGCCGGCTCCAATGATATCCATATTTGTATGGTTCTATTGAGACAGACCGAAGATATTTTAGGCTGTTGAAGCTTTATTTGGCCGGTTTTGGCCGGTTTGTTGGGTAAAGGGTTAATCGTGTAGATCGTTTTGGATGCGAGTAGACTTCGACAAAATTCCGTTAAATTTATATAGCCTATTTATAGGTTATACATCGGCATTTGATAATAAAGACCTGCCATATAATAATGTATATATAGTGAGTGTTATACATAGCATGTCGCTGTGATTAAGCCGAAAATTATTTTATTGTGGAAACAGCAATATAATAAAAAATGAGGGTTCATATGGTAGACCGTATATGCAAATCGCATATGATATAATTGAAGTGTGTCTGCGTTTGAGTTTATACATGTAGGTCGTTTGCTTAACTTATTTTCCGACAATTTCCTTCCAATAAATAGGACTCATTCTGTAAATGTATTATCTGTCGTCTCTTTTTCCTTAAACCTCCTCCAGGTGAATAATAGACCATTCCAATGTATACTTTTATAACTGTGTGGGAGAATCCATTTTGTAAAGAATGGGTTAATTAGGCTTATAAAAAGTTACTACCATACATGTACTATGGAGCTGTGGCATGGGATTGTTTGTGACATAGATGTTCTTTTTTAACAAATAGTTTATATATATAAGCGACAACTCACTTGCAAAATAATTTTGCCAAATTTTAATTTTTTTTTGCCAAATATGTATTTTTGCATTTGACAAGCGGAGGCGCCAACTCTGGTGACCATTCACTACAAGTATTTCTACATGTGAACGCAACTATTGTATGTTTCGGGCTAGTGATGTTGAATATGTTCTTGTTCTCATGGAAGATATATAGTACACGACATATTTTGACTATGAACACTCGGTGCTGTCTGTGTGTTTACTTACTTTTAGCGGATGTAACCAGTTAGTAGTAATCCCGATTGAATCCCCTCCCATGGCACCTGGCGCACGACGATTACTATACATAATATGAGTATCATTTTTTAATCACGCAATAACACAGTCATTGAAAACAACCCACCACTGCCATCATCTACCCCCTCTTGTCTTCTATTTTCTCATCCCCTCCCCCATCTCTCTCTCTCTCTCCTCTCTCTCTCTCTCTCTCTCTCCTCTCTCTCTCTCTCTATCTCTCTCTCTCTTCGTTTCTCCACCTATCTCTGCCTACAGCTATCTCTAACACAATCATTTTCCTCTTTTCCATCCCTAGCTCATGGCCAATTCTCCGAAAACCTTTATTTGCAACACTTCCCGTCTGAACTATACCATTCCCTCACTTATTGTGGGACGGGGCATGTACCCAAAGAGGAAAAGACTTCATATAAGTCCTCTGGCTTGTTGTCTGATCCTCGTTTCCATATATTAATACTTCTATTATGCTTACATGTGTCATCTGTACAGTATGTTATCTGTTTGGATTTGGAAATAAAAATATATTTACACCAACTGTTGTCTAAAAGAATGAGATTTCCCTTTGAAGAAGCATGTTTTATTATCAATAAAGATCTATTCATGGTGGATGATGTGGATTTGTATATGAATATGGCAACGATGATGACATGAAAGAACACAATAAAAACGGCGATAAATACATGAATGAAACAATTGAATTATAATCTGGCCGCGCTTTTTATGGCTATACATATGGAGATTTTTAAGTAGAAAATTAAATGGTTGATATTAAAGGCCCACTTAATTTTCGAATCCCCAGATCACATATATACAACATATATTCCATATTAAATACCATTTGAAAGAGGAAGCTTCAAAACATTGTATACTATCAACTTCTTATGTCGCAAAAACTGTGAACATGTTGTTTTTGTCAAGGTACCGAAGTGTGTTATGTGTTAATTTTGATCTGGTCTATACTGCAGTCTATTATTCTCAATGGAAGGGGAATAACTCTATCTCTTAATTGTGAGTTATGATGCATGCTGGGGTAAATAACTTGGGAAGTCTTTGTGTGATTCTGAGAAGCTATGTCACATGATTGACACGCCTAGGCCACAGCAGCTCCGTATTCCGGTAGAATATATCTGTTTTTGGTTCCTCTTCCAAATGGTATATGATATACAATATGTTGTATATAATGTGATTTAGGCATTCGAAAATTAAGTGAGGCTTTAATAACTACCCTAGTATCGACGAATCATCTATAGAGGTTGCCAACATTAATATGGCAGCAACAAATCGCCAAATATTTGCCAAATGCAAATAATGTTTTCCAAATGTGAATCATTGTTTGAATGTGGCAAATTTGGCAAGCGGCATCGTGAACCATGCTTATCAGGGAAATTAATGTCAACCCAAATCGGTTGAAAAGAGGCATTGGTATTCAGTCTCACCTATTAGTTCACCTATTATTCCAGGAAGGTCGTTTGTTGAACTTATTATCTGAACATTTCCCTCCAATAAATTGGACTCTGCACTTATATTATCTGACGTCTGCTTAATTTTCACGAACACCTCTCCGCATGAATAATATACAATTTCATTGTATACTTTTATAACACAGTGGGGTAATCCATTTAGTGAATAAATGGTTAACGTAGTCCTTCTGGTAACACTATACGAGCTCTGTCAAATGCGGTAGCGCCCTGAGAAATGAATACTCTCTCACGAGTAATTGCTTGATTCCCATTTATTAATGTGTAGGTAACAACCGCATGGCGTTTGCTGAACTTATTATCCGAACACCCATCCCAAATGAATGAATGAATGCATGGGAACCACGAATAAAGAATAAACCATTACCCTATATATATAATGTACACATACGAGTGTTGTATGTAGCAGTTGTCAGAATGAATCTGCCTTTTTCTAATTTGTGGGGCGAATAGGTAAATTTGAGAGATTGCTAGTACATGAATAAATTATGGGAATGATTACAAATCGCAAGTCTTATGTATAAGTGATAAACGGCGGATTTAACGTGGTCATGGATTTTTGCAATTTGATGAATTTTTCTCGCCGTCAAAATCCCAATTAAGGCCAATTTGAAACCACCGTTCATTCTTATGTATACTTTTAGAATGAACAGTGTGTAATCGATATGCATGAATGAGTGGCTTATGCCATTGTTTTCATTTGGGTGGAAATTATATATCAATTGTTGTGATATGGAATGATTAAGATGGAATTAAATACAAAACAACTGTATACATATGTGGTGAAACTCTGAATTAACCCTTTACCCAACAGAACGGCCCTGTGCCAATGCATTCTCTTATATATGCGAGTCGACCATAGGTCGCCTCGCATATATAAGAGAATGCATTGGCTTAACACATATTAAAAATGATAAAATTGTCAAAGAATGTAGAAAAATATTATATAATTGTTAAAAAATGTAAGAAAAAATTCTAAAAATGTTAATGAATATAAGAAAAAATGGTAAAAAGTGTTAAAAAAAGAATTTGTTTAGGCCAATGCATTCTCTTATATATGCGAGGCGACCTATGGTCGACTCGCATATATAAGAGAATGCATTGGCACAGGGCATAACTGTAACCATCACAATGTGGTCAATGAACCGGTTCCAACGATATCCATATTTGTATGGTATTATTGAGACAGACCGAATATATTTTAGGCTCTTGAAGCTTTATTTGGGCGTTTTTGGCCGGTTTGTTGGGTAAAGGGTTAAAAGTGAGTCTGCTATCAGTTGGCAGTACTGTCAACATTTCATATATGTAGATGTGCATGTATATATGCAGTATGAATATGGCTAAATGTGAGACATCTTAGAAAGAAACATTCGAGTTTAGTCGTCCACACATTTGAAACAGAGCCCAGTCAGCTAAAAGCCACAGCGTCTTCCCGTCGTGTGTACTACAAGCATGTCTCCACATCGAATTGCATGTGGAATAGCAGTGTTCATCAGCTGACATTAAAGATACGCTCATCCCAATTGACACCACGTATCTACCATACACACTCTCAACTACCCAGGGTATTATATAATACGTAATGTTACTTTTTTCGATATTTAGTATAACATTATAAGCAATAATCAAGCCTTGGAATTTACCAAGTATGTGGTGAAAAATAACCCAATACTAATTAACAAGTTACTAATATAAGTTCATTTTCATGGGGTATAAATAATTTAACGCAATATTGGGTGACAAAAGTTACTAAAATTGAGTAAAATCTTAGGAATATTGCTTTAAACGAGACTTGATCAATGCATAGGGTTAGTTGTTCTATAACTGTAATTAGTTAAAACAAACCCTTTGATTTAATAAAATATTTCTGATATCGGGTAACATTTTTACCATATGGATCTTAGATTTTCTGTACCAAAACAATAATCCGATCACACCCTTTAACACGTGATGAGCCCTTCAATAAGATTTATTTGGTTACTGACAAAGACGACTTACTCTTAGTAATTTTCAAATCCCGTTTATTGTGAGACTTTTATTAACCTCGATAACTTTATCACAATTCCCATCAACCTGAGTAACTTTTAATAATTTTTGAATGTATGTTAAGCGACTTAAACTCTGATAAAGAGTGCCCCTATTTTCGTTTCGCCACAAGATGTAGATATTAAAGGCATGGGCGGCGTTCGTTGCAGAAACTTTCATATTTGTTCAAATCGCCATCAACAGAAGGAATATTAAAATATATATAGTTTTGTTCATATCCCAAACATAATCAGCGCGTAACTAGTATATTGTCGTAAAGACGTACGATGGTGTACGTAAACAAGAGCCCGCTCGTGTTACAGAAATTTTGCTTCTGTTTACATAACACAGCGCAATTCTATTGGTTAATCACAAACGAATGATATAAACGCTCTTTATTATTTCCATATCAGAAAAAAAAGTAACTTTTGCTTTTGTTTACATAACAAAGGAAAATCATTTGACAATAACATACTGTTTATGCCATATTTATGATTGGTATAAGAACAAGGTATGTCTATATTTTAGTATTATTTCTGTTTATGGTGGTTTTTGACGGAGGTGAATATTTTAACAGTATACCCACCGCCAACGCCGCCCGTATATTTAAGGAGCGTTCTCAACCATCTTATTTTATCAAAGTAAACGGATTGAAATATTTTGTGGAGTTCGCGATGCCTGTGTTATATAAATGATGTTTTGTTTTTATCTTCGTTAACATGGGGAGCTGAAAATTGTCTAAGGAAATGATGGTGTCAATTTGGACGGTGTATCTGCAAGGGGAACATTACTGCTAGGAAAGTTTTACTGATGATCGTTTGAAAATGCAGGGATGTTTTCTCACGACGAGTCGAGACAGGTCACTCAGACTGAAGGCTTACAACAGTTGTTTAGGGTACACATTTTTTTCAGAATGTGCTGAAGGTTACACATGCAGCTTTTGATATCTCATTATGAATGACGTTTTGTTTTCGCGTCTGTCGTGATTTGTTAAAAATAATTGCTTACGTTCCAATGGAAAATAAAATGAACTGAAAACAAACTGCTGATGGGCGCTATGCCTTCAGGAATACAGTTGAAGTAACTGCGTTAGTGCCGATAGCAAATCCTGTGTACCCTTCATCACATTTTCAAAACCTGTGTACCCTTCAGAATGTAGTTTAGATGAGAGTGGCACAATCAGCTTCACTCACTCCATGACTTCCCATGTAACTGATTTCGACGGTATCCTAGCATTGTTTTCGCGAATATTCTCCAAACAACAAGAACACACAGAAGTTTCCAGGAGATATATAGTATCCATCATCCATGATTGCTATTCACTCCAAGCATCTGATACCATAAGTCTTCCCCTCGCTGAGCCGCTGTTAATAGATCTGGCATCAGTATGATCTTTCTCCCCGATGGAGCCACTGTCCGGACTGGAGTGAGCTTAAATGGTTGCCCTGGCAACCAACATGCGTCACTTAAAGCTTGCAATATCACAATTCAGTTGACCATTCAACGTCTGAATACTTAGCTCATCTTGAGTTCAGATATAAACACATACTTAAAATGGCGGCGACAAGTAAACGATTATTACTAGTCCTGGACGAACCACTTCCGTCAACGACATTTAGTTGCCTCCCCGGAAGAGACGCTTCTGTTGTTGTGGAAGGAGTGGTCGGTGTGGGTGTTGTCTCTTCATCTGGTTTAAACAAGAACCGATCGATTATATGTATTATTCCATTCGATGCTAGAATATTTCCCTTCACGATCGTAGCTTCCACTTGGTTCCATTTCAGCAAAGCATCTGAAACAAGAAAACCATAGTCAGAAATGGTATCGCCCTCAAGATAATATTATTAGGCATATATAAAATATGTAATATGCTTGTTTCATGAATTCACCGCCTCAGAATTCCATTAAAACGACTAATCCTTCAAATGATTACAACAACTACGACTTATCCCTTAACGTTTCTCAGGGGGTAGCAGGAAGACAGCCCGATAGGGCTAAGCTACCCCCGACAATACACTGTTATAATTTATTATGTATTACTGCCACTGTATCATTCGTGTGTATTGTAAATAAACTATCCTATCCTATCCTATCCTCATTCACCAAACCAGAAAACCTCTAAATGCGGGCCAAAAGTCTACTAATCAGATTAAATACAACCCGATATTTCGCAATACGACCTTTAGTCTACATTCCCACTGATACATACTTCATCAGTAATGTTAGCTGTTATATTACATATTGTGTTCCCGCAATATAATGTTCAAGAGTGGCCCAGCCATTGTCCACACATAAATATCGAACGCACTTAACGCAGTCATAAAAGTTACATACTGCAACAATGAGACATCCGTGAAGATATATCCTGCAAAAAGTCTAACTGGTACGCAATATAGCGAGTACGTTTTTAATCACAGTTACGCCATAGCTCCTATGACATCGCCAGACATGCCTGGCATTATACAGCCTAGAGGGCGTAATTATACACATTCAATAAAAATATATATCGCTTAGCCCATTACTTGCTCTATTACAATATTATACAAGTCATTTGTACAAGCCAACAATGGAAACGATTGCAGTCATTTTGGGCATTCTCTGCTCCAGTTTGATCAGAACATACCCCGATACTCACAAGTATGGCAAGCTGATTGGTACTTAAACCCATAAGTGGTGCTCAGCCGTCACAATTATAATACGAGCGACCTTGTTCAATGGTCACAATACCAGCGAGATTCGAACAGCTAGTAACTCTATAGTCACACTCCACTTAACTCATAACAATGCCACTGTTGTGAAACTCAGTTGTACACTGGCGAGCATCGAACTCATATCACTGTGTTGACCCTTTCTATTCTAAAGCTTCATTGATGAGTAGTCATCCCATATGAAATGTTCAGATAATAAGTTCAGTCGTTTGTCGAACTTAATATTGAAACATTTCCCAAAATACGTTGTGCATTGTGCACTTTTATTTATCTGTATCACCTTAACATCCATCCAAATTAAAAATAGATCATTCCAATATTTACTTTTACAACTGAATGGGAGAATCATTCCGTATAGAACGGCTTGACAGCGATTACAATATTGACTGTACAATTATGAGATATATGAATATCTGAAAAGGGTCATGTGATATTGTCGTCGAACTTCGAGTAGCAATGCGTGCTCGCATCATGGGTTGGAGTTAGAATCCTACCCAATTCACAAAAAAGTGCATTGTCTCAAAAATACAAGAAACTTTTAAATATGGACGCATTGTGCTTGTAGAGATATTTTCATGAAGTTAACTTAAATTGTCTGAGGCATGTACACTGGACAACGCTTTACATGTCTCGGAGACAAGTACATCTAACATACAACTGTGCCAATAATTTACCATATATCTCTCTATTATAAAGTTACCTCCGTGTTCATTAATCTCTATCTGGACTCCGTTTGGAAGCAGCGGTGGGTTGCGCAACATTTTCTGTAAGGTAACCATCGTTCCGTTCACTATATGCCTTGTGAATATCTGAAAATGGAAATTAAAAAAATATATATATATAAATCGAACTCCATTAGTCAATGTATGAGCATGTCACCGCCCCATTTCTGGTACGCGGGGATTCGTAATAATTTTAAAGTGGCAACATGGCTCATACCCCATGTTAACTAGAGATTCGTGTGCTCAATTTAACCGGTATTCAGGATTCAACAAAAAGAATGGTATTAGCTGTTATATATCAAAATTGTTAAACTATCGATTATCTGTGGGCACAACAGACAAGTGTTAACCAATTCAATCGCATAGCTCTTGGTGGTGTGTTGATTATTACACCCTCTAGGGTGGTGTACTGCGAGGCTGATCTGGCGATACCATAGGAGCTATGGAGTAACTTTAATTAATAACGTACTCGATATTTTTCGTACCGTTAAACTTGTTGCATGATGCACGTATTCGCGGACGCATCTTCGCGTATGTCTTATTGTTGCGGTATGTAACGTTTTATGATTTCATTATTTAGGTGTGAACAATGGCCGGGCCACTCGTGAAGATTGTATTGTGGGGATACAATGCATCATATAACAGCGAACATCGCTGATGACGAGAGAGATAGAGAGAGAGAGGGAGGGAGAGATAGAGAGAGAGAGAGAGATAGAGAGAGAGAGAGAGAGAGAGAGAGAGGAGAGAAGAGAGAGAGAGAGAGAGGAGGGAGAGGAGAGAGAGAGAGAGAGAGAGGAGAGAGAGAGAGAGAGAGAGGAGAGGGAGAGAGAGAGAGAGAGAGAGAGAGAAAGTGTGTGTGTGTGTTAGTGTCAGAAAACAATCATGCATGATACGAATGAAGGTGATTGCAAGTAATTAGAATGTTTCTTTGGCTTGGTATAAACGGTATACACAGACAATTGGCTTTGACATTTTGGACCAATTTAACCGTTTCTATACTAAATGGATTATCCCATTCAGTTATAAAAGCGATGTATGTTGTGATACACTTAATGGCGATTGCTTGATCAGCGGATTATTTGCTATGAGGATTGTTACTAATTTGTTGTAAACTCTGACCGGGTATCATTAAGAATATTTACACACACTTGACGCTGTCAAGAGAATCGACCAGCACCCTGATATTCCGGTTCGTCATCGGTCGGGGGGGGGTGGTCGTGCGTGGTGAAAACAATGAACATCTCGTTTCGATCTTCCAGCCTCAAGATAATATGAATCGTAAGTGACGTGTATATAGTGGAGTAACCATACATGTTGTGCCTCAAAGTTGCATTTTTATCGGCGACATAACGCGAAGAATTATTTATGTAACATCATGTAGTGGTCCGGGTGGAGACAACATGACAAGATTTGTCGTGGATTCATTGTGCAATCTGTAAAGTATATATTGGGATGGCCTACTATTCATTGGAGCGATATTCAGGAAATATGACCAGACGACAAACCTGAGAACAGATGGTATACAGGAGTAAACAAAAATCATAATCATTGGAGTGAAATATTCGGACAACAAGTTCACAAGGGTTAGGAATACTTACATCGTGTTTGACACTGTCTGATGAGTCGACGAGCGCCCTGATATCCCGGTACGTCATCGCTCGGAGGGCATGGTCGTGTGGGATGAACACAGTGAACATCTCGCTGCGATCATTCAGCCTCAGTACGTCCCGATCTGGTGCCAGAGACATCAGCTTTGAATAGGTCTCACTGAGAAATAGACCAAACGTAATAATGATTTATTGACACAAAAATTATGACATTAGCCCTTCTGTGACGGGAGCTGAACTGGTGCAGCATTAACAGGTGCACAAATACTGTGACAATGCATACTCTTATAAATGCGACAGGGGAGCTTTGCATATAAGAGAATGCTCTGGCTTATAATATCAGGGTAAATAGTGTTAAGCCAATGCATTCTCTTATACATGTATATGCGAGGCTCCCTATGTGAGACTCACATATATACGAGAATGCAATGGCACAGGGTTTTCACAAAATCTCAGGAAACTCGTGGGACTATGCGAATTTTTTATACTTTTTGATGATAGTTGTTTTATAGACTTATTCTGCATTGACCCACTTCGAAGGCATTAAGTCCCGTTAATCTCTATTCGTAATCGTTTAATCTGATTTTGTTAAAGTTAAATAATTGTATGTTGATTTTTGTATACGTGTAAACAAGAACCACAAACTTTCCAATAGATACCAGGCCTTGACAACTGAAGCCAAAATCATACATGATGGTGGCCGACAGAATACATTCCAGAAGATATATTCAACAACTGTGAAAAATAGCATGTCGATTGACATAGTTGTGTTCGATCATAATATGCTTGTAAATGTTCAAAACCAAACACGGAACTCTTTGAAGTAGCCATGCTCAACGCATGAGAATAATGCGTCCGTTACTTTAAACATATTAAATTTGTATATCAAGCTTGATATAAAAGGGATTGGAGACAAGTTACAAATAACTTACTTAGCTCCTCTCCCGATTTACAATAATTTTATACATACTTTAACAATATGAGGTAGATAAAGAAAACAAAATCATTATACGTTAAACATATTTGCATTAACGGGGTGGACGTAAACGTGTTTGGGGTGGGAGGTGTCCGTTATCAATATAATTTGGCACTTTCAAAATTATTTGACAAAAATATACATATTTGGTAAAACAATTGTAAAAAGTTAATTTTGGTCGAGTGCGGACCCTACTGCTTTGAAATTGGACGTGGTGGTCCAGTAGTTAGTGTTCTCGAATCTACTGCTGTGAAAACTGGTGACCATGTGTTTAGAGTGCTCGACTCATAACGTCATGGAGTGAAAACGACGTGTTCGAGTCCGACTTTGTGCCAATGAACGTCAAACGCTGCCATGGATGCCTTTGGCACGCGATCTCGTAATAGTTGTTGCGGGGGGGGGGGGGGGCTGTTAGCCGAATACCAGGCCGGGAGTAGATGGATTGGATATTGCCAGTATGCTAATCCTGATGCGCACATCCGCTGCTCCAATTGATATTGCCTATTCCATTTCGGCCAAGCAGTTTTGAAAAAATGAACAGAAATGCCACCTTCAACAGTTATATGAAGAAACTGAAGGAAATGATAAAAAGACCCTCATACGACGAGATCTAGCCCTCCATATGGTACCAGTCGCGATGGTTGGCGATGCCTGGTTCGATGCTCTAGTAGATTATCCTGCGAGTAACAACACTGCTCTAGAAAATAATGTCACCCTTTCACAGACTACATAACATAATTTTTGGTAGAAGGGAGCCATGGCCGTCAAATGTGGAACCACCATAACACAATTAATTTTGTCCACGAACAACAAATCAATAAAGAAAGAGCAAGCCTTCAAGGACGCAACCATTATCCAGCTGAGAGCAGGAGGGGGGGCTTGGGCCACAAAAGAAGAAGTATCGAAAGGTTGATAATTCAATCGGACACTTCAAGAGAGTTTTCGGCGAAGGGGAAATCGACGTTCTGGAGTATATGGATAGCATCCACAATTAATGTGTATATATGGTATGTTATGTTGATGGTATCGATATATTTGTTACATATACTGAGTATTTAATAAATCTGTTGAACTGTATCACATGTGTACGTGAATTTCATTTCATCTGAGTCAATTGAAAGAAAAAAAAACATTCGTACATCATCGCCCAATCTCCGCGAAATTAGACATCACCACCAATTCCCAGTGACAATTGTGATAAAAACTATAATCGGCAACTCTCTGATGTTGAGGATTATGACACCTACCGCAACACCTATCGAAAAAAATAGATGCCGGATGGACAGGATGACCCCGCGAGGGTTTGTCATAACTGCCCTTTGACCGGGATAATAATCATGTAAAGACAATTGGAAGTAATTTATTGTGGAATGCGCTATATATACATGTAAATACACCGATTATAATTATTATTATCATTAAACTAACCTCGTTTCCGATTGAGCTTTCAGAGTGGTAAGGACGGAGAATGGAGAGTAGTTTAGGAATCCGTCGATGATGTATATTAACCCGTTCGTGCAGCCGATCGCTCGCTTTATAGCGTCGAGATATACGATGCCATAACCCACGTCGATATAGAGCTCTGAAAGAAAGTGTTCATGAAAATATACACATAAAAATTTCAGTTCTCCCTGATATTTATTGTGAGATTTGGCACAGGTATTGTCCATCTGAAATATAATTGATTCAGTGCATGCCGACCATATGGATATAGTGTTGCGCTTGAATGATTGTCAATTAAAGGAACACAATTCATGGCAGTAACTGTTTTCAAATGCCATTAAATGTAAAAGCATTACATCACAATGACATGACACAAACCACACCTATATGTAAATGAACTGAGCACATACCAACCATAGTGTTAAAGGCATCAAGGCGCTCGCAATATGAATGACAAGTTAATGTCATTTCTCAAAATAACACACAACAACTTATGATACCAACGACGAATGATACCGTGTCGGCAGATATCACGTAAAACATATCTGCTTATTATTTGTTGTTGTTGAATATAACGATGAAAATGGTACTGGCGATTGTGACGACGAGTAGACGAAGACGTTAACGTGATGACAACGAAGACGGTGATGCTGATGACGACTGCCATGATGTTGATAATGATGACGACGAGGGAAGTTCGTTTATATATTGTACATATGCTGCAACATTCTCAATCTTTTGTATATATCTTCTAATTGTATCTCAATATCTATTTGATAAGAGAATAAACGTATTATCAGGTGTCAATATTTTACTCATTATGGTATTTGCCAGATCATTGGCGCCAAGTGCAGCAAGTTATGTTTTCTTTTGCCTTAATAATAAGACCAAATGTAAGGCGACTTGAATGCCGCCATTGTTGTTACAAATAGTTTACGAGGAGATACGCAGCGTACCACAACTGATCATAATCAGCGTTATATGTATTCTCGAGTTGCTGAAAACTTAGACATTTCTTACTGTTACAGTGCCAGCTTACAAATAATGATTTCAACATGCAGAATCTCACCACTGGAAGATTATTGATAATAAACAAATTCAATCTTTTTTTTTCATGTTCGTCTTTGTAATAACGGTACCGACCGCATACGCCTTCCGTAACGTTAATTTGCATGAAATTCTTACTAAGCATAGTAAGAATGATATAGTTACTCAAATGGCTGACAGTTCGTGTACATGCAGTTCATCATGCATATGCTTACCATTTAGTTTTTCTGTTATTCTGAAAGTCACATTGAACATCGATGTCACTTGGAAATTGTTGCTGTGTTTCTTTATGAATATCTCGTCCAGCCGTGACCCCATCAAAGTGTGTCCGATATACAACTGTGAAAGAAAATTAGAGTTAAATTGTGTAGTGATTAACGCTGGGCGAGCTTGATCAACTTTATGAATATCTCGTCTGTCCGTGACCCCATCGGCGTGAGTCCGATATACAATTATGAGAGAATATAGAGTTAAATAGTTTCAACGAAGGCAATGCCACATCAATAGTTTACGAAAATTTAGATGCAGAACGGAAAGACAATTATATATATATCGCCTCCCCAATAACAAATAAAGTTAACATTGACGTGCGGATACATACATATACTTATTTACGAATCTGTAATCATGTTTTATTCATGCAAAATGACATGTCATATGGCACTATGCCGGTTACAAGTAGAAATACTATATATTTACATTTGTGATAACACGTGTTGGTGAATTTCAATTTGAACTACATGTAGGAATCACCGTATATGAAAGTTGTAAACCACACTCGCTCATCGACCAAACCCAATAAAAACTATTATTATCAGTTATTATATTATGCTTCAAATATGATATCGTGATTAGTATTATTGTGAGTATTTATTGGTAATAAAATAATTTGGATACTAAATCGACTTTTGGTGAAAAATCCGCTGCTGTTGTAACTGGATGATACGGGGACAATCGAATTGGATTATGTATCTTTAAGTGAAAACTGAAATAATTCTTCCCATGAAAGTTTGAATAAGGATGTTGTCTGTACATTGATTTATAATGTATACCTTTTTCATGACATTTTCCGTGACCTGCATTCGTTTGAGGACGCCCTCTGGTATTCCTCGCAGGAAAGCGTTTGACGGTACGAATAACGTCATCGGCGACAAGGCGGACGATACCGTCGTCGTGAACTTGTCGTAAGGCTGCATCAGATCGTAGAACACGCTGCTCAAATAGAAAATAAGTAACTCAGCGACGTGGCTAGAAGGTCTCCGATGAGGCTGTCCATCTTAGATCTTCAAACTACACCCCCATCGAACAAGACCGAGAACACAACTGCAAGTCGGGGAAATACAATTTCCATTCCAGTTGGGCTGAAAATTTCCAGCTGTAATTTTTTGAACTGATGAACATTTCAGTCCCAATAATTGGCCAAACACAGGAAAATGTTATACATTTGGTATGGAGATAGCAAATTAATTTCACACTAAAACTAGTTAAATTAAAACCTATTTTCGGCATTATACTGTATTTCCAACAAATGTGTCAGGCATTAAAATTTCCGGCTGTTCATAACTTTAGTCAGCGTTGGGGTGCGTGAGACCACCCTTCTCGCCACGTTCGTAGCATCACCAGGGATATACATGAACAAATTCATACCACAAATGACTCTTTTATCACAGAGCAGTCTGTAGACCTGCCAGTATAATCTCAGTTCTTTAAAAGTAGAGATTTTTGGAAATATTAAATGTTATTTGAACATGAACTATAGTTAGAAGTATGGTACTTTGATAATCGAAGGAAAATCGTTTTTCTATTTAAATTATGTTTTTACTTAAAAATTTAGCTATAGAGCAAATCTTATTTTCTCATTTATTTGTGGAATTAAAACGTGAAAGTTCATGTTTGGCCCAGCAAACCCAATGGCTTATTTGGGGTGAAACAATGATGAAGGGTCTCAATACCTCCCCCGGAATCTCGAATACTAGTATACAGAAGGGGTGAATACTGAATAACATGCAGTTAACGAAGGGGCTGAATTATGAATTCCAGTTAACAGAGTATGTAATAAAGGACATAGATTTCACACTTCATATGGCTTTAATACCATCTATTTTCATCTATTTTTCACAAGCAATGAATATTATAATATGCCAAACTGTACCAAATTACGAAAAAAAAGTCCGGATCCATGAAGGTACATTTTACTCTATTCCGGAACTCTGATGACTAGATGCGATGCGGTTAATATGTTTATGCCTGTCACGGGCTAACTAGGACCCGATTAACAGAAAGAGACCAGAAAGTTATGAAATAAAGGACTGAAAGGCTATTCTTGACATCAAATACCACAAATTATCATCATCATCAAAGTCGTGTAACTACATTTCATTGAATTCCGAATATCATTTAAGACTTGGGACTGAATCCTGAATACCACGGCTATATAACATACCGTATGAACCCCGCGTACCAAAAGAGGGGACGAAACCCTCATAATGAATGAATTTATTTCGGTTTCAAGAACAAACTGCTTTTCTGTCAAAACCACGAGCTGTTGTTTCCTATATACTATACAATCTACCCTGATCTGCCAGAGCGTTATACACTCGTAACCATGGCAACATGAACTGTGGTAGGGGAAGTTGAAGACAGCAAACTCTGAAGACTTGGTACAGTCTGGCGTGTTTGCTACTAACGGCCATGAGCTAGTCTAACGCTCGTTTAAGTTACTTGCTTCCATCAAATTTCTGGATTGCTCGTGAAAGGGAGTGTGACAAATGGTGGATCTGTCTTAGTGATGGTATGACTTTGTAAACGTACCTGGCGTCTGCTGTTTCTTTAAGCACCTTGTCGACCGATTTATGAGGATAATATAGGAATGCGTCAATGATATGTATTGTTCCGTGTGTCGTTCTAATGTCAGACTTCACCACACGCCCCCGCACATTGTTGTTGATTGCAAAAACTGAAAATTTGACAAAGGTTGCGTAATAATAGTGCATATAGACACGACATAAATAAATATAAAGATACACCATGGACATCTGCAGCGAATAATAATTGGCACTGTGATTTATATGCATGATACATATAGATGTAAGCCAAGAAACGTTGTAAAAAAAATGGGGTATGCATGTTTGTTGCCCGCAACATGATACAAACACCGCATCCATTATATGTATTGGCATTTATTGGATGATGATCCATCTAAATCCATGCTGGACGTCCCAGAAAACCCATTCGACTCAGCAACGAATCCAATCAACCAATCATGACACTCCAAATTCAAATCAATTTCAAATCAATTAAATTATAATGTTACAATTCCTAATCATGAAGAGAAATTTGGTTACAAATCCTAATCATGAAGAGACATTATCGCCAGCCGTTGCCACAATAATTTTAGTCATAATAATCAGCCTGTTGATGGTGGATTCTATACGGAAGAAGAAGAAGAAGAAGAAGACATTGTAATATAAAATGCGTTTGATCCTGTTTGATCTTCCACTAAAACATCCGAAGAGTCCATCTGTAAAACACAAATCATACTAACCTTCATTACCGATCCTGGCTACATGGATAGTGTTCTCCATGGCAACCACACTCTTCATTTTTTGGAGCTCTCTCAGCAGTTTGTTATGGCCGGTGGCTACGTGGGCTCCAAACACCTGTAGCAGAAGCGTTCCAAGCATACAATTATCAAACCAACTCGCATATATATACTCCATGAACACAAGAAAATCAACATATGTTGCTTCTATTAACACTCAAGTGGAAGACTAACAACGATATTCTTGTAACAAGTTGCAAGTGTCTTCCATGGAATCAAGTTGGGGCCTGTAATATTATTATGTATAAGAATGGGACGGGTGGATTACCAGCACATGTATACATGCACCCATATAGGACACCATCAACCACCATTCGGTCTGGAACGATCAGAGCAAACTGTCTTTACCAACTGCTGCGTTTCTTAATCACAACTAAACAACACATTATTATCCAAAATTAAATCATGGATTGTATTCGGTGCAATATATCACAAAGTAAAACCATGTTTTGAATGGCATGCCGCTGCATGTGCATTCCACTCGAGCTGCAAGCTGTATACCGCCCAGCGTAGTCCAAGTTTGCTTCAACGTCAGCTAGTGAAGTCGGTAGGAAAAATACAGATTGACGTCGACGTAGTTGCCTTAGTCTTATATAGCGGACACTACGCCCCCCCCCCCCCTGGCAGTTCCAGTGGCGGGAATTTTAATCGACTTTATAAAACTTTATAAACATTTATCGAAAAGAGTGATATCGCACTGTCTCAATGATGTATTATAATCTATTTCTGCTGTGTTAAATTACGCGCATAATATTATTATGTGTAATTAGGAGTAACCTCACGTTTGACCTGTTTGTTTACGTCTTGAGAAGATCTGAACTTCGCGAGGTCAAATGAGTTCGTATTCTTTTGAAATTATGTGACAATATATACATGAATTGTTCACATTAAATGACTAATATCAGTTAACAACTATTGTGGATTCAGAATAAATATTTTCTTTTCTATGGAATAAACCGAGTTACTTTCACAATTGTGACATTTTATTACCGCCATTAGTGAGTTTAGGTGAGCGGGTTATTTAAGCTTGAAGTCCGCTTTAGAAGTGTAAGGCAATTACTTCGACGTAAACCAATATTATCCCAAATTATTTCAGTTGCTGGATTACGCCCAACGGAGACCCACCAGCCACGCCCCTGTACATCATCTTCACATTATATGCATTTATATTGTGTAATTACCTTGTTCAAAAGGACACCATTGGATCTTAGCTTTTGACTGCTGTGCAGCGTGAGCTGATCGAACGCATCGCGGTTTGGTACGAATAACGTCGTCTCCGTCGTGTCGTCTGCGATCGTGTCTTTGATATCCGCTAATACTCGTAGAAATTGGTTGAACAGCCTGTCGAAAAGAGAGGAATACTTGCATTCATTTTATTCTTCTTCTTTTTTTTCTGTTCCGGTGAAAAACATAGATTTCAACTTCCGAGTTTAGAAAACGCGTATAATTAAAGCGTATACGGTTCCTGTATATTCAGGAACACAAAAAGTAAGATATAGTAAATAGTAACGCTTAATAAATACTCATTGACGAGTAGTACTCCATTAGTAAATATCAGATAATAAGTTCAAAAATATAGATCGTGTTGTTAAACTTATTACCTGAACATTTTCCTCCAATAAATCAGTCGTGATATGCACTACCGGCTAAAACGACGTAAAAACCCTAACTAAACAAACAAATCCAATAAATATGACTCCTTCGATCTGTATACTTGTATTATTTGACGTCTGCTTTTTATTACTGAAAAATTAATAATAGACAAAGTTCAATGCAGATGTTTATAACTGAGTGGGAAAAGACATTTGATATATAGAAAGGGATACATATGCTATGTTTCTTTCCACACCAAACAGCAACTCACTTATACACGCCTAATAAATGTGTAATGCTATAAAACAAATTATGTATTGTTCAAAAATAAACACATTATCTGCATGTCCCAGTTCAAAGAAAATAAAGATTTAAAAAGATAACTTAAGATACTATTAGATATAGATGAAAACGTATACTTATATATATCTAATGCGACACGACCCTAAATTGGAAATTGCATAATTATGCAAGGTACTTGTTAATGGATTGTACTTGTTGTGTCTTAGTTATAATATTATGGTGAATGTGTTATGGAAATGTTATATGATAATTATTAACATATAAATTGCTTGTATAAAGTGTTGTATATAAATGTTTGGCTAATTTCCAACTTAAATATTGGCTTTGCAAATAAACAATCACCACCCTTAAGTTACTCACCAGAGTTGAGGGTGTCGTTTTAGTTCTTGGATAAGATTTCGGGTAGGTATATGAACCAACGAATCGATGATATGGAGAACGCCGTTTGAACACCAAATATCGTTGACAATCATCTTCGCGTGGATGTTGTTTCCCTCAATGAATATTCCTTTATTAAAAGAAGGAAAAAATAAAAATCATTCACACACTCGTAAATTTGCTGGGCATTCTTATTGCAAGCATTTATGTATAGAAAGCTAAAATGTACAAGAACCGAATGCTACAATTCTTATAAAATGCACCTGTATACCACAGCTAACTGCATGAGAAGTAAACACTATGTAGTTCCACTATATTAGCGCGATGCTATCAAAATTTGCCTGTAATCGCAAGAATAAAGTATTTAAAGGCAATGTGTTAGCATCATGCACCGTTACATTTGGAACTATCGAAATTTTACTTCTCATTTATAATTATCGTTGGTAAATAGTTTGTATAATATGCACGTTTTTGTTCACATTCTGCATGGCACCAACTGTTTTTCTATGAGAAAATGCCTGCAAAAAATGCCGATAAAAAATACTTGCGAATGTATGAACGAACCCTTATATGGAGTCTATTACTTTTATCTCATGAAAGATAATATTATGAAGAATAAATATATACGTATACCACTTATATTAGATTTTGTACAATTGGAAAACAAATTCTACTGATGTCTGTTATAATACGAAGATTTGTTCGTTATCAGTTTTGATATATTACTGAGCTTTCGCAATGCCTGCCGATTCATGTACGTTAATATATGTTTGAATCTTCGAAAAATCCACCAAACAACGAATTGGATACGAAATTATACCTAAACATTTATGCGGGATACAAAAATGGATTTTGACATAAGTGATAGTACATCGTACTACGTTTTAAAACAGTCTTTGTTAAGTTTTTTTTAAAGGCCCATTTAATTTTCGAGTCACCGATTATTTTGTTATAATGCCTTGATATACGGTTTTAATAACAGTCTATGACATAAAATATGCTTAGAATACTATAATTCATCACCATTTGGAACGTCCGTGTCTCAGAAGGTGCCATGCCCATGGAGTAATAGAAAATAGCTGAAATCATAGAAACATTTCCCCTGTTTCGTTCCCAGAATGCAACATAATTCAAACTAAGATATAGAGTTATACCCCTTCCATTGAAAATAATATACTTTGCAGTACACTCCAGATGAAACATAAGCACAGAAAACACGTCGGTACCTCAACAAAAACAACATGTTCACAGCCTATTACACCGGATACGTTAAAAATATACGGCCTCGGAGCTTCCTCTTTCAAATGGTATATAATATGGCATATATTTTATATAATGTGTTCTGGGGTTCGAAAATTAAGTTGTGAAATCCACGTTTCAAGTCAACAAACCTTCTTCATTTCGGTAGAGTCGAACCAGATCGCCAGATAAGGTAGATGCCTGCATGCCAGACGATATCGCCAACGAGTGAATCTGAATCCCTGGTATAATGTGACCTTTCAAAGTCTGAAAAGGAATTGATTTATGTTTCAAAATGTTTATATTGCTCAATATATCATGCCACGCATCTCTACTCTGGCTTCGTCCGTACAGACTATATTCCACCAGTTCTAGACACTACGCCGCAAAAATGTTAAGTATACCAAACCAGCCATTTTAGCGGCTGATGGTCTCCATTTACCTGCTGAGTGTTATCTAAACCCACAAAAATCACTACCAAATAACACAGAATATCAACAAAATAAGCCTTGATATTTTCTTATGGATGTAAAATAACCATCACTGGTTCACTGGTATAAAATTACCTTTGGTAAACATAGCATAATCCAAAATAAAAACATTTCAAATTCCGAAAATGGACTCCCATCTTGAACATGTGCCATAACAGCTGATGAATGGGATGTCATTAGGCAGTGACCAGGTCAAAAGTCACATGGAAAAGAATCAGGCCATGTCATTGGTCAAAAGGTGTAAATACCCCTGGGTTCCCCGTGACTTAAACTGGAAATCCCGGATTTCACAAAATATGTGATGTCTTTTCTTAGATTTTGTTTGTGGATTCACCATTTCTGTGTGTCATTCTAGGAAAAAAAGTGTAAACATTGAGATTTTTTGGATTATGCTATGATTACCAAAGGTAAATTTATACCAGTCACGTTTATTATGTATCTATAAGAAAATATCAAGGCTTATTTTGTTGATATATTGTTTTATTTAGTAATAATTTGTGTTCGTTCAGATAAAACTTAATAGGTCAATGGAACCCATCATGCGCTACTATTGATCGAATAGAATCAGTAGTAGCGCCGTAGGGTCTAACCAGTTCAAAACCTGGGAACTTTTTGATGTTCTGACCCATTCTGACATCGGGCCTACTTATTGAACATTGAAAACATTTTCAAGAGTATGAAACACTGTTAAAAATTAAGCTGTATGAATTCACAAGGGGATAAAGCTAGAAATGCATTGGGATCAGATTTAGAACATGTTGTTTTGTCATAGAACATGTAGTTACCAAACATATTTGCACTTTCTTTGACTGGCCTGAATGCTGGTTCAAGCAATTCTGGTAGGACTGCAGTGTAGCCAGTCTTAAGATCCCAATTTTGAAATAACATACGATCCAAAATAAGCACCATACTAATGTGGTAAAATTTCCAAAATATAATAAAAATACGGGCAAGCTTATTTTGGATCACAAGAGTTAGGGCGAGGAACGCCCTCCTGTTACGAGAGGTAACTTGGAGCTTCATTATATGTACCTGCTTGATGAGCGTGGAGTTGGTGAAGAGTTTGTGCAGAGTGTGGCCGGATATATCCGCGAGCGATGAGTTACTTGGAAGAAACACCGTCATTGGACCAGATGCATTCGAGTCGAGCATATGTGCTATATCAGGATAGTGACTCACAAAGCCATACATCTCACTGTAAAGAGACACAATCACCCCTGGTTAAGTGGTCCTGTTAATTTTCCATGATGCTGATAGGGCAAAGCGATGATGCATGTTAAGAAAAAAATGGCCGTTATTTTTTCGAAAGTGTTCATTTGTGCGATGTTTGTCTTATCTGGGTGATTTGAGAAAATCCAGTGTCTGTATGAAGCATTATTCACAATATACATGTCTTTGTGTGGTTTTTTTTGTTACACATAGTGACTTTTCCTCGATTTGTTCAGATCATCCAACCAACCACCGCAAAAATACAACTTTAAATAATATAACGGTACTTTTTTCTTAAGAGCATAGCTAAAATTTGCCATACCATCAGCTTCATAGCAATTCAGCCGGACCCCAAAACAACATAACAAGTTAGCAGGACCACTGGACCAGGAGTGATAATGCTATATATTAAGCAATGGTATTCATCAGCGGAGTTTAGGTTATTAACCACGTGGTGTGTAGTATAGCCAGGGTATCTACGGTCGTCCATCTGATAGACATAGCCGCACGATACAATTATTAACCCTTATACAATTTAACATGCTAATTAACAATTAATATGTTGTTTGTTGGGTGATAAATCATGCTAGAACAAAATGGTCACGGCTTTATGTCCTTAATTTAAATGTTAATTACAACATGTTGTTTGTGTGTGATAAATGTCAATAAATTACTATGCAAGTTAATATTTCAAAAGCCTAGACCATATTTCGATATTGTGGGAAGATAAGTTATTATTGACACAGATCTCATCATAAGAGACCACATGTCGCATGCATACTCAAAAATTCGAAATGTAACCATCATGTAACGTGTGTTACTATGGTGTTGCCAAGGATATGCACATGAAGGAAACATGCTCCGAAAAGCCACGTGATTTTACAGTGGCAAATTGCACATTTAAATATATCTGCCAACGTATAATGAAAGGTGTAACTAATAGTCGGTGGTGAGGACAAGCTACCACGATGCGCTTAATTTGCTTCAATCAACATATGATCTTGCCGCGTAGGCAATCCTATTCTCTCGCCGCCTGTATGACCTTGGTAGCTCATTCGGTTATAAGAAGATTTGGTTGTAGTATGCCAGGTTAGTTTCTGTTGGCAATGGCAACACACGTTACACGTTACATGTATACGCACGGCTGAACCTGGTTATTATTGACCCCCTGGACAGAAGAAACAAATACCCACCTGAGTTGCGAGATGCCCTCTATAGCCTGGAATATCGTGTATTCGTGGAAAAACATAACATCACTGATTATATGTATGACACCGTTCGTGCAGCCCAGATCAGGGGAGGTAATTCTAGCCCTCATAAAACCATCTGTCACGAAGTAATCTGCAATAAATGAACACGCTATTTTGTTATTGGAATGCGAAATTTGTTATACAAAACCAGTATGAGGGGGGGGTCCAGACTCCAGATTGTGAATATGTGATCAACTCATCTACACGTAGGCCTTTAACAGTAACCTACTCATTGTGATCGATGTAAATAAAGTCACACACAGTGTTCGAAACGCCAACATTCCAAAATGTATGCATTACACACCCTTTCTATATTAAATTATTGACGAGTAATTCCCTTAGGAAATGTTCAGATAGTAAGTTCAATAAACGACCATCGTTCATTGAACGTATTATCTTAACATTTCCCAGCAATAAATATGAACTATTCCACACTTAACACTTCGTCTAGCTGTCGTCTGCTTATATATTCTTATCACCCCTGGACATAACTATTATACCATCCCAGTGTATACTTTTATAACTGAGTGGGAGGTTCCGTTTAGTATAAAAACACAGAGATATACTTTCACCCCCAAAAAATGGATTATATCACAAGCAATGTTGCCCCTCTTTGTACTTTTATATTTTGATTGCGGGAACAGATGGTGATGTAATCAAACCGAGAATAAAGGGAGACTGTACCTAAATCGAGCCAGTGTATAAGCCATCTCCTTCTAAACTCAACAGAACATATCCAATAAAAGAATTCGTATGAGTCAAGAACATAAAGAACCACGTATGACAACCTGATAATTATAACAAAAATGCATAAGTAAAAGGCTTAAAAGCATCTTACTTATTTACATTATAATTACCATGTGGTCTTCGTCCATAGAAAACATTAGTGTTATTTGCGCTCATGTGTGGCTCAAATTCATTCACTTTTTGCATATTTTCTGTTGAATAGAGTAGGAGATAGCTTATACAATGGCTGGATTTAGGTACAATCTCCCTTTAGGCTTAAAGGCACGTGCGGCCTTAATTGTCGAAAATATTCATATTTGTTCCAAACACCGTAAACAGAAAAACATTAAAACGCATACATTTCCGTTCATATATACCATGACCATCGCGTAAACAGCATGTTATCATAAAGACCTACTATATTTTACCTAAGCAAGAGCCTGATTGTGTTACAGAAAACAGCACAATGCTACTGGCTAATCACACAAAAATGGCAAAACGCTCTTTATTAGTTCCATATCAGGTATTCACCAACAAAGAACGCTCTTTATGTTTACCATCATAATATAAACAAACACCAGAAAAGTAACTTTTTATGCTTTTGTTTACATAACAATGGTCAAAGATATGACAATAACATACTGTTTATGCGATATTTCTTATTTGTATACGGACAAAGTCTATCTACATATTGATGTTCTTTCTGTTTGCGGCGGTTTTTGACGGGTGGAGATATTTTCACAGGATACCCACCGCCAAGGCCAACCGTGTCTTTAAACGTACGTGTAATATGCAAAGCTGTATAAGGCTTAAAACCACCACTGGGTGGAGAGGGGACTTTAAGTTTTCCTGGTCACGATGACGTGATTGCGAAGCTTCATTTCTTGTTAAAAGGCCCACTTAATTGTCGAGTCACCGATTATTGTTTTAATAGTAACTTGAGATACGGTTTTAATAACAATCTATGACATGAAATATGATTAAAATACTACAATTCATCACCATTTGGAGCGTCTGTGTCTCAGAAGGTGGCCATAGAAAAATAGAAAATAGCTGAAATCATAGAAACATTTCCCCCGCCTCGCTCCCAGAATACAACATAATTCAATATAAGATATATAGTTAGTCCCCTTCTATTGAAAATTATTGACTTTGCAGTACAAACCAGATGAAACTTAAGCACAAAAACACGTCGGTACCTCAACACAAACAACATGTTCACAGTTTATTAAACCGGATAAGTTGAAAATACAATATATTGGAGCTTCCTCTTTCAAATGATATATAATATGGCATATATTTTATATAATGTGATCTGGGGTTCGAAAATTAAGTGGGCCTTTAACTTTATTATGCACACAAATGTATAGAGTTATCCACACTCCTCGCGTGTACATTGCTATATGTGATACAGTTTGAACTTTATTAAATAGACAGATGTGTACTCACGCCCTTCAACCATGGTCACGTTAACCCTCCGTTCATTGAGCGTCTGCACAGTCTTGACTTTAATGAGCTCGGACACATTTAGTGCCAGACCGCTGATCACGTGACCGCCGATCATCTGAAAACACGAGATCTTGAAATACTTAATGTCTCATTTCGATAACAATGAATTACTGTATATACATCAGTCTGATTTTGTGCTTGGCCATTCAACAACTTTTCAACTAATTGACCTGTATCATTCCCTGTACCAGTCTCTCGACAACAAACTGGTGACTTGTTCTATAGTATGTGATATTTCTAAAGCGTTTGAACGAGTCTGACCCACAAGTCTGATACACAACATAAAGAACACGGAGTAGAGGGGAAACCTTTTATTGTGGATTAGCGACTATATATCAAACAAGAAACAGTGTGTGGTCGTCTCTGATGCCACGTCCGATTACATCTATATCCATGCAGGAGTCCCTCAAGGACTTATATTGGGCCCTTTCTTATTTCTTGCATTTATAAATGATTTGACTGATACAATTCATTCTTTTACACATATGTATGTTGATTATACTTGTTTCACAAATGCCAGTCCTTCGATTGAAGAAACCAGCTTCAATCTATAGGCCGATCTTGATATCGTATCTCTGCTTGGGCAAAACAATGACTTGTAAATTCTAATCCTGACAAAACAAAGGCAATCGTGTTCTCTGTTAAGTCCTCCAGTACTAACGCCATGGATTTGTCACCAAAATCCGCATATGGGTAGGGTGGCCATATGGTAGCTCACGGTCTAGACGGTTTATTATGTGCATGTACTCACGTTGCTCAGCATGTAGCTGTTTGCGTATAGGTTCGCCTGGAAGCGCAGCGGGATCTTGGCGAAGGCCATATCATCGGGTGCAAATATCGTGAACCTCTCGGTTTCATCCTCCAGTCTGGTTCTTATTGAGTCCGGCATATGTTTACCCATGATCCCAGTGAATGTCCTGCAAAGGATTGTTTGGAAGACATCAAACTGATGCCTAACTGAAATTCAGATGCCACATGCCAAACCCTTGGTTATGTGACCCCGCTAATTTGCTATGATGTTGGTAGGTCCTGCTGAATTACTATGATTGTGGGTCATGTTGAATTACTATGATGCTGGTGGGTCCTGCTGAATTAATATGGTGCTTGTGGGTCCTGATGATTTACTATGATGCTGGTGGGTCCTGATAAATTACTATGATGCTGGCGGGTCAAGATATGCTGTTTAGAAAATGTACCATTATTTGTTCTAAAGTTTCACTTTAGCTGTGTTTGGCTGATCCGAGACATTTGAGAAAAAGCCAGTGTGAGAATGAAACATGCAAGAACATATATATGTGTTTTTAAATTATTCCAATAATGTCTTCGCTGGCGGTTGCAAAACGACAATAATATCCGCCTCAATTGGTCTGTTTGAAACAGCCAACACAGCCATTATTAAACTACTTTCGATTTAGATTGCCGACGGCAATATCACTCAACGACTTCTATATTCACTGAAGTTAGCAATAGCACAAGATACTTGAAAAAGAACTACTGAAATGCGGTTGAAAACTACTTCAGTTTTACGTCATATTCTTTTTCTTATGGTTGGATTTGACACACCTTTAGACGCGTATTTTAAATACTCTTTGAACTGATAGTTAGTTCAATGTATTTCTGGTTTACCAAGAACAAATAGTAAAATAATGTTTCATTGCAGGACTAAATACATAAACCCATTACATGTGTAAACAACATACTAAAATCAACAGGAATAAATAGATAAACCTATTACATGTGTAAACAACATACCAAAATCAACAGCAATAAATACATAACCGATTACATGTGTAAACAACATACTAAAATCAACGGGAATAAATACATAAACCCATTACATGTGTAAACAACATACCAAAATCAACATGAATAAATACATAAACCCATTACATGTGTAAACAACATACCAAAATCAACAGCAATAAATACATAACCGATTACATGTGTAAACAACATACTAAAATCAACGGGAATAAATACATAAACCCATTACATGTGTAAACAACATACTAAACTCGACATGAATAAATACATAAAACCATTACATGTGTAAACAACATATTAAAATCAACAGTAATTGAGAAAATGTATATTGATGCATTTATGAAATAAATTGGCGAAATTCAAATTATGTACCCATTGTGTTTGATATATCCCTTTGATGACAGGAGCGCGCTGGTGCAGCATTAAGTATCCTTAAATATAGGGAGCTCGCATGTATACGACAATGCACTGGCTTACAAGGTCAAGGTAAATATTGTTAGGAAAATACATTCTCTTATTCGAGGCACCCCTTGGCACAGGATTTTGGCAAAATTTCAGGAAGCGCCAGTCATGGAAGTGTTCGCACTGGATTTACTTGGAATAGCTTACCTTATGTTTTGTTCGTCCCCTGCTCGTTGTATGACGTTTTTGTAGATGAAGTATAGGAGGTTGTCAATGACGTGTATAACGCCATTAGCGACGGGAATGTTTGGACGGATTATCTTCGCTCTAACAAGGTTGTTACTCACGTACACTGAAACGAGAAATATGAAGATGAATTGTCTCACCTGATGAGGCGGAGAATGATGATGATGACGATGTGATGATGATGATAATGATAATGATGATTATGATGATGTTGTTGTTGATGATGATGATGATGGTGTTATACTGACGATTTTGACTTCGTTTAAACATTGAGTAAAACAGTAGACTATCCAATATTGTGCAGTGTTTTGTCGTTGGTGTTTCAACGATGATGATGATGATGGTGGTGGTGGTGATGATGATGATGATGTTCACAAATAATTACGGTTTTGACTATATTTGCACAAGGAAATTCGTGTATATATTATACATATAATTATGCCGTTACATTCCCAATCATGTGTATATATATTCTCTTTGTGCTTCTCAATATCTTCGTTTTTATCAGAGTATAAACATTATCATTATCATGAACTTGCGGCGTAGTTTTGGGTGTAAAATAATACTTTTGAGTCAGAGTGACCAGCTATTGTAGGATTCTGTGCTCTATCTATAGGAGATATTTGCTTCTCCAATTGCTGAAAATAATCAGTTACCAGTAGTTCCCTTGAGATATGTTTATATAATAAGTTCAACAAACTCAGTATCTGAAAATTTCATACAAATTATTACCAATCCTTACGCACTTGTATTATATGTCACTCTGTCTGACATCTACTTTTATTTTCCTGAACATCCCAATTGAATAACATGCCATTCCCGTACATACTTTTATAACAAATGGGAGAATCCATTTAGTAAAGTAAAGTAAAATGATATAGCTCACCATCGTTGCCTGTCTTGTAGAATGACAGCTCACCGGACAGTGCTTTAATATTAGGAATATATCCGTTATCTGGTATGAAGACAGCATGGTCTTCAATTGAGTGCGCAAGATACACCTGTACAAAGAAAAAACAGAAGCTGCCACATAGAAGAACCATTCCGTAATTCATTTAAGAGTTTTAACTGGACAATCATGTCAAAGACATCCATGCTTGAAATGAAGGTAGATGTAAAAAACCTCAATTAATTTCCATAGCGTTAAAGTACCTTTGGATTGAAATGATCTAACACATGGTGGATATATTATATCAAATAGTATAGTTAAAGATACATTATCCGAATTAACGCTCCCAAATTGCTATTTCTTTGGCTTCGAGGGTACAAAATATTTTATTCGAGTCGAGGAACACACACATTAAAGCTCATAGTGATCAGACATCGATTCTTGAAGTTTGTTATTTCCCCAGATGTGCAATTATTTGTGCCCCAAAAAACAATTGTCAAACCGACGGTCTCGGACCAAATTGCGGATGAAGATGGATAACTCTAAAATTAAGTGGTAATACGGCCAAATTTCGTGATACTCAAGTGATAATACGCCATATTTTGTTGAACAAAATGTTGATAAATAAAACGTTTTGGGAAATGTTATACCGTAGTTGACAAGCATTATTTTGTTGCAATTAGTCGATTCTGATAACTAAAGCGTATTTTGAAGAAATGTTGTTCTTGGTGTATCTTGATGATATGGGGACCGTCTGATTCGATTGAGTACCTGTAAAGTACCTTTGGATTGAAATGATCGAAAAAATGGTCCATATATTATATCAGATAGTATAGTTAAAGTTCGAGCAAAGGTACTTTTTAGAAACTTTTGGTCACTTCCACAACACATATCTGTTGAACACCACCCCATTCTACGGTACACGTATCTGGTGGTGGTTAGTGAAAAAGCAGAAGCTGCCACATGGAAGGGTCCTTTCGTAATTCATGTACCAGGTACTTTCAACACGTCAAATACATCCACCACTTGAAATAAAGGTACATGTTAAAACGTATGCTCCACCTACCCCATAGCAAATTAGTCGGACCACTTTACCAGGGGTGATGTTGGCCGGAGTTGGAATCCTACCTGTTTCAGCATCTGTGCGTTATTAAATAAAATGTCCTTTCCATATTCTGGCATGGGATCCAGATATGAGTCATTTGGTGCAAACGTTGTGAAGAAAATGGACGGACTTTCGGTTTTCTCTTTCAGCTCAGGCACAACAATGGACGCCATATTAATATCCCTGTAAGAAGAACATTTACCATTTATATCACGCCTGAAGGGCAACACAACTGGCTAATGATTCATATATATGGAATGACAGTTTGTTAACCCTTTCATGACTGGATCTGCGCTGGTGCAGCATTAAAGAACATGCGTCAGTGCATTATCGTATATATACGAGTCTCGCATTTATAAGAGAATGCACTGGCTTACAAGGTCAAAGTAAATATTGTTAGGCCAATTGTATTCTCTTATATAATAATGCAAGGATCCATGTGGAAGACTCTCGTAATTAAATAAGGGAATGTATTGGCACATGGTTTTCGCAAAATTTCTGGAAGCTCCGTCGTGGAAAGGTTAATGCTCGATTATTTTTTGCAATACATGTTTTGTGGAGTCAAACATTCCACCCTGAACTAGAACATGACTCTATTTTGGGTTAACTTTTTATGTAAATTGGTGCACATGTCTGAAAGGTAACACCACTGTCAGGGTAAGAGAACCCCCACCAATACATGTAGCAGACCAGAATGAAAAAGTCATGATATGAGTGATACAATGCAGATTGATTGACAACAGGCCGTTTAGATATAGTCCAAATTTTTTTTTCTTGTTGAATAGAAAACTTAAACAGATATTCGTCATGTTACGCTCTTTAAAAACACTTCTTCGAATATTTCCGTTATTTCGTCAAAAACTCTTCTTCAAATATCTCCGTTATTTCGTCAAAAACACTTCTTCTCATACAAATCACCGTTATTTAGTAAATTAACATTCTTTATAGAGTTATTGCCCTTCATATTAAATATGAAGCTAACATGCAGGATTAGCTATACATGTCTTCATTTAGTGGACAATCCCAAGCTCGCGTGCCACGCGTGGTTGGATTGTCCATTTATTAATGACCATTTTAGGTAAGGATTGTCCGTGTATAAGTGCAAAATCCTTGAAGAATTGCCTGGAAATAACGCTTGTCTAGATTTACGTATCCAGTTAAAGACAAATGGTATAACGTGCGTGAGTTGTCTTCAACTTTTTCGGGTACAACACAAGTATCATTTCTAATAATTTAATCCTAGCATTGGTAAAACCTGTTTAACTTTCAGTATCCAGTTTTCAATATAATCCATGCAAGAATGTGTACAGCTGCTTGTCCGCGCCCACCCGGAAGAGTGATCGACAACGATTGGGGTAAAACAGCAACAACCTTAATGGGTAATTAAAGATGCATTATCCGAATTAACGCCCCTAAGTTACAATTTCTTTGGCTTCGGGGGTAAAAAAAATATTTGATTCGAACCCACCCATCAAAGCTCAGAGTGATCATATATCGATTTTGTTATTTATCGAGATGTGCAATTATTTGTGGCCCGAAAAACATAGTCAAACAGACGGTGTCGAACAAAATCGCGGATGAAGATGATAACTCTAAAATCAAGAGGTAAAATGCCAAATTTAGTGATACTCAAATGATACGGCCTTATTTCCGTTGAACAAAATGTTGATAAATAACACGTTTTCGGAAATTTTATACCATAGTTTACAGTGGTTAGCATTATTTTGTTGCAATTAATCGATTCTGATAACTAAAGTGTATTTTGAACAAATGTTTTTGTTGTTTTATCTTGATGATATGGGGACCGTCTGATCAGATTGAGTACCTTTAACCAATTTAACCAATTGTAAACCAATTGTTTACAGTATTCCATGAATTGACAGCTTTTGATTCGAACCTCCAAATTTTGTCTGCGTAATGTGAAAGGACGGATGCGATAGGTCGATAACTACACGATATATTGATACACCGGCTTCATATGCTTTGAAAAACACTTGCCAAAGTCACAGCCATTTCGCAGCCGTTTTTAATTTTTCGCTGAAGTCAGACAAGCGCTCTTTATTTCTGCCATATCAGGAATAAACTAATCCTGAACGCTCTTTTCTGTTCCATGTTTGTCGTGCAAATTGCTGTTTTTGTTTGGGACTCAGACACTGTGTTCCTAGTTGTATTTTTCAGTACATGTACTCCAATGCGTCTTTTGGGGTTACATAATGCTCATAGAAAGGTAGTTCAGATATGTACCGACTATAATTCGGTACCGAGAGAAATTCAAACGCGAATAACATTATGCGTATTTTGGAGCACAAACCGCCATGTGGCTTTAAATTAGGCGATCTTACCTGAAACTCAGGTCATTGTGTTCGGGCTTTGTGAGATATTCGGCGACTGTGGACACCGTACCCACTGACACCAGCACTCGATCGATTATATGGATGATACCGTTGTCCGTTTCTATATCGCTGATGATAATTTCGCCTCCATTTATATAGAATTTCTGAAAAAATATCATGTGAAAGATAAGTTTTTGGAATAGCATTCATACAGGGATTGCTTTTACAGGTAACCATTACAGGTAAGTGGGTGTCTGACCAGGTGACATATCTGACAGGGTCAGCGAAAATAACCCCCAGCCCTCTGGAATTACAATAACGTGTCATCGTGGAGGACTAGCTGGCGGACTGTACAGCTTTTCCGTTTGTAAAATTAGGTATAATGAAATAAATAATGGCTTACTACCTATCCGTCATATAATTTCCCCACATAACGAAGTTGATACATAAATGTATGGATGACACGAGAAAGGGGACTTAATTATTTTCAGGTGTTTCTATTCATTCAACACACATCATGAAATAAATTTATACCATTTATCACCTCAGTAATGAAAGTGTCAATGACGCCGTAGCTTTGGAAGGATTTTATTTTTTTGCTGACCAATGAATAGAATGATGAAGAAGGAAAGCCAAAAAGTTACAGTAAAGGTCTTGTATTGTGTAGATGAAATTATTTTCATTACAAACATTTCACCAATAAATGTGGGCAACAGGGTGTACAGATGGATTCAAATTTGAAATACAAGATGACTGCTGGCAGCCACGAATTATAAAGAATTTCGGAAATCTAAAGGTCACCCCGAAGATCCATATGAAGTGTGATGACGACTGGGTGAGGGATGTGGCCTGTAGGGTGTGCCAAAGGATTTAGTCAAAGAGTAAATCCTGGATGGCCGCTGGCAGCCATGTTTGTGAACGCATTTCGGAATTAATCGTTGGCTTCCACCAAGAGGTCACGCCACACAGATCCATGTGGAGTATGGTGACGACCAGATGAGGGATGTGGCATGTAGCGTATACAGAATGATTTAGTCATTAAAAGAGTAATATCCAATTGCAAGATGGCAGCTGTCGGCCATTTTTTCTACGAATTTCGGAAAAAAATTGATGGCTCCCGTCTATAGAAGTCACCATGAAGATTCATATAAAGTGTTTTTTAATAAATGTGATATACTTGTGTCAGCATAGAGATACACGATCGTATTTCACTTCGTACATGTATATAATTATATATGTGCAATCGTCACGGTGAATCGTGTATATTTTCAGTAAATTTCCCTATCCACGTGCAGTTCAGTCACTCGCGTAATAATAAACCCCCCAATATCTAACCCTGCACAATACCCTGCATGATACCAACTCACCTCAATCCCATCCTTTACATATACATTAAAATAAACTGGAGCTCCATTTGGGTGGCGAGATGGCAGGTTTGTGTTATCAAAAATATCGAACTTTCTGTAGTGACCATGAACTGAAAAAAAAACATCAAGAACAATATACATTAATATTTTATCTCATGCTACTATCTAAGCCTTGTCAACGTTTGTGATTGGTTGCTTGGCATTCACTATTATCGATAGTGTCACCCACGACACGATAGTGGGCCTCCTAAATTTAACACACCCACTATCGCTTGGAAAATCCAGAAATATATTTTAGCATGCCCACTATTCCGGGGAGGTAATTTGAAAGTCATCTCCGCCTCGCTGCAAAAGTTCGACATGTTTTGTCCGAAATGTCTTTATAATCGAGTTATATGTGATGTTTTCTCAATTTTTGGAGAAGATTTATCATGTTTTCCTCACCGTTGTTCACAATATCGCTTCGATATGTGTCAATTTCCTAAGTTCGCACTACAATTTTTCTAAACGAAATCTTCCGTTTGCTTTCGGTAAAAAAAAGTATTGTTTTGATCTGACGGCATTGTTTAACAACTACGATGTCTGCTTTCCATTGCTTTCGAAATAAGCCGAAATGGTAACCATGAAGAAGAAGATTTTTGCACAGTTAGAAGACGGACAATTTATTGAAGCGAATTTGACCATACAGCAAAAAATAAAGAGACAACAAAATTCACACTGGAAATTCTAAAATCTTTCTATGATGGAAAGGCCATACATTAAATATGGGATCTGGGACATTACGAAGAACGTTCGATAAAATATAATAAATATTGCACTGCTTGTCGGTGACTATGCCAAAATAGTGGTCCTCGGTGGAGCAATAGTCCCCTGGCCTCCGGCTCGGGTACTGTTCCTCCCCTCGGACCACTATTTTGGCAATGTCACCACCAAGCCAAGGGGGGGGGGGGGGGTCGGAAAAAAAATTCAGGCACTTGTGCTGTTTTTTTCCGTTCGACCCTTTTGGGGACCTGTCCAGCCCAGCTTCCAAATGTTTTAACTTTTTCGGCAGTTTTTTCTCGACCATTTTTGGACAACCACCCCTTTTAACAGTAATACAGAGATGTTCGGGGGGATTCACTGTAAACAGCTGTATATGAATTTCTGTGCATACTATTTGTCGTGGATATTAGCATGTAAATAGGAACGAGTCATTTTGGGGTCATTCGGCCAAAAAAACATGGCTGCCAGCGGCCATTTTGGATTTCAAAATTCAATACATTAGCATGGACTACAGGCTATACTGTTTGTCTGGTCATCGTGAAATTTTTCATTTATGTAAAAGATACGGGCGGCGTTGGCGGTGGGTATGCTGTTAAAATATTCATCTCCGTCAAAAACCGCCATAAACAGAAAGAATAGTAAAATATAGACATACATTGTTCTTATACCAATCAGAAATATGGCATAAACAGTATGTTATTGTCAATTTGTTTTCCTTTGTTATGTAAACAAAAGCAAAACACGTTACGTTACCTGGCTTTTGTTTAGATCCGGATATGGCAAATATAAAGAGCGTTATCTGTTACTGTTTTCCTGATATGGAAATAATAAAGAGCGTGTATATCATATGTGTATGATTAACCAATAGAATTGCGCTGTGTTATGTAAACAGAAGCACAACCTCTGTAACACGAGCAGGCTCTTGTTTACGTACACCGTCGTACGTCTTGACGACAATATTATATTTACGCGCTGATTATGTTTGGCATATGAACAAAACTATATATATTTTAATATTCCTTCTGTTGATGGCGATTTGAACAAATATGAAAATTTCTGCAAAGAACGCCGCCCGTACCTTTAATATTGATATTCTAAGGTGTTTTAAAGACACGGTTGGCCTTGGTGGTGGGTATCCTGTGAAAATATCTCCACCCGTCAAAAACCGCCACAAACAGAAAGAACATCAAAATGTAGATAGACTTTGTCCGTATACAAATAAGAAATATCGCATAAACAGTATGTTATGGTCATATGTTTGACCATTGTTATGTAAACAAAAGAGTAAAAAGTTACTTTTCTGGTGTTTGTTTATATTATGATGGTAAACATAAAGAGCGTTCTTTGTTGGTGAATAGCTAATATGGAACTAATAAAGAGCGTTTATATCATTTGTGTGTGATTAGCCAGTAGCATTGTGCTGTCTTCTGTAACATAACCAGGCTCTTGCTGGGGTAAAATATAGTAGGTCTTTATGATAACATGATGTTTACGCGATGGTCATGGTATATATGAACGGAACTGTATGCGTTTTACTGTTTTTCTGTTTATGGTGTTTGGAACAAATATGAATATTTTTGACAATTAAGGCCGCACGTGCCTTTAAGCAAAACTTATTGCAAAAACTGTCAAAAAGACTTTCATGGAAAAAAAATTGGAGTTGCGAAAAAAAATATTGTTGGTCCCATCGCTAGCCACCCACCCAGCATACATGTCCGGGACCCCCCCCCCCCCCCCCCCCCCACTGACCAATTGCAAGCCGTACAATATTTATATAATAGCTACTATATTGTGGGACGCAACTATGTAATGATCACGTGGTCAGTCACCGCGATAGCGTTGGTCGGTGTGTCTTCGGTCGAAACTCACAAAATAAATTGAAGTGTGTTTCGATGTGGGACCATACAAATTATACCAGTAAATAATGTTTTAGCATGCGGTACAGACAACTTTCTTTCACTTGACTTCGTTCAAAGTGTATATATAGCAATATGGCAATTTCATCTACTCGACGGTTATATATATGTTTAGTGAGTTTAGTGAGCCTGTCATTTGCAGAATGAGATCCACAGATGGTGAAATTTTGTGACGCTATCCCACATAGCGGGCTAGCATCACAAAATTCACCCTCTGAGGACCTCATTCTGCATGGCATCATCTGCTATGGGAGACATAGACTCAGATTGAAGTTCCCAAATGGTGAATATTGTGATGTACATCCATTGGGAACTTCGATTATGCAATGTGTCGTCTGCCAATTTGGGGATATATAGAAACTAAACTAAAAAATAAATAGAATCTTTGTGAAGAAGTTTCTATAGAAATTTGATAATAAAGAAACTTTCCAGAGAAGATGATGCCTAGGCAGAATTAGCTCACAAGAGGGTGAATTTGGTTATGCTAGCCCACTATGCGGGATAGCATCACTAAATTCACCCTTTGGGGACCTCATTCTGCAAATGACAGACACACTAAATTCAGGCTTGACTGTACCCAGGAGCCATCTAGATATCGTGATATAAGCGTTGATATGATTGGTCAATTGTGTCCTTACCTGTATGATAAAGCAGCATCTCCCGGGCGTTAGACGTTTTAGAAATCTCAGAATTAATGGCATTGTTGATTGGCAGGAAAGCTGTGATGTCATAGCCGTCGAATATCGAAGTTAAATTGTTCAAGTGAATAATGTTCGCAACCTGGAAAAACACAAGACATGTACATGTATGAGTCGTTGTTTTTTTATAGAAATGTTTCCTTCTAAAACAACTCAACAATTAGTAGTAGTACATATAATACCTCATACACCATACACCCCGCCCCACATATCAGTCAACAGAGTAGATGTCTGTGTAGATATGTAGGATAAAGCTGAATACAACTGACGAAAATCAAGCACAAGAGTCTGGACGTAAACTTCGCTATATGAGAGTAATGGAACGGTTCTTCGACGTGAGCTAACATCCAGAACAACCGATATCACAAGCTAACATAGACCAATATAGCCTTCTCGGACCACAGCGAAGAAAAAACCTCAAATGAAGTCCAAAGGAGATATTGGTTCAATATAGGGTTGATGCTAACGCCATCTTGTTTTACCAAGTCTTCTCGGTCCAAAACAGCTTGGGATATCGACTGGGTTGATGCCTTGAGCCAACTGGGATTTGGCACAATATCAGAAACCTGTTTAGTATTATTATTCTGGTGGGGTTTTTTTGGACCGAGACCCGTCCCGTTTCTCCTCTATAACGGGCTTTCCGTGGAGCCCGGTCATTCACGTGAACTCCTGCATTTGATTAATCCTCTGACATGTTCGCAATTAATCTGTCTTCATAATGATATATCATTTACCGTATTCGAAAAAGGTATAGTGGTGTTAAGATCGTTTAATATATTGTGTTCATACATTTTCTGATAGCGCGACAAATCTTAGAAAAAGGTATAGTGATGTCAAGATCGTTTAATATATTGTTTTCATACATTATCTGATAGCGTGAGAAATCGAAATTCTCTGGAAAAACAAGGCTTAGTTTAATTAAAAATCCCGTTGCTTTGACATTCAACGTACCATTGATATATACGCATGTTCGATATCATGTTTGGGGAAGGCTGTCCTCTATGTGCATATGCGCAAAGCGTAAATTTGACCTAACCCAAAGGCATACAAGCAAGATAACTCCCACCTCGACTATGGGCGTAAAGTATGTTACAGAAGAGTAACGGGACGGGACTCGGTACACAGAATCAACCCAACCGACATCCCAAGCTGTTGTGGACCGAGAAGACTTGGTCTAAAGCTAACAATGAACCTTGGACTAATACTGCTATATACAGTGTCAAAGATAAGCCATTTAAGTAGACCGGAATTGATGCCGCGTTATGACATTTGTATTCACTTATCGAATAAACCTAAGCAGACTGAAGGCTTGATATTTGGATTCGATTAAAATGGATCGAATGGTCCCCGGGAAATAAAATCTTGGCAAGCCATTGTGCGAACAGTTAGTTAGATCTGCTTTTGTACAAAATAACTGTTCCGGGGCGATAACGATATTATGGCCCACTCGATTCGAATCGATAGCATTGGCCATATACTTGGCTGATTCACTTTTTCGTCGGAATTTTGGACCCTGCATTGGTCGTCGTTCTGCGAGAATGTCTTACAGTTAATTAAATAATTATAAATAGACACCTTTCGCATAATGAATTGATATAGATAATTATTATAAATAGGGTACTACGTCACTAGAATTTGTGTTCTTTATAATATTTGTCATTTTCCCTATTCGTTGTTACGATTACGGTTTCGGATTTTCAACAAAACTCACAAATACATCATATAGTAATAAGTTCGCGATCGTTTCTCAACTCCTCAATGTTGAAGATGATTCTGAGATTATGTCCTTAAATGGTGATCACCACGTGGCCTTAATTTTTACCTATTAATGGTAGTCAAATCGTTCGTCGTCGTGAAATGCGAGAATCTTGCCAAACACAAAGCGCTAAGCTATGACCTATTAACAGCATAGTGCGGCCTTAGTTGTCGAAAATATTCATATTTGTTCCAATCACCGTAAACAGAAAAAACATTAAAACGCATACAGTTTCGTTCATATATACCATGACCATCACGTAAACAGCATGTTATCATAAAGATTTACTATATTTTACCTAAGCAAGAGCCTGATTGTGTTACAGAAGACAGCACGATGCTGCTGGCTAATCACACACAAATGGCATAAACGCTCTTTATTCGTTCCATATCAGGAATTCACCAACAAAGAACGCTCTTTATGTTTACCATCATAATATAAACAAACACCAGAAAAGTAACTTTTTATGCCTTTGTTTACATAACAATGGTCAAATATATGACAATAACATACTGTTTATGCGATATTTCTTATTTGTATACGGACAAAGTCTGTCTACATTTTGTTGTTCCACCTGTTTGTGGCGGTTTTTGACGGGTGGAAATATTTTCACAGGATACCCACCGCCAAGGCCAACCGTACCTTTAATGATATTGGCAAGCGTAAGGACGGTGTCTCACTAACGGACTCGTAGTCAATTCTGCGAGAATTTTTTTGGACCGTGCGAAAACAATATATACTACAAATAGCTATTCGTAATAATCACCCCTGGTCAAGTGGTCCTGCTAATATGCTATGATGCCGGTGGTCCTGCTGAATTGCTATGATGCTGGCAGGGCAAATTGGTGCCGTTACGAAAAGGTACCATTATTTTTTCTAAAGTTGTCATTTTCGCCGTGTTTGGTTAATCCGAGCGATTTGAGAACAAAACTAGTGTATGTATGAAACATCAAAGAACATATATATATTTTTGAAAATATAATAATGCCTGCGCTGGTGTTTCTAAAACGACGAGAATAACCATCATGATTATAGTCGATTTTCAACAAATAATACAACCAGTATTAAAGACAGTTCGCAATAAGTATGTTTCTGAATGTTTGATACGCACAATGGCCTTTCCTGGATATGTTCAGATTATCGGAATACCGCGAAAAAGTCAAATTAAAAATATATAACGGTACTTTTTGTTAACAGCTTCATTTTGCCCTAACAGCATCATAGCAGTTCAGCAGGACCCAACCGCAACACAGCATATTTGCAAGACCACTTGACCAGGGGTGATAATTATATGTCGTCATTCGTTATGCGAAATGTGTCTATTAATAATTAAAGATGTCCTATCCGATCTGACAACATAAAACTACCATTGGTACATATTGTGTATCAGAAAATAGCTAGCAGCAACTTCGAAATTCCTTTCAGAGTATTGAATGGATCAGATACTTTCAACATAGCAGATATCCACACTTGAAATAAAGGTAAACAGTTCATTAAAGATGGCCTATATCTTCTGGGCCAAAATTAGAGCAACCGCATAATTTTAATAAAAACCCAAATGTATGAGGCATAATAAAGTTGTTTACTCCTGCTAACAAAACATATTTTCCCTGTTGCTGTGCTCTGAATGCGCCTGGTGTTTCTGTTTTAAAAATAGCCAACAAAAAAGTTCCGATAGGTTGTATGTATTGTACCAGAGCCAATCGAAATAAAATCAATAATAATTGACATCAGCGTTTCCGGACCGGACTGGTGTCTTCGATTATTTATTATTTTATACCCAGGAAACTATATAAAACTTGTTAGGAAGAGAAAGTTTCTAAAACCTGAGAACACTTTTGAATTCAGATGAAGATAAGGGTGCTAGATATATACCAGAACACATTTAGGTCAGACCCATTCGTGGGAGGATTTGCTGACCATACTTTTGACAGAGGCATTTTTAAAAGATTTAGATTGTTTCAGATTTTGCTCAAATGTAAATTAACATTGGGTGTAACGTTTCATTGATTATTAATTTAAGGTATGTCAGCGGTAATTCGGTTGCGAACACATTATTATCGCGTGAAAAAAACACCCTATAATCGTCTGCAAGGTCACGGAGAATATAACACGTTAACTGTACAGATTAGATAAAGAAACAACCCTTCATGAAATTCGTCTGTAAGATGTTTTATGTTGGTTAATGTCCACCCTCCACCATTTGCAAGTCATAACAACATATGTAGTGTTCTTTAATTTGCTCATAGGAACATAGCATTCGACAAACATCGTCATTCCACGACCCACGTACTACATACTGGGCTTGGCGTAAGAGGTCAAAGACCGAGGAGTCCAGAATGAAGAACATAGCTTTCGAGTCGAGGGCTTTCTCGATATTTACAAGAAAACCATAATCAGAAATGGAACGCCCTCAAGATTATATTATTACGCATAAATATATACTATAAAAAAAAGTTAAATATATTGGTTACATGAATGCATAGTTAAAACAACTAATCCTTCAAATTATAAAAAAAAACTACGGCTTATTACTGCAGGTTTCTAATTTACCACACCAGAAGTCTCTAAATGCGGATCAAAAATCGGAGTCATTGTGTTCCCGCCATAAAATCTTCAACAGTGGTCCAGCCATTGTTGATATCTAAACATTGAAAGCAATTAATGCGGTCATAATAGTTACATACTGCAACTATCAATCCAGCGAATATGATGTGATTGATAGAATAAACCATTATTATGATGATCGTGTCGCTATTTGTTTAAAATATGTATCAATTGACATATACATGTACGCACCCGTTCCCTCGTTAAAATCAACATATTTCGACCATTTTAGGGGACTTCCGCGAATTCGTGGATCTCCGCAAATAGGGACCTACTGCGAATTTTGACAACAGGCTATCAGTTGGTTGAATACTATTTCCCTTTTTACTAAAGTAAACAAGTAAATATCGAATGACGATACATATATTTGTAAACAAGCAATGCAAATAAAATTATTGGGACGAAAAGTCGCAAGACTTGTTGATATGATTGATAGAACAAACCACTATTATGATGACAATTTTAGGGGAACTCCGCGAATTCGTGAACGTCCGCAAATAGACCTCCGCAAATAGGGACCTACTGCGAATTATCAAAACCGGAAAAACCGATTATCTATTTATAAAACGTCCACAGACACACAGCGATCTAACATTTGCCCACCAGTATACACCCGATGGCGTTAATAAAACATTATAGCTAGGAACCTGTTGGCGAGATACTTGGCTCGTAGCTGCCTATAGATGCATCGCAAAGATCATCGACTTTCCCCGTCATTAAGTCAAGTCAAAAGGAGCCATGCCAGTTTAAATACTTTTATACCGGTACGAACTTTAACCCTTTCTATACTCTATGTATCCTCTGAGTCAGTTCAAACAGTGTACATAGGAATGGTGTGTTATTCGTTTGGGTGGGGATTTCAGATGAAAAACGCAGACGACAGATAATAAAAGTACGGAAGGGGTCCCATTTATTGCAGGAAAATGTTCAGATAATAAGTTGAACAAACGATGTTGAACTTAGTTTCTGAATATTTACTATGGGATAGTATAGAAAAGGCTAAATGCCAAAAGGACTTTTTTCAAGTAGTTAACTTCAGACAAATTAGGTCCCGATTGTTCTCGAGCATGAACAATAAAGAGCGTCCCTTAATAACTCCTTGCTAATATGGCAAATATAAAGAGCGTTTATCTCAATGTGCGAGAAATTGAAAGCGGTATGAAAATTATTATGATTTGTCCGAGTTGTTTTCGTCGCATATATAGGTATTTCATCGATTTCATCGACTTGAGAGAAAATAAAGAATTGAATTGTTGTCAAACATTTAGGTTGGATCAAGCCCACACGAAGGCACTCTATTCGCTTGTTAGGTCACTACAACAACACGATATATTCTCAATTAATATGTGGATCAAACTGTATGATAAACTCATTAAACCCATTACACTATATGGTTGCGAAATATGGGCCTCTGATATCAACCTCAACAATATAGATACTGCGTCATGTGAATCGTCTCATCTCAATTTTTGCAAACGAGCACTTGGAGTAAACAGGAAAGCATCAAATCACGCGGTACGTGCTGAGCTTGGTAGATACCCCGTTGTTTATGAAGCATTATCTCGTGCTACTAAATATGCGTTAACAATATCGACTACAGACAAACATTCCCTCGTTCATAAATCAGCCACAATGTCCGATGACCGCATAATCCCAAATAAGTGGTCCTTTAACTTTGACATTCCAAAACTCACGGAAATTATTGATAAAACTGATCAGTATTTGAAGAAAATTCAACACACTATTTGTGATAGTTTCAAGGTTGACCATGTGTCGTGTTTCAGAAGAGATATATATAACGATGAAAAACCATCAGGTAAGAACAAATTGAGGGTGTATAGAGAAATAATAAGTGATTACCGATTGGAGCCATATTTGGACATAGTAAAAAATATCGAAGTAAGAAAGATCTTCAGCAAATTGCGGATTAGCAATCATACTCTAGAAATTGAAAAAGGGCGCCATAAACAACCGAAGATTCCTGTAGACAAGAGAATATGCAGAAAGTGTGGATTGGAAACGGAAACCGAGGAACATTTTATTTTAAAAATGTCCTATTTACAAAAGCATTCGTCTCCGTTTCTTTGACGAAATAAATAAAGTAAATCACAAGTTTATAAATATGACTGATACCCAAAAATTCATTTTCATACTGCGAAATGACAAAACAGAAACGTGCAATATCATCTGTAACATGGTCCGTCTCTTTTTCCACAAAAGGTCTGAAACACCAGATTTTCAACAACAAACATGAATTTTTTTCCATTTTAATTCTGATTACAATTGTGTATACTTATTGTATCATATATATATTTATTGTTATTTATGTTGTGACATCGGCCCCGTGTGGGTGTAATTGTCAATAAACTTATCAACCTTAACCCAAGCTGCATGACGCTGCCTGCATGTGTATTTTTTTTATTTAAATCTAACATTTTTATTGAAGTGTTTTGTCTGTTACAATTCATTCTGGCTTGATCTAGACAATTTTCAAATTAATAAGGACAGTTCAGTTTCTCAGAATAATGAAGAATGAATAGTAACCTGCAACAATCTGAAATAAATAAAAGTGACATTTCTTCACATTACGTGTATAGGTGCTGGCAACGGTAAGTTCTGCACAGGGGACTGAACTACGCATGTAGCTTGCCTTAACCCCTTGACAAATCATATGAACACAATTCTGCGCATACTTATTTGATTCCATGGAACTATAATGTCCATCGATGGGAAGTATGAGGTCTTAACTCGGCCCAATAAATCAGAGGGTGCGCCAGGATGTTGCCAGGCTGCTGATTGTATAGAATCGTCGTCATGTCGCCCGAACCATCGAACCGTGACTAATGCGAGCTTATTGGCGAGATAATTGGCTCGTATCTTCCAGACAGCCCAGATAGATCGAAAAGATCATCCACTTTCCCATCATTAAGTCAAGTCGAAATAACACAAAAATATTGTGTCCGCACAAAAGATATAGATTTGTTTGTGAACAGTGAAAGGAATTTCTATCATGCATTGCCTCTGGACGTCTTCACTGCCGACAAGACTCTTTGTTTCGGGGTATCAAGATACATCTAGCATGACTATAGAAAGTATTCGTGATAAGCAGTTTACTTAACTAATGGGACTTCCATCAACAAGACAATGACATCACAGTGGAACGACGTGTAAAGATATGAAGATACGGCTCCCCCGGACAAATGTATGACACACATCAACATGTTGACAACGTATCATTAAAACAGGTTCATATATAAATTATATACAACTTAAACGGAAGTACATGTAACACAAAATCAGTTGTGTACATATTTGTGGTCTTTCTGATTTCATTGAACCCTTTCTATACAAAATACTCATTGACGAGAAGTTCCCTTAGGACATGTTCAAATAATAAGTTCAACAAACGATCGTTTGTTTAACTTCGTTTGTTGAACTTATTATCTGAACATTTCCCTCCACTAAATAGGACTCATTCTGCTTTTATTATATGGCGTCTGCTTATTTTTAATGAACACCTCTCCAAATTAATACTGGACCACTCTAATATGTACTTTTATAACTGAATGGGAGAATCTATCCAATATCGAATGGATTCAAAGAAACACGTATGATGTAATACCATTAATACACATAAAATTATTCGCTTTTGAATTTTTCTCAGTATCGAAATAGGTCGATACATATCTTATCTACCTTTCTACGAGCATTATGTAACCCAAAAAGACGCATTGAAGTAATGAAAAATACAACAGTGAATACGTTGTTTGGGTCCCAAAAAAAAACCGCCGTTTGCGCGATATGGAACAGAAAAGAGCGTTATGTGTTAGTCTATTCCTGATATGGTAGCAATAAAGAGCGTTTGTCTGAATTCTGGCGAAAAGTTGAAAATGGCTGTGACTTTGCAAGTGTTTTTTCAGAGCATATGATGCCGGTATATCAATAGTCCGTGCATTTATCAACCTTTATTACACGCTTGTTCCTAGAAGTACAGTGTTATTGCTGTTCCATATTTACAAATCCGTATGGAACGTACGTTCCATACGCATCTCGTTGACGTAACATGACGTACATTACATTCGCCTCAACCATGAAACAGGAACTATTTAAATAAAAGAATTATCACACATGACAAACACGCCCTGTATGAGCCTAAATACACCTTCTAATCCTGTATTTTTAATGCACGGATTCTAGGACGCGAAGCGTGTAATAAACACAGAACGACACGACGTGTAAATGGGTTTGTCGATACGGCACTCGTGCTGTCGCGGAAATATAGAACTCGAGGCGCAAGCGCCTCTCGTTCTATCCTTCCGCGACAGCACTCGTGCCGTATCGACAAACCCATTTACACATCGTATCGTTCTGTGTATACATATCTTATACCTCCTTCCAAATTACGTATACACAATTTTGAAGCTCGAATGAGCCATGTCGGTTTATTAAACGGTGTTTAATGTGTAACTGAAAATGTTTATAAGCGAGATCACTGCATGAGTCGCGGACGTATTGGATTCATCCAACTCCGTTCCGTGGTGTCAGATATTCTTCCAGCCCCGGTTCCGTATTTTTGGTGCTACTGGTCAAAGGTTTGGAGTAGCATTTCCATATATGGAGCACTTAAATTATTCATGACTTCCATATATGGAATGCTACTCCAAAACTTTGACATTTAGCACTAAAACCACGGAACCGAACCTGGTGGATCCAATATGACCACGAGTTAATGACAGGGCCTATTCGTTGCTCTGGATTCATACATGTAATAAGCAAGTTAAATTTATTACTCAGAGTGACCTAGCTATAATAACTATAATAACTGAATATTGCTCTAATTGTTTTCTGTCAATGCCTCTTCCTGCAAATTTATCGGGGAAAGAATAGAACCAACGGAATTTTGTACAGGTTTCACCCAAATTTAATGACTTTGTATTCAGGCTGCATGACGAAAACCACACCAATACGTTTAATAACATCAGGAACATGGGCTATATAAATGGGATGGGATCATGGGAAGTAATTCGCTCTTCTCTGCGGGTATTCTCCGAAATTGCAATCTCGGAGATGAGAATGAATTAGGAATTCGATGATGGGCAGATTTGTCAGGTTTATGATTTTTTTGTGATTGAAATAAATCTTGTTTCTTATTTGATAGGTATTGTATGGGGGCTCACCACATCTACTGATACTGAGAGAGTAATATTAAACCTTACTCGTATTTAAAGCCAATGCCTTAAGCCAATGCCTTTGTATGGTAGTGAGCTGCGCATGGGGTGTCGAAATAACTCCGAAAAATCACGATCGTCCAGCATGAAAAACAATTCATATTAAAGTGGTTTGTGCTCCAATATATTCACCTAATAATATTCGCTTTTAAATTTTTCCCGGTATCGAAATAGATCAACAAAATTTTATACTTGAACTATAGCTTTCTACGAGCATGATATGTCATGAAAGACGCACAGAAGTCATATATAAAACATACAATTTTGAACTCGGATGTTTTATATCTTATACCGCCATCCAAATTACGTAGACATGATTTGGAAGCTTGAATGAGCCATGTTCGTTTAATTTAAAACTCAGCAAAAAGTAAAACGACTCCGAGTTTAGCGAATCCCCGGGAAAATAATGGATAATGGGATTAAACATATATATATATATACTAGCAGGGTGACCCGACTTCGTCCGGGCTGTTTCTCCTCGGCTTTCATCCATCGAAATGAGCGATTTGACCTTGAATTGACCATTTTTAAGGTCAGGTCGGGGTCACGATTTGACCCGTCCAAAACACTCCCCGGGCAAAAGTAACCATAGGTATCAAATTTCGTCGAAAGGCGCGATTTGACCATGAATTGACCATTTTGAAGGTCAAGGTCAGGTCGGGGTCACGATTTGACCCGTCCAAAACACTCCCCGGACAAAAGTATCCCTAGGTATCAAATTTCGTCGAAATCCGTCCGGCTGTTCTCCCGGCCATTGCTAACAGACAGACAGACAGACGGACAGACAGACAGAAGTCCCAAAAATATATAGTAGATTACGAAAATAAAGGATCTAAGGTCATGGGATTAAATGTTACGAGAATCTTACATCGTCCGCTTGTTGAAATTTACACAGGAATCTAAAAGGTGGAATTTCGTGACCAAGGAAACAATTGCTGTGGATAAAGTGATAACAGTATATAAGCTGTCCGTGACTTATGATGTCCTTTTAAATTGCAGTTATACCTGCCTTTTCGTGACGCTGGTAACCAAAATATTCGTATAGATAGGGCTTTATTGTTATTATATCATTACAGGTGAAGAAACAGATATGTACAGAAATCCTATTTATGGCTTAAGGGGAGGGTCAAGTGACCAATTTTGAATGGGGATATCCATGCAAATCTCCCCAGCAAAAGTTATATATGAAGCAGTTGTCTGGGAACTAAAGCAACCATATCATTAAACAGATATATCATTTAACTGGCGGCTGGGCTTGGTAAATAGGCAATTTTTGCTATAAATTTATTTTGAGAATATTTTTGACCTAGTTTTGAAAAATTAATTAAAAAATACAAAATAAATACATCAACATTCTAATGTAACAAATTCCAAGCCAGATAAATTTGTATTGTTTTCAATACCGCAAAAAGTCACACCCGGAAATATTTGCAACTCTGGAACTTTTGCTGCGGAGATATGCGGCAAATGCCCATTCAAATTGGTCACTTGACCTCCCCCTTAATGAATTGCCCGCCGTCAGAATTGGACGAAATTAAGCGGAGGAGTCTGGACGAAGCATACCTGATTATCTTACCAATTCTACTAATAATGTAAGATCAAAGGCCGACTAGAATTATAGCAGTAATCATTGGCATGGCTTGTTTATGAATCACAGAATGGAGTCAATGGAGCCACAATTTCCACGTAACGATACCAATAGATATCACAACATAGACCAACTGTTGGTCACATTTGAGTTGGTGACACACACCAAAACCCCCTCTATCCACGTCCATGGATCCAAGGTAGTCCAAGTCTTCTAGGTTCACAACTGATTGGGATATCGGTTGGGTTGATGCTGTTTTGGACCGACTCCCACCCTGTTACTCTTCTATAACGACCTTCACGCCCAGAATCGTGGGCGTGAGTTATCTTCCTTGTATGTCTTCGGACTATAGGTCAAATGGACGCTATGCGTATCTGAACATAGAGGGCATCCTTTCCCAAACATGACGGTACCAAGCATGCGTATGGCAGATGTTCGTTGAATGTCAAAGCAACGAGATTTATAAGTAAACAACGCCTTGTTTCCCAGAGAATTTCGGTTTGTCACGCTATCATGTAAACAATACATGTACATTAAATTATCGTATAACCACTATACCGTTCACTATCACGGTAAATAGTATATCGTTTTGAAGACAGATTAATTACAGACTTTTCAGATGATTAATCACATTCTGGGGTTTGCGTGAAATGCCCGGGGCCCCGGGCCCCACGTGTAAATGCGGTACGTCTTTTGAATGAAAGCCCGTTATAGAAGAGCAACTGGTCGGGACTCTGTCCAAAACAATATCAACCGGACCGATATCCCAAGCTGCTGTAACCGAGAAGACTTGGTCTATCTTGGATCCAGGGACGCGGAGAGATGGGGTTTTCATGTGTTTCACCCACTCAAATGTGACCAACAGTTGGGCAATTCATTCCTGACACAAGATGGAATTTTCATGCCAAAAGTAGGTTGAAATTATTCTGATAGTGTGATTTTTGTTGATTTTAAATAAAATATCGAACATGTTTTTTTTTAACTTTTGCTCAGACATTTTGTCTAAAGTGGCTTTGCTTCCAACAGGTGGAAATTTTCAAACCGTGCGTGTGTTAAAGGGGTACTGTATACTAAATACGGCCATTTATGGAACCATCTCCTATTATACTCAAAATAGTCTGGTCGTTGAGACTCGATTTTGAGGTGAACCTAGAACAAATTGTTTACAAGCTGTTTTTGGAGTCATTTTGTCGGGCAGAATCTGGGGAAGAATATATCCAAAATCCGCTAAAATCCGCTTTGGGGAAAATTTTCCACAGCTCGTTGAAATGGGGTCCTATTTATGGGTTTTTGTGTAAATTTTGCTGATCCTTATTAGTCTAGTCAATCTGATGGAAAGAAAAACCCAACCGTGAACAAATTACTATGCAATGTCTTTTGGTGTGTTGAAAGTGACTATATCCATATGATAACATAACCAAAATCCCCGTAAACCCCAGGGTGGGAAAATCGTCATTTTTGGGTGAAAAGACAGGTATATGTAAACAAAAATGGTGAAAATTGTAATTTTATGGTTGAGACTCAGATTTTATGGTGTACCTATATTAAATTGGAAACAAGATGTTGTTGATGTTATTTTATCGGGCAGAATCTGGGAAACAATATATCCAAAATCCGCTAAAATACGCGTTGGGAAAAAAATTCTACAGCTCGTTGAAATGGGGTCCTATTTATGGCTTTTTGTGTAAATTTTGCTGTTCCTTATTAGTCTAGTCAATCTGATGGAAAGAAAAACCTAACCGTGAACACATTACTATGCAATGTCGTTTGGTGTGTTTGAATGTGACTATATCCATATGATAACATAACCAAAATCCCCGTGAATACCAGAGTGGGAAAATCGTCATTTTTGGGTGAAAAGTCAGGAATATGTAAACAAAAATGGTGAAAACTGTAATTTTCTGGTTGAGACTCAGATTTTAAGGTGAACCTATATTAAATTGGTAACAAGCTGTTGGTGTTATTTTGTTGGGCAGAATATGGGGAACAATATATCCAAAATTCGCTTTGGGGGAAATTTTCCACATGTCTTTGAAATAGGGTCCTATTTGTGTCTTTTTTGTGTCAAGTTTGCAGTTCCTTATTAGTCCAGTCAAACGGAAGGAAGGAAACGCCCAACCGTGAAAAAAATTTGCTTTCGGTCTTTTTGAGTGTGAATATACTCATATAATAACATATCCAAAATCCCCATGAACCAGAAGTCGTAATTTTTGAGTCAAAATACTGGAATATGTAAACAAAAATGGTGAAAATTGGAATTTTGTTAATAAACAAATCTGCCGACCATAAACGCTCAGTCGAGTTCCCTGACTGCTAAATGTGACCATATAATAATATATCCAAAATATCCATGCGTCTAATGAAGGGAAAGTCGTTAATTTAGATACAAATGAAGAAAATATGTAAGAAAATGGTGAAAATTTGAATATTTGTCTGGGAACCAGGTCTGCCAAAATGCTTCTCCAGACTGGGGACCCATTTTTTCGTAATGATGTCTGCTCCAACTAATTTGTCGCTAACATGTGGCCGTGAATATTACGGGGCAATATGGCGGCAATTTCCTGGAGTGTACTACCATTCACTACATTGTCCTCTAAATGTATTAATGCGACAGAAACCTTTAAAAAAAAACGCATTATTCCTGTTGCCATAGCATAATTATGCCTGTCATTTCCTGCATAATTTGACTCTAATACTATAAAATGGCGAATCCTAATCCGTTATAGTAAGTCATATCCCGAGGATTGGGCAATTCGATGTCTAAGCAGTCTTCAAAATGACAGCGAAAATGGCAGTCGGAAGTGAACAATTGAAGTGTATTTTTTTCTTACGATATCGAATAAACGTATAGCCATATGTAGTCATATATGCCACCATACGAGTTTGCAAAGCCACCAATAGTTTCATAATACATCAAATGATTGTCCCAAACCACACAACGAGTCCGCCAAACCATATACAGAGTTACAAAAACCATCTGGTATAAAAAAAAACCAACATGTGAGTATCCAAATGGGTCCCAAATCCATTCGACGGGCGCCCCAAATCCAAACATTGCTCCAAACCATCGACAGGGTGTCCCAATCTACCAAACGAGTTTCACAAACCACCAGACTGATGTAGACTGAGGTAGGTAGCTCCCCAAACGATACTCAACTGGTGTCATTACTCACACATATAGTCCCCAAACCATGCATTTGGTATTCCAACTCACCCAAAATGAGTGTCACAAGCCACAAAATGAGTGTCTCAATCGACCTGATTAAGGACCCAACCCAAACAACGAATGTTCCCAAACCACACCAGTAGTGCTCCATACGTTGCAACCTATGTTCGAAACAACATAATAGGTGTGTCCCAAGCCATCCAGTAGGTTCCAGAAATATCCAATGAGTGTCCATAACCATCAGATGAGTAAAACACACAATGAGCACCAATTGAGTGTGTCAAACCACTCAATCAGTGCCCCAAACCACGCAATGGGTGTACCGGTCACCAAACCATCCATCTGGTGTTCGAAACCACACGATAGACAGACGTCCAATATGTAGCCCATGCCATATGTCATACAACATACAACTGTCGTCTCAATCCATTCAACTGTAGTGTCCCAAACGACCCAACCAGTGACCCAATCGGCCACGCAGTGTCTCAATGCACATAACCAGTATCTAAAATCTATAGCGAGTGTCCCAAACCACTCAATGTGAACACTCCACCCAATTGGTGTCCCAAAATCATCCAACTGAAGTCACAAATTACCCAGCGGGTGACCCAAACCATAAAACTAGCTTCAAAAACCATCCAACAAGTTCCCTATCCACCAACTGCACAGGACTGGTGTTGCGAACCAACAACCAACTGTCATATCAATACATCTACAATAGTGTACAAAACCCTCCATCGAGTATTTCACACGATCAAGTGAGTTTGTCAAACCATCCAATGAGTTTACCAAAACATAGTTTGATATATTTGAAGGATGGTTTTGTGCACTAGTTTGGGACACCTATTAAATGACTGGGGCATTCAGTGGGTGGTCTGAGACACTAGTTGGACGTTTTATACACTCCTGCTGGTTTTGATAATCACCGTGTGGCTTGGGACACTCATTGGGTGATTATGGACACGCATCTGTTGGTTTGAGACACACATTGGATGGTTTGTGGTACACACTTGATGATTTGAGACACCCCATACATGAATTCGGACACTCGATGGGTGACATATGGCAATCGCTGGATGGTATGGAACACACATTGGACTCGTTTAGGCACTAATTGGATGGTTTTTGGCACTATTTGGGTGGACTGTGTTACATATTATGTGGTTTGGGACACTCGTTGGCTGATTTGGAATGCCCCTTCTATGGACTGGGACACTCACTGATTAATTTGGTATATTATTAAGAAGGCGGTTGAGTGGTTTTACACTCCTTGGATGGTTTGGGACACGCGTTAAGTTGTTCTTGACACTCATTTGATGTATTTCGATACTAGTTTGGTTGATGTGGACACTAATCAAATTATATTCGATACGGGATATGAGAAGATTTAGTTAAAAATCAATGACGAAATATATATTTTTGACTTTCGATTGCAATATTCGCCGCCATTATGGGACACTTTAGGGACAAATTCTCAACATACAGCTCATTATTATCGGATTAGGGTCCGACATAATTTACTGTTGTGCTAGCCAATACATAGTTTTCGTCTAAATGGAAACAATCTAGTGAACTTTAACAAAATTCCAAATTATACTACTTTCAGTAGCCATAGTGTCCCTATTTTTGAAAGTGATTGCCTAGTTTCTGCTAAAATGGACACTAGTGGTTCATATCTGACGTCTTATGGGTATTAAGTACACTGGTGTGTTCGATTTGCGGTTATTCTGGGCATTAAAATAATATTTGATTTTTCTTCGAAATTTAGTACAATCTTTTTCGAATTTGAAGGGCCCAAATTCCCAATCCTCGTGATATGGCTCACAATTATCAGACATTGATTTAAAATGGTGTATGTTGGCACAAATGGACATTTAAACCAAATTTCTTATAAATGGAAACGATCTGGTGAAATTTAGTGAAAATTGTCCAATTTTACCAATTTCGGTCGCCATTTTGTCCGCCATTTTGAATTTTTACAATCAAATTGTACACGAAATAACATACGTCTGTCATGGCAACAATAATAATTTGTTTATGTTGCATATTCCTGCCATCTGTATAACTTTAATTTAAATGACATTCATGTGTATATTTCATAAGAAACGGAAAATCATACATAAAAAACACAAATATGACCTTTTTATCAAAATGCTCTAGAAAATTTTCCCCAAAGCGGATTTCAGCGGATTTTGGATATGTTGTTCCCCGGGTTTTGCCCGACAAAATGACACCAAAAACAGCTTGTAAACAATTTGTTCTAGGTCCAATGCTTCAACGACCAGACTAAAAGAATAAATGCAACAAATGAATTAATTTGAGCCATGGATGAGTGCAAAATACACTCATTTACTTTATGAACTATGTAAAACAACATGGTAATTATAATTAAAATGAGTTTATGGCTCAGTCATAATTATATTATAATTACCATGTTGTTTGCATCTTTCATATAGCACATGAGTATATTTTGCACTCATTCGTGGCTCAAATTAATTCATTTGTTGCATATATTATGTTGAGTATCATATGAGATGGTCCCATGAATGGCCGGATTTAGTGTACAGTACATATTTAAGTTGAAACTTTGAAGCTGACGGAAGGCTTGATGCGAAAGAAAGTTCCCGGACTTGAAAACAAATTTCGGCATTCCGGCTGGGTCCTTCGACGTAATCATGGTAGTGAAATCAGTTTGGATAATGCTGTTTAACCCTTTCAGTGCCATGTCCGATTTTTGTATCAACCCATATTTCCTTGATCATTTTTCAAATTTATTGATTATAATAATGTGATACATTGATGGAAAGAGCTCTAAGAATTCTTTCCATCAATGTATCACATTATTATAATCAATAAATTTGAAAAATGATCAAGGAAATATGGGTTGATACAAAAATCGGACTTGGCACTGAAAGGGTTAAGGACGATATCTCGTTTATATGTCTTTCTATATCGGTGTTTAGCGCTGTTGATCCACTCACCTAAAATCCCCAAAATAACTGTATTACATGTCGCAATTGCGACAGGAAACCGATGTACTCAATCGAATTGTCTACGGAAAGTAGGAATGTAATGTGAAAAATATGTTTGATCACAATATTTACCTGCCACTTGATCAGGGCATCAAGTCTGATATAGAAAGATATGTACACGGGGCTTCGATGTAAAACAGCATCATCTCAACAGATTTGGACTAACTAACATGGTAGTTTTATGGTGTCAAGTCTCTCACAGGGAGCATCGCATATATAAGGTACGGTCATTTTTATTGTGGAATGCAAAGGACCTTACCTTAAGCACAAGAAGACCGGGCAAATATTTAACCCCTCATTTCCTATTGACCAATCAACCCAATCATATTTTGTCTTATGTTATTAATTGATTTGTTTATCGTTATTATGTATGATTACTCTGCTGTAAAGGCGTTATGATTAACATATTAAACATTACAAAACATTAAACTATAAGAGAATGGATTTTAGCAAAATTTCAGGAAGCTCCAGTCATGGCAGGGTTAACTATTCCTTTTTTTAACGTGACCAACAATCGTCAAGACGCAATAATTTAAACCGCCACATAGTCATAAAATTGGCTTAGAACTGTTTGTTGACTAATTTGGTGTCAGATCGGACCGTGCATGTTTAAGAGGTGGATATGGAACGACAATGTCGATTACTGTTCTGATTAAATCGCCATGCGCGAAACGAAGAGGTCAACAAAACGTTGAAAAATCGCTCACTTTCTGCACATGATGGATCTGAGAGAGATCTGCTCTGTATAAATCGCCGCGTTTCTTCCGATGATTCGACGAAGTGTGAGGGGAATTGATTTCTTTGCCAGAAATAATGCTCACCGTCGCACGGGAACCATTCAATTTTCTTAATTTGTGCAAGATTTCAAATAATTGTTTGCCGGAAAGCAATTAGGTCGGCACGACAAATGTTTGTTTTCTTCTCATGGGATAACGTAGTAATATATATCCCGCTGTTAGGCCATTCATGTTGCTTCTGTTTGTGGTTTAGTGTGCAGTCGCATGGAATACTTTCTAAAGTCGAGTGCTCAGCGGCCACCGCGACATTGGCTTTGGTTGTACTTGCGTGCACACGATAGTGTTTTCTGGGATAGGGTTCCTGGGGCGTATGAAACACGCGTAGGCTACTTTGGCCAACGTTCAAGATAAATTCTTCATCATAGCCCAATTTTTGGGGGGGGGGGGGCTGTGGCTTTTTGACCAAATTATATTACATGATATATTCAAGGTTGTAGACAGTTTTTGCAGAATATACCTTGCATACACACAGAAATATTACAAAACAGATTCAATTTAATCTATAATATGTATACTTCTGGTAGAAATACTGTAATCCCCCCCCCCTGAAATGCCATTCAATTTGCCGATAATTGTCCGAATTTGACCGAAAATATCTCATATTTGCCCGAAAATTGTCCGAATTTTCAAACGTTCTGTGTGTGTGTGGGGGGGGGGGTGGTCTCTCAGCCCACTGCAAATGACCCATACGGCTATGTTTTTCATAGATGAATCCAGTGTCTATACTTATACCGTAGTATTGTATTGTATCTCCCTATTGCATTGGCACGTGAATGACACGTTCTGCAGAGACAACTGATGAACCGCATTGTTTTATACGATACAAGTTTCATGTTTCGCCCATTAAAGGCACGCGAGGCCTTAATTGTCGAAAATATTCATATTTGTTCCAAACACCGTAAACAGAAAAACATTAAAACGCATACAGTTTCGTTCATATATACCATGACCATCACGTAAACAGCATGTTATCATAAAGACCTACTATATTTTACCTAAGAAAAAGCCTGATTGTGTTACAGAAGACAGCACAATGCTACTGGCTAATCACACACAAATGGCATAAACGCTCTTTATTAGTTCCATATCAGGAATTCACCAACAAAGAACGCTCTTTATGTTTACCATCATAATATAAACAAACACCAGAAAAGTAAATTTTTATGCTCTTGTTTACATAACAATATTCAAACAAATGACAATAACATACTGTTTATGCGATATTTCTTATTTGTATACGGACAAAGTCTGTCTACATTTTGATGTTCTTTCTGTTTGTGGCGGTTTTTGACGGCTGGAAATAATTTCACAGGATACCCACCGCCAAGGCCAACCGTACCTTTAACTCAGTGATTATTAAAGTAATTTAATAGCAGACGAACTTTTAATTGGTATCTTGACACGGGTGTTATTAGTGAGAGACACCACTTATAGAGATTAATGTCACTTGTGAAACTTAACAATTTACGCAATTATTTCACATAGTACTCACTGCGCATTTAGCGAACTGCTGGGTGTGTACATTTTCGTCGTCCATTTCCTAACACAATATACACCTTTCGCACAATGAACGACAACAGTTCATTATTACGAATAGGGTACTACGTCACATGAATTTGTGTTCTTTCTATTCGTTGTAGGTTTTCCCTATCCGTTGTTACGATTACGGTTTTGGATTTTCAATAAAACCCACAAATAAATCCTAATTATAGTAATAAGTTAATTCGCGATCGTTTCCCAGCTCCTCAATGTGGGAGGTGCACACGGAGATTATGTCCTTAAATTGTGATCGCCATGGCGCCTTAATTGTTATCTATTAGTGGCAATCAAGTCATTCGTCGTCGTCAAACACGCGAATCTCGCGAAACACAAAGCGCTAAGCTATGGCCTGGTAATAACATAACTGGGGTACTCACTAAAGCACATAATTAAATACACAATAATCACGGCACGCAGAACCATAATCCCCGTACTGCGAGTGGCAAGCACGATTGTCTCACAAACGGACTCGTAATCGTCAGTGAATACGAGTACAGTGTACAAATGGCTATTCGTAATAATTTTCGTCGTTCATTATTCGATAGGTGTCTAATACAGCCCTCTTGTGCGCGAATTTCCTGCAAACTTGTCAGGCAACTGTTCCAGTATCTGGATGAACACGGGTCCTGCTTTCCAATTCAAAAGTAATGCCATGACTGTTTCATAAAGACATTGGCTTTTTCTCAAATCACTCGGATTAGCCAAACACCGCGAAATGAAAATTTTAGTAAAAATAATTGTATACATTTTCGTAACGGCATCAGCTACATGTACAATCATCACAGCAATTCAGCAGGACCCCCAACATCATAGCAGACAAGCAGGATCACTTGACCAGGGGTGATTACAGGAAGAAATTATATGACGGATAGGTTTCAAACCATTATATTTGCATGACAAATGTAAGCTATATCACGCCATGAATCTCTACTAGGGGGTTGCTTACCACCGCAGCTTTGGTCAAAACTTTCAGCAATTGGAAATGTCATGCATGAATGAGGTCTAGCTTACATATAAATCATGCCACGAATCTCTACTATGGCTAACGCCCGTATATATCATATTCCACCAGTACAAAACCTGGGAACTTTTTGAAGTTTTGACAGGGAACCTTATACAATCGAAAAATTAAAGCGGGGAAATTATTTCTTAGTTATGACCTGTTCCAAAATAATGTAATTCACTGTAGGTGAAGGTCCCAACTCCAAGTTGCACGACATAAGTGACTATGTGATCGAATTTGTTTTGCGTCGCTTACAATTATGGAATTTCTCCTGGGTAATTAATTCAATGTTTATTGCGATATCGACCCACAAAAGTCACAGAAAAGCGTGAAATATCAAGCTGTGAACACCACCTAATGTGAAGTAAATTATTGTGGAACAAGAATTTAGAACGAAATATATTCCCTGATCTTGTTTGTTCCATGGTATAAAGTTCCCTGTCATAACGGGTCAGAACATCAAAGAGTTCCCAGGTTTTGTACTGGTGGAATATGATATCTACGGGCGTTAGCCATAGTAGAAATTCATGGCATGATCTATATATAAGCCAGTCTCATTCATGCATGACATTTTCAACTGCTGAAAGTTTTGACCAAAGATGCGGTGGTGAGCCACCCCTTCGCTACGAGGCCCTTGTTCGTGGTCGTGCAGAAACAGCATACACAAATAACCAATACTTGACATAGAACAAACGCACAGGAACTGGGAAGATAATGACGTCTAGTTTAAGTTTTGTCAATATGTTAACGAGATAAACTCGTCAATAATGTTTATAGAACGGTTTTCTACTAGACAAATAACGACATTGTAAGACAACCCTTATGACATCGATCTAATATCTCAGGTGCCACTTCTAGTACACTCGTGTTTACCTATAACACCTACCCCAATGAGGCTCAATTCCAAATGAACTAATTAACCATGATGCTTGGACAATGGGGCTTAATATCTCGGAATTGGACCGCTCGAAGATTCAACAATGTCACTTTTTTGTCAGGCGTGTATGTCCGGATCAGACTTGTAACGGTGCGTAGCATCTGCATTATTTTATTTGCAGGGCTTACAACGGATTCGCAATCTGTCATTTTAAAATTATTAAAGTGATGTGTAACACTTTGGTGCTCAGGTCGGAATAACAAAGAATCATGCAAAAATAAGTTATTTTCATAAATTTTATATCAAAATAGGCAGAAAATAGAATCATTGTAAAAGACCATTTAAAAGCGCAGTGACTAGTTTTGGCGGAATCATTGGCGTAATCAGCGTAATGTCTGTGCCCAATAAATGACTACGATTAAATATAGTAATTATTTACATTTGTGCATAGTTCAACCGTTGTGTTCTCTGAAATGGCACAGCCAATGTGATTGGACTTTTCGATAATCTTAGTTGATTGCTACATTAGTATTGTGTAGATAGTGTTTCGTTACTAATTTATCGGTTTTAGTCACTGAATTAAGTCCAAAATATGACGTTAACGATGCCACATCCAATTTCAAACAATTAAACTACTATCTACTACAGCATTGTATTCATCCTTTTATTCACCCATATGTAAATATATCAACTAAACAATGTGTCAAGTGTTGCTTGCTCACTATGAATACCGCCCCCATGCATATAAATAAATTATGACCGTTGAGACGATTTAAGTGTGCACGTGTCTTCGGTCGCCATTGTTCGAGGTTGCGACAGTTGAATCCCAAAATCTCCCTAAAATATAATCCGATTGATATCCGGTGTTTTCCAATATCTGTGATGGGTTGTTGTGCTACATGTAGCTTATTAGTCTAAAAGTTTACTGATATATTTGGAAAATATGCACACACAAACCGAATGTTGAAATTGCAAAGCCTGATATTTTGCCGTCATTTTCGCTGGACTCGGGAGTGATCAGGTTACTACATTTTCTGACTTTTGCGGCTTTCGACCAGGAACCAGTCTATTCAACAAGAGACACTGAGTGCGCGCAAATAAACAGCCACGAGAGTCGCAAAAACAATGACAGACGACAGCTAGATAGCAATTTACATTCACTAAGCAGTTATACCAACTTTGGGACGAAAATATTTCATTTAAATGTACTTTTACATCCACGAACTAGAAATTTAGAGTTGTTTTCGAATTTTGCGCGATAGACTGGTCTTTGTCTTTGTTCACCGAAAAGTGGAAAACGTAGTAACCTGACCTTTCTGAACCATTTTCGACCTAATTTTGACGTAAGTTCACTATACATGGGATCGGACCTGAGGGTTGACGAATTAACAGCGGTGGACCCGTCCGAATCATCACCGCAGTCGAACACAGCCAGTCACTTTTAACAACATTTCCAATATTCCCCAACAGAGAATGCAACCTTCAACAGAAACATTTAACACCTTACTTAATCTTAGTGTCTTTGCCAATGAGGAAACAATATTTCATTTGATGAATTAAGGGGGCTCGACGGCAATAATAATTGTGTGATATGTCGCTCATAATTAAGAAGGTTATCCTACACGAGTAATTAGAAATTGCCCGCTGGGATCTGATGTTAAATCTAGACGACACATGCCCCAGACCACGATCGGTAGTGTTGTCTCTGGTTCGGTGACGTGGCAAGAGGTCTTCATTGGGTGACGGGGTGTTCGACTTAGATTTTTCAATGGCACACACTCCTTTGTAGACCAAAATGTCCCGAGAAAATTGGAAATTCCATACCACGCTCAACGCCAGGAAGAGGGTGCAATGCCAACCGGTTGACTTAAGATCGGTCGGGGCTCCTCAACCAATGACTATGAATTCGTTTTCGTCTGTCTGCCGTCTGCTTTTACGTCTAAGCTCCTTTGAATGAATAATAGACCATTTCACTGTACACATTTATAGCTGCATTGGGATAATCCATTCCGTAATAATGGGACAATCATATGTGTCAAAGTGGCACCGAGTAGTGCTAATTTTGCATCTTAAATATTAACACTCCTGCATGGGGAAGTAGATTTTGTTGCATCCTCGTGGGGAATAAAACTGCATCTCGGATGTAAACTATTTCACCAACCGCGAAAGTGGCAAATTAGCAGCACCCCGGGAGGTAATGTTCTGCCCCCTCGAAAGTATTAACATGAACCTCCAAAAGAGTTGAATAATTTGACACTTAGGGGATGCATCTTACCCATTTAATGTGTTCTCACAGCTAATCGCTGACCCTCCAATAGAGAGGCAAGTAAATACTTTGAAGGGCTGGTGAAATAGTGCATATATTGTGTGAAAATATTGCCCCCTCACCCGGGAAACATGTTTCCTCTCGAGTTCTGAGTGTGTTTAGACTAACCTGCATCAAGCGGCCTTCGTTGAGAATATAATCCCACATACTCTCGGCGGTCACAGTCGGAATCATTAGCATGACAAATAAAACGACAAATCGTGTTTGCACCATGCTGCAATCCTGTAAAGAAACATGGGTACGTGAATCACGATGCATACTCTTTCTACAATAAGTGTATAACAATTCGCATAATTTGTGCGACAAAAAGAACCAAAATAATTATTATTTCGCTATGCTACCACAACGAGAACGCCCGTAAGACCACAGAGCGTTTCCTCTGATAATGTCCCATTACAGAATAATAAACATAACATTTCTTTTTTATCTCTTTATATCATATGCTTATTTTTGCCCGCCGCTGTGGTAATCTACTTCTTGTCCCGCTTACCTTCATGCGCTTGGCTACAATCTCCTACTTTATCTGTTACTTTCTTGTTAATTTATCAGTGGCTGCATTCACACGAAGAGCATTTTCTGGGTTGCCATTATTTGAAAAATTCGCATATCGCTTGCACTACCGTGCAATCTATAAAGGGGCAGGCCCGGTTTGAAAATCTGAGATTGGTCGACATGTGTTGAACACACTATCGAAAGCTTACTCGTGACGCATTCCATATGCCAAATTATTTGTGTTCAGATTGGTTGAGTTGTGAAATTGGCGGGTTTCTAAGACATATAAACATTCGACTAATATATATAATCAATCTCTACCAGAGCGCACCAGTCATACATCCCTGTTGACTCTATCACCGGCGGGGTACCAGTCTGGGTTTTCTATATTTAGCGCGGGTTATTCCAGCAACAATGGCGAACTCAATCTCTCAAATGAAAATTCCTATGTGCTTTGTGAACAAATCCCTCACTAAACACTTATTGGCAGAAAGGAGGTTTAGAGTGGTATGTGTTGATGATGATTTCCTCTTGGGATTGAGATGACTGATGTTTGCCATGCGTGTTGTCCATGTGCGTTTAAACATTGTGCTAAATAATCGGAGAACCAAAGCACTACCTTATGCGAAATATAGTTCATTGGTTCTATGATGGTCCCCATATCATCATATTCCAGCAACAACAATTTTTTGAAATGCCGCTTCATTTAAAAGAATCGATTGATTGCCCAAAAATAATGCTAACCACAGTCCATTATAGTATAAAATTGCCCAAAACCTTTAATTAACAACATTTTGTACAATGAAATTTTGCCGGTTTGCCAAATATCAGACACAAAAAGCCACTTGATTTTATAGTTATCCATCTTCATCCGCTATTTGGTCTTCTCATCGACTTTTACTGGGCCACTAAATATTCCAGGTGGTGAGAAATAATATATTTTAAAAATCGATATCTGATAACTCTGAGCTTTGATGGATGGGTTCTTCGACTCGAATCAAATATTCTTTTACTCCCGAAGCCAAATAAATAGTAATTGAGGGGTGCTTAATCGAATTGAGTACCGTTAATGAACGAAATGACACAAACATTGTTAGGTAATTTGTGTATTTATCAGGGCAACGCGTGGCCTTGTTCGCTTAGTATATATTAATATCGCGGATGTCCACAAAATGTGGGTAACATGTCGCATTTTGTAGCGATCTTATCCAGTCATCAAGGGGGATAAACCATGCATGCAGTTTAGACTACAATACCGAATATTGGCCAATAACATACAGGAACACAATGACCATGTGTTGGCATCTTCACAGGCTTGGATTTCAAATATCTTCAAGGTTTTTTTCCATGACCCAAATTACAACACTGCATGTTGATCAGATTCCGATACCTTTCAATTATATTGATGTACAACAGGCATACCCCAATGCATTCGTTGTTTTGTAACACGTTGGGCAATTGTAATGTGAAGTGTGAACGAATACTCGTCGACCAATATGTAATATGTTTTAGACAATTATGGCAAGGGCGATGTTGGATATGATAACCCAAGGCAGGGTTCACAAACACCATGCATACCGGCTCCAAGCCTGCAAATAGTGTGTCTGTCATGCACACACGGGCGAGGGTCACCAAATTGACCCTCTGGGAATCCCATTCTGCTTAGGCCTAAACTGCCAAGGCAGATCTAGGATCAGATTGTAGGTTCCTCAGTTGAAGTTGGTGTGTTCACCCATTGGGCTCCTCGATTATGCATTTTATCTTCTGCAAATTAGGGAATAGAGAAACTTCGCATAAGGGAAAATGTAAAAAAAAAAGAAGCTGTGCGGGATAGCTTCACTAAATTCACCCTATGGGGGCCTCGTTCTGCAAACAGACACACTATTTTCAGGCTTCACCGGCTCCATGGACTGACATATAGTTTCCGTAATAAATAGGTTCCCGGCTGTCCTCATAATATTGTAAACATAATCATGTTTACAATTGTAATATGAAGTGTGTACTCGACGATGAGGATGCACTGGCTTCTTTAATTATATCGACTCATCTGAGATGTCAAGTTGAATTATAAATGTGTTGTGTCGGCAAACTGTGCACTGTTGACTATGTAATCTGTTTTGACTGCCTCAAAACACATGTCTTCTTGTCATTATTTCGATTGTTTTCAATCGTTCATTTTTCCTGACTTTTATTAACGTCATATGAAACCTGATTTGATCACACTTGTTTACGAATGATCACGAAGGCAGGGACGTGGCTTGATGGGATTTCCGTTTGGGGGTGTGCACCTTCGGATTTCCAACTTCCAGCAGACCGAAATTTGCCAATCCGAAACTCGTTATATTGGGTTAGAATTTTCCAACTATAGTTGGTAAATTCTAACCAATAATGGACTTCGGATTTGTATGCAAGCATAATGAGGTATTCAGGGGTGAATTTGGTGATGCTAGCCCGCTCTGTGGGGTAGCATCACTAAATTCACCCTCTGGGGACCTCATTCTGCAAATGACTTAAAAGTCAGCAGGAAGGGAACATTATGACAACAGTTGGAAACTACCTAACACTGTCGAACTGTTGGCAACTTCTTGGAAAGATCCCAGACGCAATAATTCCCTCATTTTCTATTTTCCTCAATGGCGACGATACAATGAGTCTACAAACGAATCTAACTATTTTTGAAGAATTCCAAAAATTCATTATCCACACACAACGATTTTAGTTGCTTAATTATAAATCGGCCAGCAGCATCTTAGAGCTTCATACCTAACGTGTAATAAAACGAAAAATCCGTTCCATTCCACTCCCGCCACCACCCCCTCCATCTTTGTCTTCTTATCTTGAATTCTCAAAATCCCAAAATTAATATCCGAATTATCTATCTACTGTCCGGTCCCGATACTAACGTAAAATCACAGGATGATTTATAAAAATATTATACATGGGGAGAACGACACCCGAAAAGCCTTGTGCTTACTGTCGTTCTCCCTTTCTACCAGATATATCACATATTACCATATCCATTATATCAGTTCCTTGTGTATTCCCATGTTCAATGTATGTTATGTAACATAATTATATATTTGGTGGACAAATAAACAATGCTTAAACCAAATTAATGGACACAATATGATACAAGTGGATATTGTTCCCCTCATTCTGACTCTTAACATTTTCATGACGGAGGCTGCGCTGGTGTAGCGTTAAAGATCCTGTGCCAGTGCATGTCATTATATATGCGAGTTTCCCATAGGGAACCTTGCATATATAAGAAAATGCACTGGCTTACAAGGTTAAGGTAAATGTTGTTAGGCCAATGTATTCTCGTATATATGCGAGTTTACCTGTGTGAGACTCGCATATATAAGAGAATGCATTGGCACAGGGTTTTCGCAAAATTTCAGGAAGCTCTTGTCATGGAAGGGTAGAACATACAAATAAAAGATCATTCAAACAAGACAAACGATGACTGAGATTCAGATCCAAAGTTAGGACAGATGAATTTTCTTTCTAAGGGCCATAACTCTGCAACAAATGAATGGACGATACCCACCCCATGTGGATACCACCCCCGTGGTGTTTCACACGTGTAAGAGATATTATGAATGTGATAAAGATCTACAACGTTGTTATGCGCGGACGATTTGGCGGAACTCACTCACGGTGGGGAATTGGGGAATCACGTGGTATCGACTTGATGAGTATCACGCAATCAAAATGGCCGAGGCGATCTAATACGCGACCAGACGCGAGGAAAACAGGTAATAAATTAAGATATTACATAGTACATATTACTTTGACAGCTACGAGCAGATGCTATACTATTTTTCAAACAAGCTGATACCTCATTTGTGTCCAAATTCATATTTGTTTTCTCTAACATTCTGACCAAAGTTGTCAGTCGAAGGATTCTCCAAGATGTATGGACTGGTGTATTCCACGTACCTCCGACTAGTAACTTTGGTCAGAATGTTATAGAAAACCACTAGGTAGTTCCGAACAAATAAGGTATCAACTTGTTTCGAAAATGAACTAGCATAACAGTCAAACTGCTAACTTTTGTGTCAGTTCCTCGTAAATTATGTTTTTGTGCGTTCAGGGGGGGGGGGTGGTCACATATGGCATTTTTTCCCTTTCGATCATTTTTTGTACACACCCACCCCCCCCCCCCCCCGCCAATTTTGTTTCCGTTTTCGGCAGTTTTTTCCGACCATTTTTTTACACCCACCCCCTTTTAACACTAAAACAGAGATTTGCGGGGGGAAATTCAGCTGTATATGAATTTCTGTGCATACTATTTATCGTGGATGTTAACATGGACATGTAAATAGGAATGAGTCATTTTGAGGTCATTCGGCCAAAAAAACATGGCTGCCAGCGGCCATCTTGGATTTCAAAATTTGCAACAAAATACAACACGATAACTGCCTGCAGTCAGTTTACCAGTTAGAATTACATTATTTCTCTCATTCAAAGTGGTTTTGAAGCCAAACTCATTGCCAAAACACTAAAAAAAACAAGCAGGAATTTATTTTTTAATTAGTTGCGGAAAAAATTGCTTGTTGGTGGCTTTGACCACCCACCCACCCCGGCATACGTGCCGGATTTTATTTTTTCACCCCGGTGTCATTTCTATATAACTATATACAGCTGCCGTTTCCGATTAAAGCCACATGGCGGTTTGCGCTCCAAACTGCACCTACCTTTCTATGGGCATTATATTACGGTAGAAATAAAGAGCGTTCGTTTCACTTCTTTGCTAAATTTTTTAAACAGCTGTAAAATGGTTGTGATCATGGCACGTACTTTTCAGAGCATATGATGCCGGTATATCAATATTTCGTGTATGTGTCAAACTATCGTATACCTCCTTCCAAATAACGTAGGCAAAATTTGGAAGCTATTGATGAACCATGTCCGTTTAATCAACCCTTAGTAAAACATTGCTCACATGGAAGTGGGCGCTTATATACCGACGGTCCGACTCGCCACCAATTTCCCTAAGCCAATTTTAAACCTTTCATGACGGGAGCTTCCTGAATTTTTGCGAAAACCCTGTGCCGATACATTCTCTTATATATGCCGTAGTCGACCTCGCACATATATAAGAAAATGCATTGGCCAAACACATTTTATATTATTTTTTATAATTGTTAAAAAATGTAAGAGAAAATTATTAAAAATTGTTAAAGAATATAAGATTTTTTTTTTAATTTGTTATAGAATGTAAGAAAAAATGATAAAAAAAATGACAAAAAATGACAAAAATTAAAAAAGAATGTATGAAAAATTTACAAAAATTGATAAACAAAATTATTATGCCAATGCATTCTCTTATAAATTCGAGACGACCTGTGGTCGACTCGCATATATAAGAGAATGAATTGCCAGCGCAACTCCCGAAATGAAAGGGTTAACTTACTAGGCAAAAAAAAAATGAAAGATACTTGGAATCGCCGTTCTGCACTCAGGAATCACGAGAATCCACAAAACGATTCATCAGTTGAAACCGACTATATACTAAACACCGAGTTGTGTGAAGGAGACAATCATTGGAAGTGAGCTCGCCTGATAAACATTTAAAATGTGCTTTACAACTCCCTATTTTCAAAGTTAATTTCGGACCTCCAAAACCTCATTTTAATAGGCTCATGGTGAGATCTAATTATTTTCTGAATAGATAGTTGTACCAATGTACCTTTTGCTCGTTTGAAACAGTTTATGTATGGGTCCCATTGTGTCTGTGGCATCGGGAGATAGTGAATGCAAGTTATTTTTCATATTATTTTGCCTGGTAAGCTGAAAATTGGTTTATGAAATTTGGACTGTCTTAGCTATATACCGGGTATTCTAGATAATAAAGTTGCGTTTGCTAACTGTCTTTATTTGCTGCAGGAGAGGGCTATGTTTGCTTAAGTAGCTTTGCACGATTTCGATGGTTGAAGCATCTCAGATCAAAATATAAAATATAAGTTTCCGGGATATAATTGCCAGTGTGGCGTGTGTAAAATGTGTCGTACCTGCTTTGATGGGTTTGGGTAGTTATTTTACAAAATGTGAAAGTTCACTTAAGGGTCATACGCATGTTTTGCCAAATTTCCTGCTATTTTAAAATGGATTTTCTCAAAATCTGTTCGGAATATCTTTGTGAATTTGGTACAAGCGATTATTGTCACACAATATTTAAGAACCATCGACCAATTGGATATTATAACCTCATTTACTTTTATGGCTTGAAAAATATATAAAATTCCACTGTTTTCAGGTACCAAGAACTTCTGTAACATAATTTTGTTTTCAAAGTGCAGTTCGTATATCCATGACATCATAACTGAAGATCATGAGAGGAGACTTAATTATTCTTTATTTGTGAAATTTAATGATTAGTTTCATTAAGAATGACAACTAGCCATAAGTAATTTTCTATATTTGAGGATTGTCATGCCATGTCTGTTGATGAATGAACAATTGGGCTTAGATGAGTTGTGGGTCATGGGTCCATAACCAAGTTAAAGCTGACCACCATATCTCGTAACATTGTGGCCTAATTCCTGTCGATTGCTCCCTGCTTGAGTGGACCACACTGTATATCAACATTTGTTTCATTGGGCTTGAATATTTGTGACTGCTTTATGCTTCATTATAATAAATTGGGGTATGATGCTATATTGTGCAATGAAAAATCTAACTCAACATTATGATAGAAATGAAGCCTCCTCTCTGGGAGCCAAGACAATAAGCCATTTGGTTATTGGAGTTTTGTGTGAAATTATTAATTATTCTAGAAGTTCTTGTTACCGAAAGGGGCAAAAAATAACATAAAATGTTCAACCTCTCAAATGTAATAAAATCCATTTTTTGTCTCTTAATAATTGCTCAGATTCTACATTACAATGAAGATGATGATGTGTGATATTCACGATTTTTTGCCAGATATATCCAGAGAAATTCTTGTTGAAAACCTCTTACCATCTTTGGCTGGATTTATGCAAAACGTGCGTCTCCCCCTTAACGTAAGAAATTTGGATGCGCAACATGTTTTCCTACCCAGTGCAGACAGACAATATGTGTCTTTCCTCTGAATGATGTCATCTGCGTGTGCATGCCAATATTTTGAAATTGCTACGATAACTGTTTTTCTATTTCAAATATTTCTCAGTGTTGTCATAGTTCAATCATAATCCTATCAGGTAGAAGAAGCTTATTTACTGATATTCGTTCTGTATAATGGTCTGCTTTGGTGATTGAAATTGTCAATTTGAGTTTTAAAACATGGTTAAAATCGGACGTTATGTGTGTGCAAACCAAGGGGCATAATTCGGTGATTGGTTCAACCAAACCAAACCAAACCAAAGTACAGACATTTGTTTACCGGAACCGTTCCTGTCTAAAATAAAACAGATATTCATGGGGCTTATGCTAATGATAATGACTCATCATCTATTATAGTACAGTACTCCCCCCATGTTAGCCAAAATTGCTGGAAATTGTGTATTTCTACCTTCACGTTGGGGAATCACGTGGTTTCGAGTTGATGAGTACCACGCATTCAAAATGGCCGAGGCGATCGTAAACGCGACCAGAAATGAGGAAAAGGGTAATCAACTAGGATAATTATATATTACATGGTATTGTGGCTGCTATGAGCATATGCTATACTATTTTCAAACAAGCTGCTACCAAATTTGTGTCCAAACTCACAGTTGTGAACATTCTGACCAAAGTTGTCAGTCGAAGGATTCTCCTGGAAGTATGGTCTTGTGTATTCCACGAACCTCCGACTGGAAACTTTGGTCAGAATGTTATAGAAAACTATTGAGTATTTCAGAACAAATAAGGTAGCAACTTGTTTTAAAAATAAACTAGCATATGCTCGTAACAGTCAAAGTGCTATGTTTTGTGTCAATTCCTCATATATTATGTTTCTGTGCGTTTGTACATTTTGAGTGCGTGGTATCCGCCAACCTCGAAACCACGTGATTCCCCACCGTGACCTTATCAAAAAATGGCTGAACTCACTCTTGATCCAGAATAAAACTGCGCTCTAATATACATGTAGCACGTCCGTAATCAGCACAAGGAATATTTCAGTTAACACCGGTTTGTCAACGATCCTCCGAAATATCGTTATGAAGTCCGCCAATTCAGTTAATGACAGTCGGCAACTTTTGCCCAATATACAATCACGATACGTGAACAAACATTATCGAAGTTAGTTTTAGTGAGACTCGGTACGTTCTGTCCTATTACAATCATGAAACACAGGCTTGCCACCGATCCTCCACTCTCGAGTTATACGATGTAACGTCCGTGAATCCAGTGAATTAATCTCGGGAACTCTTAACGTATCACAATCATGGAACGAGAACAATATTCGAGTCCGTCTAATGAAACATTTTCAGCCATTTGTCTCAATGTTTCTTGTATTCCCAATTCCCCGCATGCACGTTATGTGACTATTAGTGACACCATCAAGATGCGCGGTATCAATGGCTTAGACCAATAGACCTCATTGAAATTCTAGTGATTCTGTTTTCACCAGGATACCAATGACATCATCGCGGGTCATTTAGCACGTGAAATAATTTATCCCACAATGCGCGTCGTACAATAACGTAAAGCCCATGTCGCCATATTGTCGTACCGTTAATGGCTATCTTTTGACGACCACACTGACAGAAGTTTGACGAATATATATCAATCAACCGTCATTCTCGCTAGACTTGTTCCCTTGATATCCGCCACGATGAAACAACAACCTCCAATAAAATCAAAGTGGATCGCTCTATCTACAAACGAGTCAACTTGGAGATTGAAGAAGTCGATCCGTTTATCAATTAAAGTACATGCATTGCTATACTTTCAAATGATGTGGTGACATGGACGTGGCGACATGGGGTATATAACACCCTCCCCTCCCAAACTGTGGTAAAAACTTTCAATAGTTGGAAATTTCATGCCTGTCACAGCATTAGTTGGAAATTTTACACCACATTTAGGTTGATATTGCTGATTTTCCAACAAGTAATTAGCATCTTGTCGTATCGTTAATGACTATCTTTTGACGACCACACTGACAGAAGTTTGACAAATATATATCAATCAACCGCTTGCCTGGTTCCCTTGATATCCGCCACGATGAGACAACAGCCGCCAATGAAACCAAAATGATCGCTCTATCTACACACTGGTATATCGCCTATATCAGAGTCAATGAAAGTTAACAAGTCAACTTCTTGGGTGAAGAAGTCGATCCTTTTATCAATTAAAATACATGTATTGCTATACTTTCAACTGCTGTGGTTACAGAGACGTGGTTACAGGGGGTTAACTGGTGTTGGGGAGTATTCACCCCAGCTTTGGTGAAAATGTGCAATAGTCGGAAATTAATGCCTGACACATAAATAGTTGAAATTTTTCAGACCATGCAACAGTAGCATATTTTTGTCTACTTTTGGTCAAAACGTTGGTTTGAAATGGAAATTTTTGGAATGTTTTGGAGAGGTGAACACCCCCCCCCCCCCCCCCACGGAGACCCCCTAGACACACGTCCATGTGTACTGTGAACATGTTTCTCTTGCTATCAAGAAAACTAAAATGGACCAGTCAAGTTAACTGTAATGAAGAACTGTAATGAAAGTTTCAGTATAATTTCCACAGATGGAGTGAAGTCGAACCTATTATCAATGAAACTTGAGTATAATTTCCAATGATTGAGAGAAGTCGGTCGTATTATCAATGAAAGTTGTGCTGGGTATGATGTCCAATGCTGGAGTGAAGACGGTCCTACTATCAATGAAAAATTTGGTAAAATTTCCACTTCTGGAGTGAAATCGATCAATGAACGTATCAATGAACGTTTTGGCATCAATGAACGTTTTGGTAATAATGTCCACCTTCTGGAATGAAGAGGTGGGAGTTATTTATAGACAGATTCAGCTTGTAACTACTAACGTGTAGCTTGTAAGATAAACGGCAGTACACAACTAAGTCAAATGCATGCAATTATGGAACATCTAATTACATAAAATGTTAACAAGACTTTGGCAGCATATTAATAAATGTCGTTACAAAAGGCATATTGCATAAATTGAAGTCAACAGAGCTTGTGGCAATCGGTTGAGTAATAACGGGTCATAAATTCGAAGGATCAATCATCATAGTATATTCTATTATAACCAACCCTGAGCTTCCAAACAAAATAAACCATGTTTGTGATTGGAAATTTTCCTAAAATGGCGGTTTAATGGCTACACGTTACACGCCATAACGTACAAGCGGAATCTCTCTATAACTCTCTCTATTAACCCTTTACCCAACAGAACGGCCCTGTGCCAATGCATTATCTTATATATGCGAGTCGACCATAGGTCGCCTCGCATATATAAGAGAATGCATTGGCTTAACACATATTAAAAATGATAAAATTGTCAAAGAATGTAGAAAAATATTATAAAAATTGTTAAAAAATGTAAGAAAAAATTATAAAATTGTTAAAGAATGTAAGAAAAAATGGTAAAAAGTGTTAAAAAAAGATAATTTTTAGGCCAATGCATTCTCTTATATATGTGAGGCGACCTATGGTCGACTCGCATATATAAGAGAATGCATTGGCACAGGGCATAACTGTAACCATCACAATGTGATCAATGAACCGGTTCCAATGATATCCATATTTGTATGGTCTTATTGAGACAGACCGAAGATATTTTAGGCTGTTGAAGCTTTATTTGGGCGTTTTTTGCCGTTTTGTTGGGTATAGGATTAATAAAAACCCAAAAAGGATGGTACAATCTACTCACTCTGGAATGAAGATATATCGGTCCTATTATCAACGAAAGTTTGGATTAATTTCCACTGCTGCAGTGAAAAGGTCGATCCCAATTATGAAAGTTTTGGTAAAATTCCGGGATCCACTTCTGTGTTGAAGAGACCGGCTATCAGTATCAATGAAAGTTTTGGTATAATTTCCGATGCTGTGGAGAGTGGATTTGTGAGCGGTGTGTTAGAGGCTCCTCTCTGGTCCCGTGATAGGTTTTATGGAGGTGTTTTTGTTCTGCGGTTACCGGATCGAAACTAGATCGATTGGAAGAAAGGGGGGAATCAATTCAGTAACGACGATCAAAAAACTGGATTATTTCTGCGCCTGTTGGCCAATTATCAAGGTATTGGGACAATTAGACAGATACGTGTGAATGTAAGACCCGGATTCGACAAGGAAGCGCGTTTTGTCGCACCGCTGCGGCTGTGAATTAGCTTCTAGTTATTAAGCGCCGCTAATCTTCCGGCCTCTTTCATTTGTCTAATGTATATATGGTATACAATACCAATTAACTTGACAAACGTTCTTTCTTCCTGCACTCTATCCTTCTACCCATCTTATAACATTATTTGTTCGGATCTAACATGTTATCCCTATCTCTAAATTTACCCTATATGGTATATATTCTGATACCAAGGGCAACTTTCTTATTCCGAGGAACAAACGTAATAAAAGGGAGTAAAAGCCTTTCAGACTTGTTGTCTTATCCCCGTATTTTGAACATATATTTGTTGTATAAGTATGTCAACTTGTTTGTATGTGTTGAATGTTGTGTTAGAGAACAAAATATTGTTTACACTAATCTTCCGGTCCGAAATTCTTCTATCTCCTATCGGCTAGGACTTGGAATAATGATAATTTTGCAGCGTCATTTTCTAGTTCGACTATGGCGCGGCATGATGGCAAAGATATTTAGTGTCATCACGATTGGAGAATTGAGAATACAGTAAATACACGGCGGTTAACACTTTTTGTACTAAATACTCATTGACGAGTAGTTCCATTCTGAGATGTTCAGATAATAAGTTCAACAAACGACCATATTTCATTTTGTTCAACTTGTTATCTAACCATTACCCTTTAATGAATATGAACTTCTATGACATTTTCGACTGGCTCTCGCCTGTTCGTTTGAACACTCCTCCAAATAAATAATGGCCTGATGTCATTCCAAGGTATACCATTATAACTGGGTGGAAAAATCTATTAAGTACAGAAAGGGTTAAACTCTGTATCAATGTTGCACATGTATATGATCATATGCGACAGAGTAACGAGGAGAATACATATAATTATTTGTACTTATTACATTACATTGATTTAAGCCTTACATAGTTTGCAAACATTGCCCCACTATTTCCCTATAAGACATTCACTCCTCGTGTTTATGATGGTATCAGTGGTCCAGCTATAATGTGTTATGATGCTGATGGGTTCCTCCCAAGTTTCTGAAATGTGGGCAAACCAATGTTGTGAAGAAAAAGTACCGTTACGTTCTAACGTTGGCATTTTCCAAATATGAATGCATCGATGAAAAGCCAATATCTGCACAAACAACATAATTATCTTCGTGCAAATAGGTTCATATTGGACCTAGATATTCATATATGTTCATATTGGACTTATTTGTTTTTGAAATAAGCCCATAGTAGACTTATATACGTTTTTCCGTTTTATGGCGCGGACCACAGTGAAAACACATTATAAAGAGTGTACATCTGGACAGTCTATTTCGGTTCATAAAATGACGCTGGGAGTATAATAAGTGGATCAAATAAGACCGATATGAACTTATTTGAATAGAAATAAGTCCATATGAAACGTATATTCCGTTGAACTTTTAGGTTCATATAGAGCTTATTTCACATCTAAATAATACCAAAATGAGCTTATTTCAGTACCATCAAATAAGTTCACTATGACCTTATTTCCGCGAGAATAGTTTGCCATAAAACATATATTTTAAACATATCTTACATATAAAACACATCTTAGCAATGGATTGGCATTACACTGATATGGTCCATTCGAGCTTCCAAATTTTTTAGACGTAATTTGGAACGAGGCATAAGATAGGTTGAAAATTACACAAAATATTGTTATACCGACTTCATTTGCTCTGAAAAATACTTGTCATGATTTAAATTTTTCGCACGGAGGTAAAACAAACTCTCTTTATTTCTACCATATCTTTCTGTTCCACACCGTGCAAATGGCTGTTTTTTTGGGGGGGGGATCCGTGTTCAAAGTTTTGATGTAAACATATTTTATTCCAATCCTAATTAATACATCATGCAACATATAGGAACAGTTAACAACAGTTTTGACAGTATAGTATAGATAGGTGAATTGGAAAGGGGATTAACCCTTTGAGTGCCAGGTCCGATTTTTTGTATCAACCCATATACCCTGTGCCAATGCATTCTCTTATATATGCGAGTCGACCATAGGTCGCCTCGCATATATAAGAGAATGCATTGGCCTAACAATTTTTTTTTTTTTTTTTTTTTAACAATTTTAATAATTTATTCTTATAGTCTTTAAAGTGATGTGAAACACTCCGGTGTGGTGATAAAATATATATGGAGAATACTCTTGCTCAAAGTAGTTATTTTTTACGAATATTAATCCCAATTGACAACACACACCGTCAGTATTATATATTAATTAAATGCAATGACGCTCAATGGCGAATTCGTTAGCGTTAGTTTATCGCCGATTGTTGCGTCCCGAATTGAGATGTAAATATTTACAATTGAGCGTAGTTCAGACGATGTTTTCTATGTAATGGTTAGAGCACAAGAATAGTTCTTTACCAGAATAAATCGAGTCGGAGACGAGATTTATTCTGGTAAAGAACTATTCGCGTGCTCTGACCTACTTAGAGCACAATTGACCACACATAATGCGATTATCTCGAAATACGCAATTGATCGTAAGTTGAACACGACGTACAATCCGTGCGCTGGCCGAGATGAACACAATGACCCATTAGCCACACCAATCATCGTGATTACCCATGCAGTGGTCGCCGTTGAATGTGAATAAATATGTCCGAAGCGACACGGATTAACGTGTGACGCGTTTTCACAAACCAAGTCACTCGCAGATGTGTTTGGAAAGTCAAATGTGGAAGTCGCATGATTGTGTCTTACTATTATTATATACATTGTATAAGTGGATCATGAATTCCGAAGAAGTCTGTCTCCCAGAATGATGACATGGAATTTGGACCTGTAACCAACAACCAACTACTTTTTGCCAAAGGTAATGCTGCACATCATTATTATGTGACAAACGTGTCGCCTTTTCAAGAAACTGTTTCGAAATTACTACCATAATAGTCCATTGGTTCCTCCAGATTCTCCAGATACAAGTTCTCTTGTTAGTTATATCGGATATGTGGAGCGCTATATAGTGAAGTGGTGATTCTGTTGGATTATTGGATATACAACTATTTAGTGGTTCTAAATGTAAATGTTAATTCGTTTACTTTCATCGTTGGATTAGTGGTCCTGAGAATATTTTCGGAACTGGATTAGTTTTGTGGAATAATTAAAATAAATGTAATTATTCTACTAGTTAATAAATAATTCAACCAATGCATGTGTTACTATTGCCACCCCCTGCGTTCGTCCTGTTGATGTATGTATATATATTGTATGTTTGGTAAATCACACCCAATTCCCAAGGCTGACAAACTAATATTTCAGTGATATCCCATTGTTCGAGACGCGCCACTCTTAACAAACAAATCGCGCGGTCGTTTCAATGTAGCTTCAGTTATTATACAAGAGAACGTGCATCCCCCCACCCGCACTCCCCTTATACGCCGTCCCTATATATGTGCCTGCTTAGTATATTAGAGGTGCATACATATAGTAACGGCGTATAATGGCAGTGTTTTTGGGGGAAGCAGAGCGCTGTTCGTGCCCCTGTGGCCTCTGGTAATTGAAGCTACTTCGAAGCGACCGTGCGATTTGTCTGTTGTGAGTTGAGTGTGCATAACAATGGGATAATCATTGAACTATTCATTCGCCAGCCTTGGGAATCGGTGTGCTTTACCAAAAATCAGGGAACGATTGCAACAATGGGATTGTGCTCTAAGGAGTGGTATAGTCGATTAACTTGAAATTTTCGGTTATCTTAGTAGAATTATACATTCCCTAGGTTGGCATAGCGCCTGAGTACTAACTTATAAGTTTATTGCACTCGAACAAGTCCATAATATGTCTTTAACAGACTTATTTTGTAGGTTTAGGGCCGATTAAATTAAATTAAAAAGTTTTATGACTCCACTGCGTCTTTCTGGGACAAATACTACTCTTATAAAGGTAGTTCAAAGTATGTATCGACCTATTTCGATACCGGGAAAAACTTCAAAACAAAAAAAGTTTCAATGCATGTGTTTTGGTGATATAATGCGGTTTAGGCCACATGGGCATAACCTGCAGATAATTCACTGTGTCTTCTCGGTGCCATTTCCAACAACAACATTTATATGTATAGAATCCTAATCCGCAATACCCCATCAAAAGCTGAGCATTGATCGATGTTCCCCATAGATTGGTATTAAAGATAGGGTTTGACTCTTTAAGATGTTACTCAATGCCGGGTCCTTGAATAGATCAAACGAACCGACCACTTACAAGGGGATAACGGTTTATGGTCGCGGATTAGCACGGTGGTGAAAGCGACACAGGTGTGTGTCCTTGCCAGCAGTGCTAATTATCCCTCCTGAATGGATAGAGAATTTCTCAGAGAAGAATGGAAGATAATACGTACGAATAACATCTACAGATGGACATTGGATCGAAGATTGCCGTGATTGTGATCACATACCTGTTAATTGTTATATTCAGAAATAAAGTGCTGCATTATACAAGTGGAATGCTGATCGGCTCAATTAGAACTACTTATAACGGTTTCACCGATTTAATACCTGAAGGACGCCAATATTGAGCCAACCATCATATCTTAGAAAATGATGAAATTCACATTCATGGACTTGGTGGCGACAGGGGGTTGGGGTGAGCCCCACTTCAGTTATGGTCAAAATGTCTGCAAATTTCCTGTCTGACGGAAATTTCATATCAATATTTGATTGAATTTGTTTCTGTTTCTAGTAGAACAAGTATTTTATGTGAACCCTGTTTTTGTTGGGCCAAAAATCGAAACTATCCTACTTATGGGTCACCTTTTTCGAACGAAATTTATGTGGAAATTTTACAACCAATTAAGGTTTTAACCATAGGGTGTAGTGAACAGGAAATGTCCAACAGTTGTACGTCATTGTCTGCATTGCTCCCACATGGATAGACAATTTCTCAGACAAGAATGGAAGACAACACACAGGAATTACCTGCTAATGATGATCGGCACAATTAAACCAGTGCTTAATGGTTTCGCTGATTTAATACCTGAAGGACGCCGACTATTTAGCCAACAATCGTGTCTTAGAAAATGAGGTAATTTACATTCAGCGACGTGGTGGCGACAGGGATTTGGTGAGCCCCCACACCAATTTTGGTCAAAATGTTCAGTAGCTGGAAATTTCCAGTTTCACAGAAATTCCATATAATAAAATGGATTTAACTTTTTTCAAATGATTGATGGATTGGGGTTTAATTTCGCTTTCAGCAAATAAGTCCATACCATCACATTACCAGCCTTAGTGGCGGTGGAAATCCGCACTCTTTCGGCTAATCTAAATGTAAAAGTGATTTAAATGGCTGATAAACTCGTCGACCTTGTGCGGCAAAACACCGGCAATCGGCGAGTAACTGATAACTCCGCCAGATAACTTTTCGAGTTACAAAGTCCATGATGGAAACATGTGGACTTGAACCCTAATCTCCAGGGCTGGAGGGCACCCCTTACCGACTGAGCCTCCGAGGCCCCAATTTATTTCTCACAGTTTGATTCTAGAACAAGCATTTTGTGTGAACCCTGTTTTTGTTGGGCCAAAAATCGAATATATTCCTACTTTGGGTCACATTTGTCGAATGAAATTTAGTTTTGATTTTTACAACCATAAGATAGTAGGGTGTGTTAGATCGGGAATATCCAACAGGTTTGTGTGTCCTTGTTCGCAATGCTAACTACTGACTAATTTTAAAGGGGTACTGTACACTAAATCCGGCCATTTATGGGACCGTCTACTTTTATACTCAACAGAATATATGCCACAAATGAATGAAATTTAGCCATGGATGAGAGCAAAATACATTCATGTACTCTATGAACGATGCAAACAACATGGTAATTATAATGAAAATGAATTTATGACTGGAGTTTGGTGAACACTGGATAATGGATGTGGACTCTAGGGTGTGCGCAAAGAGTAAAATCTAAGATGGTTGCAGGCTTCATCACCATTCGGCTTATAGAGCACAATTTACCGCACACAACAGGGGAAAGCTAGAAATCGCCATTGAACATGTGTTGACCACAACCCGTGCTCTGCCCAACATTGAACATTCGATTGTTCGCGTTATATAGGGGCATGTAAATGATCATTCTGCCGGTATGATTGTAATTGGTCTTAACTAGTTTGATTGCATGCTAATCTCACCGAAACCACTAGAACGACTCACACACGCTAGCACCCTAATGCCCGGTTTGGCTGTCAATGTAGGTTTAAACACGATTTTAACGAGCATGGCTCATTAACCGGCTCCTTGACCACATTGTGATAGTTACAGTTATGCCCTGTGCCAATGCATTCTCTTATATATGCGAGTCGACCATAGGTCGCCTCGCATATATAAGAGAATGCATTGGCCTTAAAAAAAAATTCTTACATTCTTTAACAATTTTATAATTTTTAATGTGTTAAGCCAATGCATTCTCTTATATATGCGAGGCGACCTATGGTCGACTCGCATATATAAGAGAATGCATTGGCACAGGGCCGTTCTGTTGGGTAAAGGCTTCACGTGCTCTGAAAAATACTTGCCATGATCACAGCCACTTCTAGCTATTTTTCAATTATTCGCACTGAAGTGAAACAAACGCTCTTTATTTCTGCCATATCAGGAATAGACTCACGAAACGCTCTGTTCAGTTCCATGCCGTGCATTATGGCTGTTGTTTGTTTGGGAGCCAAATACCGTGTGCAAAGTTGTATTTCTTTATGACTTCAGTTGGTCTTTCTGGGACATATATTGCCCGTAGAAAGGTAAATCAAGTAATTATCGACATATTTCGATGCCGGGACAATTTCGAAAGCGAATATTATTAGGTGTATTTTGGAGCGCAAACCGCCATGTGGCTTTAAACTCGGAGGTTTAAACTGCATGGCGATGACGAATCCAGTCGTATTTTCAATGTAGGTTTAAACCAGGTGTAAATTCGGAGGTCTACGCTACACATATATAGTTTTATTTCCACCAACTACCACATACACCTATTGTCGCACCCACTGACTACGATAATGCTAAACGGTTTATAATTAATTAACACGTATATTGTATGGGCTTCGCTTGGTACAGGGACGACTACAAAAAGCTCACGCTTACTGCCGTTCATTTTCCAACCAAATGCATATATCTATACATATATACATAATTATATGCAAATAGAACAGAGTGAAATTTATTTACTATGTCTTCATGTATATAACATTTGTAAATTAAATTTGTAATGAATTGTGTTGGAGAACCGGCCGTCCTGTCGGGGAGATAGGTGTCCTTGTTCTAATGCAATGTTTACTCTAATATCGTATTAGGACTAATGGACTATACAATAAGCATGTCCGTGGGTTTCCAAAACGAATGAGATTATTTCGGATTTGTAGGATTAAACTATTATCCTAAGCCGTTGTTGCTTAACACAAATCTTCGATGTCAAAATAAAAGTATGCATGCTTAAACAAGTATATACAAAGCGTGACACACAAAAAAACACCAGTGGTCAAGTAGTCCTGCTATGTAAAACGTGTGTCTGTATGTGACAGAAATTAATCATCCCTTTTCAGCTTCTTATAACCAAATAAATATGCTAAACGCTCTTTGTTTTGACCTTATCGTGATGAGTGTAACAATAATTGCTCTTTATTGCCACCTGAACAACACTACTTATATATTTTATTATAACAAGAATGGAATAAACGCTCTTTATTTTGACCATATCAGGAATTTAACAATAAACGCTCTTTATTTTCCTTGAACACCGTTATTTCGTGTATAGGCATGTATATCTCATTCATTTCGAGGGGTTGAGTATACTGTAATAATTGGTGTGAAGCAAATACATGGAGAAATGTTCTATACAAGGATGTCTATACAATCGGCTACCCATATATGACATATTTCTCACAATTATAGGCTACATGCCCAATTTATTCCTTCAGTTATACACTCACATAATGATATTACGATATAATGATTATCATTGTCTCCACTAAATAGTGCCGAAGAGGTCCTATCGCTATGACATTTTGATCGCCCCCCCCCCCCCCACTAAAAAAACATTTTTGTTTAGGCAAGTTTGAGATCGTTCACAGAGCACATGGGTGTATTTTGCACTAATCCATGGCTCAAATTCATTCATTTGTATACTGAGGATCAGACTGCCCGAGACTGGTATATTTGTACATAACTATAGTGTCTATTAAATGTCTATATTGTCCTTTTTTCCATTATTTTATGAAGACAAATATATAATTGAATTGAATTGAATTGAATAGGGGGGGGGGGAAAGAATCACCTCAGTGGCATGATGACTGGCATCTCAAAATTGTTTTTAGTTTTCGTTTTAATAACTTTGTTTACGTATTAACTTTCAAACAGATATAAAAACATATAGTCATGTATTCATACAGTATATTGACATACTATCCATATTTTGACATGACATATCAATCAGAGATATCATTCCGAAATATAATGGGATTGGGTAGGTGGGTTGGGGGTGCTCATTTGCTATCACGATACATTCGCGTATGTGGTATGCTCTTTTTTTAACAGTTAATTTAGTGGAGATTCTCGTGCGCTGCCTGTAATGACATAAAGTAAATCAAGAAGTAAGTTAAAGTAAATAGTATTCTACGTTGTTAAATTCTACAGTAATGCTCTAATTAATAGACTCCTTAAAGGTACGGTTAAGTCAATAAGTAAACCATACAGTAATGCTCTAATTAATAGACTCCTTAACCACAGCATAATTATGGGTAACTTTTCAGGATTTAGTCGGAAATATGTCTTGTTGACATTCACCGGAAAGCTCTCGTCGATTACTTAGAGCATTACTGTAGTTGTACGCAAAAAAATATAGCTGGATATATTGGCTCATTCTGTACACTATTACAAAATATAACCTACCTTATTTCGAGGTTGATAATCCAGTTCTGTCATTTATATGATACCTTTCCCTTCAGTTTCAAGCCGGCGTGTGTCAGCAGTTAAGTGATTCAAATGGGTTACCTTGTAATTTAGCAGAAAGTTTTACCCCATAATTAAAACCCCATAGTGTTCACCATTATGTTTCTCCATTGTGTCGTTATCTGTCGCAATCTGCGCAGGTATACGCTTCAGAAGCCCGTGAGAGCATCAAAGGGTGTATTGGTGATGGATTAACACATGCTATCATCAAAGAATAATCAAAGTCTTGTCCGCAAAACATATATATAGTAAATGTGGTTTAAGCTTGCTTCAATTTTACAAATATCGGGAAAAGCTATCATTGTAATTTGCCAAAATCATTTAATGATAGCATCTCTTAGCCAATACGCTAAAAAGTACATTCCTGGCAACAGGGATGTGGCTAGAGGGGGGTGGGGGTGTCTCACCCCCCCCCCAGCAGAGAGCTATATTTTCAATAGTTGGAAATTTCATACCTGCCACAACGAAATTTCACACCAACAATAGGTTGAAAATGTTCTTGTAGTCTGATTATAAAACAATTTATTGGGGGGAAATTATTGTTTTTCGACCAATATTTGCATATGTTCCTATTTTTGGTCAAAAATTTTGACAGAAATGGTCATCAGTAGGAAATTTTCCAACCTTAGGGGGGTGACAGGTTGGAAATTTCCAACACTTGGCAAGCTTGTGTCCTGGTCCCTCCCCCGTGGCCAGTCAAAAACTTCTAGTTAATTTAAGAAAACAATATTGTCATACAATTGGTCAACATTGTCATTGGAATGGTCATCAGTTGGAAATTTTCCAACCTAAGTGGGGGTGTAGGGTTTGAAATTTCCAACAGTAGGAAGGCTTGAGGCTAGTCTAGATGTTAGGGTTTTGCGATTTTCTTGTTCAGATTTCAAAATTTTCGCACACCGGGCCGAACCATGGTCGGCCCGGTGTGTCATTGCCCCATCCACATGGCCAATACAAAACTGGTAATTAGTTTAGCAAAACAATATTTTACTACATAAATGGTCATCAGTTGAAGAATTTTCCAACCTGAGTGGGAGCATGAGGTTTGAAATTTCCAACACTAGGAAGCTTCAGTTGAGGCCAGTCTAGATGCTAGGATTTGCGATTTTCTTGTATAGTTTTCAAAATTTTCTCACACCGGGCCGAACAACCATGGTCGGCCCGGTGTTTCCTGGTCTGTTGTCGGTAGCTGTGTGCATTTGTCTGGAATTAGATCACTAGTTGTTTTTTGGGGGGCAATTTTCAGATTAAAATATCTTAATGTTTTCATACTGGGAAAATAGAAGCATGGCTTATGAATATATAGAAAATTAGGCCTAAGCATGAGGTACAAGGGGGGGGGGGGGGTGCAAATGGAATTATGCAAAAAGTTGTGTTGGTGTGATTCCGACTCAAGGGGGGGGGTGCAGTTGGAAATTCCCAAGGTGGACACCCCCCAGCGGAGACCCTCTAGCCACATCCCTGCCTGGCAACTACTGGTGTTTTGAGATAACACATATACAAAGTGGCTAACCCCCACCCCCTCTCTCTCTCTCTCTCTCTCTCTCTCTCTGTCTCTCACCTCCCTCATAGAAGGGTCTTCCTTCTATTTTACTGTATGTAGACAAACGTTTTAAGTGCTATACGCTGAATGTGGTATGTGATTGTTCTGTTATAAGACTGGACAGCAAGGAAATCAGCTTCAGAAGCACTGCCCGTGAAAATGTCACAGGGTTGCGATGGATCAGCACACGCTGCACATGTCATAAAAAAAATAATCCAAGCCGTAATATATTGTTGAACATCTATGCACTGTTTGACAACAGTTTTTGATAAACAAAAATAGTGAATAAGCTGTAGATGTCGTATTTTGGCAATTTCACGTGATGGAAATGGTCTAGTACATGTATATAGAAGGGGATGTTGTATACGGTCAGAGTTAACACAGAAATGACTGTGTCTTATTTCGGGGAATCGGGGAAGTCCGAAATTTGGACAAGCCTATAATTGACCTTTTCTCCATATTACGAGCCTCTGAGTCACAGACACACCACGAGGGTGGTGATATACGGTTTAGGACAAGACAACCATAATACAGATACACGATCCGGTTCGATGGTTACTGCATCATCAGATTCCCACAACAACAACATTTATTCAAATGACGCTTTAGTTATCGGAATCGATTAATTACCAAAATATAATGCTAACCAATGATAAACTCTAGTATAAAATTTTCCAAAACGTGTTATATATCAACATTTTGTTCAACGCAATTTGATATCGAGAATATGTCGGTCGGCTCGTCGAATATTTGCTAGGCCGCCAAATATTCCAGGTGGTGAACAATAAGATATTTCAAAAATCGATATTTGATAACTCTGAGCTTTGATGGGTGGGTTCCTCGACTCCAATCAAATTTGTTTTACCCCCGAAGCCAAAGAAATAGTAATTTATGAACGCTAATTCGGATTATGTATCTTTAAGGTGTATATCTAAACGGCTTATCTCAAGGTTTGCAAATATATTATAGGGCTGACGATGGATTAGCACATGTCCTCATCAAAGAATGGAATTATATAAGTATTGTCTGTACAGCAAACAGTATATTGGTTTACATAAATGCGCCTATCTCAGTTTCGCCGAAATACCGTTGTGAAACAGGCATGGGTCATTACTTTGCAATGTAATGCATTAACATTACTTGCTATGTTAGCATTTCAATTCCATTATCATTACATTTAAAATGAGAAGTAATGCTTTACCCCTACTTTCAGTGAATTATAGGTTTAGAATTAAACAAAATATAGACTGTTTGTGGTCTCCACAACTTCCCAAAAAATAACACCGACCCTAACACAACACAAATCTAAGCTGTCATGTGCCTAAAAGTAATACAGAAGTAATTGAATTACATGGTATTTTAACGCATTATTTTGAATTACATGTAATGCACAGAAGAACCCATTACTTGAGAAAAAGTAAGGGATTGTGTTGCATTACTATTACACATTTGCATACGTGTTATAATATAGCTAAAACGAAGTTTATCAAACACTCGAAAACAAATACCAAAACGCAATATAGATTTTGCGAAATTTACAGTGATTGACTTACATGAATAAGGTCTGAGTAAATTTTCAGTAAATCCTGATGTACTAAATCCATAGAATAAACACGAAACGGAACACTAGACGTACATGTACATGTGCAGTAAACAATTGCATGTTGAGTATCGACGGTATGGATATTTTGGTATCTAATCCTTTACTTAATTTCCAGAATTGAAAACAAAATTTATTGTGCATAATCTGGTCTGCTATATTCAGTTCAGTTTTGGTAGACATGGTACCAAAGGTCCGGAGCGTGCGTTCTCTTAGCACACATTACAACCTCTGAATTTTATAAATGCAAGTTTTCTTAAGTCTACGCTTCACTGTGGCTCATTTGTGTGAAATATTTAGGATATAATTATGTTCCGCGAGCCAACATGAAATAAAATTGATTCAGATAATCTATACGTTAATGATCTTATAATCGTCGGTGACTGAGATCGTCGGTTTATTGGTGACGATAGTAAATATCAGACAACAAATCGGACGGAAGCAAGTTCGTGTGCAGCCGAGCGAATCGATCGGTAAATCTAATGACACGATCAATATGTATTGATATTATCGATACGAATTGTCATATTAACACATGTTATTTATTCAAAAGACCGGATACAATTGTTAATATGAGAATATCATGACCTAGAACGTTTTGTGTGTATTTTGGGTAGCCAGATTCATAAAATTATTTAGACACCCATTCCAAATTGAATTTGTCCCTGCTATTATATAAGTTACATTGGTAGCACATCAATGTTTACATTATTTTGTAGAAACTTTTATTTAAAAAGTTAAATAAAAATGTTTTTAAATAATATTGTCGGATTGTTTTTTGTGGAGATAAGGATACCCTAAACACAAACTTTTTAACAATATATATTTACGCAGCCCGTTTATGTTACACTAAATCATGTTCGGTGATTGATCAACTGCCAATTGGGTCACCCGTTTCATACCTCAATAACACAGACCATAAAAGGAACACGACGTCACAAATTGTTGACCTAATCGTTAAAGCGGTCAAAGTCCAGCCTAATTGCATCTGAAGCCAGTTATTTATATCTATGACATGGCAATTTGCTATAAGTGCTTGGAAATCTCAAATTGGGCTGACTTAAAGATACGGGCGGCGTTGGCGGTGGGTATGCTGTTAAAATATTCACCTCCGTCAAAAACCGCCATAAACAGAAAGAATAGTAAAATATAGACAGACTTTTTTCTTATACGAATCAGAAATATGGCATAAACAGTATGTTATTATCAAATGTTTTAGATCCGGATATGGTAAACATAAAGAGCGTTATTTCTTACTGTTTTCCTGATATGGAAATCATAAAGAGCGTTTATATCATTTGTGTGTGATTAACCAATATAATTGCGCTGTGTTATGTAAACAGAAGCAAACTGCTGTAACACGATCAGGCTCTTGTTTACATACACAATCGTATATCTTGACGGCTAAATACTATTTACGCGCTGATTATGTTTGGGCATATGAACAAAACTATATATTTTTTAATATTCCTTCTGTTGATGGGGATTTGAACAAAGATGAATATTTCTGCAACGAACGCCGCCCGTGCCTTTAATGGGTTAGCCTCAAATTCTCGGCAGATTTTGTGACAATAAATAAGAATACATTCAGCTTTTTGGGGGGAATAAATCATCAAAAAGCTATATAAAGAAATTAATGTAGTGGGTGGGTGTGTTATTGGGGAATACTACGCTGTGGTCGGTGGGGTACATTTAGTGAGAACCACTTGGCGGTTCACACAATGCGCCGTCGCCCCGAATAACACACACCCACACTACATTAATTTCTTAAATATATGTTCTGTGAGTCAACCTGAAATTAAATTGGTTAGATAATCTAAGTTAGTGGTCTTATAATCGCCGCTGACTGAGATAGCCTGTTTATTGGTGACGATAATAAATAACAATTGATAGGTTTAGAGACTCGAACGGTGTAAATAGTAAACATGTCTTTGGCTTCCTGAAATTTTGCAAAAACCTTCATTCATTCTGTAGATTTAATACATCTGGATTTACTGAATATTTACCCAAAAGATACACGTAAGTAATGTCATAAAATCGATATTAGGTTTTGACAGTTATTTGCTAGTATATTATAAACATAATTTTGTATTAGCTAAGATCGTAAAAGATCAATACATATATATACCTTGACCTTGTAAGCCAATGCATTATCTTATACATGTATATACCAGGCTCCCTATGTGAGACTCGCATTTATGATTATATGCTACAGGCTCCCCCGCTATGTGAGACTCCCATATATAATAGAATTAACTGACATAGGATAATTATTCAATGATGCATCACTTCAGCTCCAGTCATGCTGGGGATAAATTACACATGTATTTTACGATCTTAGCTAATACAAAATTATGTTATCAAATACTAGCAAATACATGTCAAAACCTATATAGATTTTGAGACATGTATCTTTTGGGTAAATTTTCAGTAAATTCAGATGTTTTAGATATACAGCATGAACACCAATGGACCAACGATGTACCCTGTGCCAATGCATTCTCTTATATATGCGAGTCGACCATAGGTCGCCTCGCATATATAAGAGAATGCATTGGCCTAAAAAAAAATCTTTTTAAACACTTTTTACCATTTGTTTTACATTCTTTAACAATTTAAAAAAAAATTCTTACATTTTTTAACATTTGTTAAAAATATTTTTCTACATTCTTTGACAAATTTTATCATTTTTAATATGTGTTAAGCCAATGCATTCTCTTATATATGCGAGGCGACCTATGGTCGACTCGCATATATAAGAGAATGCATTGGCACATGGCCGTTATGTTGGTTAAAGGGTTAATTACCACTGGTTCTGATGTACAGGTGTAGTAAACATTTGCATGTTGAGTACTGACCGTGTTGCTGGCTAAACCCTTAACTTATAACTTCCAGATTTGAATCATTTGCCATCTGGTCTGCTGTATGATACTCTGGTCGACATGGCCCCCACAAGGACCGCGGTGTGTGCTTTCTGTTCGGCCATCTCACAACTTCTGTGAAGTGTACTTGACTCATTGTGGCTCGTTGTGTGAATTTTTAGGATATAATTTTGTTCCGAACATGAGTCTACCTGAAATAAAATTGATTCAGATAATCTACGTTAATGATCTTATAATCGCTGCTAACTGAGATAGCCGGTTTATTGGACAGGTGACGATCGTAAATAGCAGACGATAGCAAGTTAAACGGAGCAAGGCCATCAGTAAATCTAATGACACGATCAATATTTATTGATATCGACAGGAATGGTAACATTAAAAGCTGTTATTCTCAAGTGGTATATGTTTTTTTATATTTATTGGGGTTTAACGTCGCTTTCAGCAGCCAGGGCTCCACCACGGCGTTGCCAGTTTTATTGGTGGAGGGAAAGTCCGTGGACTAAGGTAAACCTATATAGCTAGCAGCGATTTCATTAGCTGGAAGAATTACAAATTGTGTCCGTCGAAACCACCGACCATATAGGCGAGTAACAGACCCCCCCCCCCCCCCCCCAGATAGCGATATGGGATACAAAGTCAGCCTACTATAGACTCTACCGGGAATTTAACCCATATCGCCAGAGCTGGATAGCGAGTCATATCAGGACATTGCCAGTTTTAGGTGGAGGAAATCCGCACAGTTATGGCTAATCTAACATTGATTTCAATGGCTGATAAACTCGTCGCCCATGTGTGGCAAATCACCGGCCATCGGCGAGTATCTGGCAACTCCGCCAGATAACGATTTCGAGTTACAACGTCCACGGTGGAAACATGTGAATTTGAACCCTCGTTTACAGCGTTGGAGGGCAAAACGGCTTGGAGTTGTACTCTAGCAGTTTAAGCCACCGAGCCCCCAACATATCACAGGAAACTGATATTTGTTTTGATACTTGCTCTGTCTCATCATCATATTTATTTTCATTTTCATTAACCAATTCACACTCATATACTGAATACGTGCCTCCATAACTCTTAGATACTTGTACCATAGGTCCAAGACATAACTATTTGTCAGAGATGTAATTTGGAAACTTATCAGAACGTCGGTCACTGGATTTGTTCCAGAAACTTGGCATGGATAATGTTAAGCTTACAATAGGGTTAAAGTTTTGGTCATATTATTTCTCAAGTGGTGTGGATTTGTATACACGAGGTTGTATTTCTCCGCGCGCCCCTCGCGGGATACCGGTCGTTAATATCAGCTTGATGGTTGTGCTATCACCTAGCAATAAAATAATAAAGAAATTAATTTAAAAACGTTCGCTCGTATTGATCACCGATAAACGAGGCCCTGATCGAACCGCGAGAAAATCGCCCCATTTCCGTTCGGTAGCTCCATATGCTTCATCCTGCGATTTAGAAGTATATTCTCGAGCATAGTCAGAGACACGGAGTCGCCGTGCATATCATTCGAAACTTTTTGTCAGCGTGAGTCTGATCACGTCGTGATATCACTCAATACCACACATCGATAAATGAAAATTGAGCTGTGACTCCGGTTTTGGGGCTCTGGCATATATAGACTATAAACATGTTGTCCGTATTGAGAAACATGGCTGCATAACAGAGCTTGTCTAAATGTCCGATATTCCGAAGGCCAAATACTACGAAGATGAATTTATTTATAGAGTTATTGATCCTTTACGAAAGTCCGAAATTCCGAAGGGTAAATACTCCAAAGTCCCAACAGTAGGATTGTTTAATACTCCGAAAGCCAAATAGTCCGATGATCTAATGCCCCGAAGATCTTAGGGTGTGTTTACATTGGTGTGAATCTACATTTCTAAACGCACACAAGTGTAAACGGTCAAATACAGAAATGCACAAAGAAAGAAAACGGTAATCGCAGAGTGGCACATATCTTTTGATACGGATTCAACGCTTTCTGAAAGTTTTTGTGTGTCTCCTGAACAATTTCCTTTTCCTGTGGTACGACCTTTTAGAAGCACACGGACGCTTTGCATGTCTGCTGACCTTCTTTACTTCTGATTGATAACACGCTACAAAGCATAGCCGGACATTCAAATTTGTCATCAGATTTTCAAAGCCATGCAGTTGATGGACAAAAAGTTCCTTTGAATAGTTATCTTCTTACCTTACCTTAAATCGGTGCGAACATCCACCGAAATTGAAGGAGATTCAAGTACTTATGTTCCGAATCCATTACAATGTGTAACTGTCAGTGTTATGGTCATGGTCAGGGACATTGTAAAAGCAAAGAAATCAAAATGTGCACGCTGTTCTGATTCTGGACATGACCATAAGGATTGCACAAAACCGAAAACATTTTCTAACTGTCATGTTCATATATTGCTACGGATCGTTCATGTCCCATATGGGACTATGAATTCAAATTCAAAGGTTTTCGATGCAAATAAAATAGTTGGTGTTAGACCATCCATTCAAACAATCACACACTCTACTGCCGTATCTACAAAAAAGTGTGCTGATGCCAGCACTCAGACAGACAACAGTCAGACCACATCATTCGTTTATCGCAAGTAACCCAAATTGACCAGATCGATATCACTCCGGTTCCTGAACATGTGTCACAGGCCATGGAAACATCTACTGATGTTGCAACAGTTCCAAAATATTCCACTCAAGTTGAGCCAGTTACTACAACACATCATATTCATATTGGTCCTGTTGCTTCAAAACAAAAATCGCCGAAATCACTCAGAAAGAGAGGTTCATTTTGAACTTTAAAAGTTTGACCAGATAAGATGCTTGGTGAGAAACGGTTAACTCTAAAAGACAGAGAACAGTATTTGTGCATTGAAGCTGTCGGTTGTGTGAAAGATGACACTCTGCCCCATGACGCGTTGATAAAGGTTCATGTGAGATTCATCAAATATTATAAAAACCTTTTCAATGCAAAATCTGATGTTAGAAATTACTTTACATGTTTCGATGTGCAGCCTTGGTAATTTAATGTTATTTGTTTCCTATTTATGATGTATTCTTGTACTACTTGAATACATTTTATAGTGTGCTTGCACACTAGTCAGTGTATATTGCTGACTCCAAGCGAAATCATTCCGTCTTGGGTGCTTACATACCTCATTGTTTTAATCCACTCCACTGCCTGGTGTATATACATAGAATCTTCGCTACGATCATGTTTTATACCTGATTCTGTTCTTGGTCGCGATATGGCCTAGCGGCTAAAACGACGTTAAACTCTCAATCAATCAATCAATCAATCAATCAATCAATCGATAGCGTTTATGAATACATAATGATCTAGCTAAAGTGACATAATTCACTATAGTGGAATTATAGTTTATAATCACTCGAGAAATCAAGGTATATCACATTACTATATGTAATAGGTAATAGTAATTCTGACTACCCTGTCGACACATGTATTTACTCACGTAATACGAGTATGAAATATTTATTCGGCAACACTGCAATCAGAAATAACTGCAGCTTCAAATGCCGGCGGTGCCGTGCGTATACCAACAGCTGTTATATAGTGTGACAGAAATGCAACACATTAACAAATTGTGTGATAGTCGCTGTTGGGAGTAACACGCGAGGTTCCTACAATGATCAACAATAGTATGGTGATACCATCACTATCCAATCCAATTTCAGTTCATCGGTATAAACATAAAATTGAATGGACAACAGATATTCTATAAACGAAATAACGAAATTTACATCTTAAATACGATGTTGAAGAGTTGTTAATTTGTGTATGACCACGCACGTTATATGTCCAAGTAGACATTCACGATTTCCATTTAAATTACGGAGTAAATACCAGTTCGAAATGACATGAAACACCATGAAGCTCCATTACTTCAAGTCCATTATGCAATTGTCGATATCGGCCTAGCACTGTGACTGCATCACCGAATGGCTGTTACGTTGTGTGCAAACACTCGCTCCGGTCGGCGACGTCACAACTCATATCAGCCGAGTTTAGTAGGTTATCAGCCGAGTTTAGTGGGTTATCAGCCGAGTTTAGTGGGTTATCAGCCGAGTTTGGAGTGATATCAGCCGAGTTTAGTAGGTTATCAGCCGAGTTTAGTGGGTTATCAGCCGAGTTTAGTGGGTTATCAGCCAAGTTTAGTAGGTTATCAGCCGAGATTAGTGGGTTATCAGCCGAGTTTAGTAGGTTATCTGCCGAGTTTGAAGTGATATCAGCCGAGATCGATTATAGGTCGCTCAAGGCATACATGTGAGATCTAATTAATAATATAATATATATAGGGTCCCTGAATCAAGTGGGTATATTGCTGGGTAATGTGAATATTGACGGCACATATACCCCGGATGTTCAAATGAGCAACATCCGTTTAAGATAGAGATCTAGCCATCTTCTTTTTAAGAAGTCACACGAACTAAAGTGATAAAGTGGTGCGTCACGGTTTAGTTCTGGGCTCGTGCGCATACTTTCAAACATAAACGGGCTTAAATTTATTCCTGTTAGATTCATCGAGGCAGCTCGATCTTACGTTCATAATGGCCAAACAATTACACAAGTAAAATGACATCATACCTCAACAACCATCAATGGAACTATAGTGTTCCCCATCAATTCAGCGCGGCGCCGCGTAAATAGACGCAACAAAAGCGCAACGAGGCTAAATCAGATATGCTATGAACCCAAGTGGAGCGCGAGATTAACATCGAATTGAAAGCTGTTAACTTTAGGTACTTTTGTTGTTCGATGGGTCGCTATGTACCCACTCTGCAGTTCAATATAACAAGGGGAAGTTTTAACAGCGAAAGTGATAGGCTTCAAAAGGACAATAAGCGAAACTGCTTTGTCAGACAAGCTTTGAATTAAAATGAGGAAATAGTTAATGTTAGGCGCGCCCGCTTGCCATATGATCTGCGTTTTCTTGCACTTTTGTTCTCTGGTGTTGCGTATAGCCGTTTACGTCTTTTTGTTGTTAGCACAATAATTTTTTTGAATATATCGGAATTTTATATGATGCAGTAAAGTTTCGGCGCACCTGCACCAGCTACATCTGCACGAGAGCAGGAAGTCGTCGAGAGGAGGATTTGGTTATGATAGTGCATGGGAGAGGGGTCGGTGAGATATATGGGGATTTGAGGAGAGGGGTGGAGAGGGGAGTTGTGGAGGGGGTTCGGTTGGTAACAAGTTTCTACAGTTTCGAAACTGAATCAACGATGGTTGGAATTTTCAGACCTAAAGTAAGTTGAGAATGTTTCGGTAGTTTGAGTTTTCAATCAACATCTAGTGTAAAACATTGATTCTAATTTTTTCCTTTCTTTCCGTCAAAATTTAGCGAGCTGGAAATTGCGATATACCAGTTGGAAAATTCCAAAATCAAGGAGTTGACAATGAGTTAAGTTTCACAGATCCGATTTGCCATATCCAGTTTAAGCCGGTTTAAAACCTACAGTACACCAGTGGTCTACATGTAGTTAAACTAGGATATATGGTGGCGTTTGTATTTGGCCGTTCGATGACCAGTTGACTGTATTTAGTGAGATGAGAGTGTTCGTCCTACCCAATGGCCAAGAGAACAAACAAACAAAACTAACAACATTGTTCTGAAGACGTTCTAAATTATCGTGAAATACAAAGATCGGGCATTTGTGCAGTCTCATTGAAAAGCCAACAGATATCCTAAACGGATTTAAATTATTTCCGTCGGCTTTTCAAATAAACTGGTGTATATACATAATTTTAATTTAAGTACAAACGAGTGGTCAGTGTCCCTTTGAATAAGAGATACTCCAGTAGGCGTCGTATTTTCTGCTCACAGATTACATCATGCGATACTGGTTACAATCAACTAAATATTTCCGATGGGTGACAGGGTTAGGGTTAAGCCATGACCACGATTCATTACCGTACCGAGCCAAACTTTAAATATTTTTGCGTGTATAACTCCACGTCCGACATAAGTAGTCAAAAAAAGAAATGGTGCCTTACCATACTTATTCCTGGAAATAAATTGGCATTTCCACAACTACCCCCTTTTGTGCAAAAAATTTCAGTATAGAAAAATACCCCCACCCCTTACCAAATTTATGTTACCGCCTGACGAACAATCCCACACAAATGGCCGAGGAATTGACATAGCCTATGGATTTCTTTTTTCTTTCACATTAAACAACCGAAGATATTATACACCATTCAGCTGCCGGTATTTATGCTGACTCGAGTTTCCCTACATAAATGCCAAGGGGCATAATTTCAATTGTTTAGTTCCTTATAACCTATTGGCCGCGAGTCCTGTACATATAATCGCTACATGAGTTTAATTAAACAGTGAATTAAGACAGACGTTGTATAGACTACAAGCGGACGAAAAAAGTTAATGTATACGTGTAAAACACGAGTATTGTATATTTTAATCAAATAACATATCTCTTTCAGAAGAAAGAAGTGAGAGATCTCCAGGATAAGAACGATGGCTCACCTAGTTCCAATGATGCTGTGGTAATCCCTCAGTGCTCATGGGGGGGGGGGGGGGGTTCGGGCACGTATGCTGGGGTTGGTGGGTGGTCGATGGGACCAACAAATTTTTGTCCGCAACTCAAATTGTTTTCCTGCAAGGCTTAAAGGTACGGTTGGCCTTGGCGGTGGATATCCTGTGAAAATATTTTCACCCGTCAAAAACCGCTACAAACAGAAAGAACATCAAAATGTAGATAGACTTTGTCCATATACAAATAAGAAATATCGCACAAACAGTATGTTATTGTCATATGTTTGACCAATGTTATGTAAACAAAAGCATAAAAAGGTACTTTTCTGGCGTTTGTTTATATTATGATGGTAAACATAAAGAGCGTTCTTTGTTGTTGAATTCCTGATATGGAACTTATAAAGAGCGTTTATGCCATTTGTGTGTGATTAGCCAGTAGCATTGTGCGGTCTTCTGTAACACAATCAGGCTCTTGCTTAGGTCAAATATAGTAGGTCTTTACAATAACATGCTGTTTATGCGATGGTCATGGTATATATGAACGAAACTGTATGCGTTTTAATGTTTTTCTGTTTACAGTGTTTGGAACAAATATGAATATTTTCGACAATTAAGGCATCACGTGCCTTTAAAACACCTTAGAATGTCAATATTAATATAAATGAAATATTTCATAATGATCAGACAAACAGTATAGCCTGTAGCCCATTCTAATGGATTGAATTTTGAAATCCAAGATGGCCGCTGGCAGCCATGTTTTTTGGCCGAATGACCCCAAAATAACTCATTCCTATTTACATGTCAATGTTAACATCCACGACAAATAGTATGCAAATCTCTGTTTTAGTGAAAGGGGGGTGGGGGTCCAAACATGGTCGGGAAACAACTGCCGAAAACGGAAAAATATTTGGACGCGGGGGTGGGTGGGTCCCAACAAGGGTCGAAAGGAAAAAATCAGCATAGGTGCCTGAAATTTTTTCCGACGCCCCCCCCCCCCCCCTGCAGTACTTGGTTCTTGGCTTTGACCAGAATGTGAACAGACCTTCTATCACTGTCATTGATAAAACGCTACAAAGCATTGCTGGACAATTGAAATATGTTAAACCAATCACGACTGGGCCAATACGTGGCCCTTTCTTGATTGAATGTTCAAAGAAAGTTCAATCTGATGCTCTGCTGCAGTTAACAACTATTGCAAAAACACCAGTATTGGTTACTCACAAGACATTGAATAGTAGCAGAGCTGTGTTGCGAACCGCGAAAAAGCTGATTCTTCGGAATAATAAATATTGGCGGAGTTGGCACCACAGGGAATTACAGAAGTCCGTATATTTACAAAGACTGTTGATGGACTATAAGGTTTCCTCTGAATAGTTATCTTCTGACCTTCAATCGATGCGAACATCCACCGACATTGAAGTTTGAAGATAGTTATAAGTACTTATGTACCAAATCCATTACGATGTTTTAAATGCCAGGTATATGACCATGGTCAGGACCATTGTAAAAGTATAGAAACCATTTGTGCACACGGTTCTGTTTCTGGTCATGATCATAAGGATTGTACAAATCCAAAATAATGTTCGAACTGTCAAGGTTCACAAACAAAACTCGTCAGTAAATCACTAACAACACAAGTTAAAGAGAATGATCTTACTCCTGTCTCACAGGCAATATATACAGCTAGTAGTAGTTTTTTTTTGTTCGCCCCGAAACCAACTTAAAGGTACGTGAGGCCTTAATTGTCGAAAATATTCATATTTGTTCCAAACACTGTAAACAGAAAAACATTAAAACGCATACAGTTTCGTTCATATATACCATGACCATCGCATAAACAGCATGTTATTGTAAAGACCTACTATATTTGACCTAAGCAAGAGCCTGATTGTGTTACAGAAGACCGCACAATGCTACTGGCTAATCACACACAAATGGCATAAACGCTCTTTATAAGTTCCATATCAGGAATTCAACAACAAAGAACGCTCTTTATGTTTACCATCATAATATAAACAAACGCCAGAAAAGTAACTTTTTATGCTTTTGTTTACATAACATTGGTCAAACATATGACAATAACATACTGTTTGTGCGATATTTCTTATTTGTATATGGACAAAGTCTATCTACATTTTGATGTTCTTTCTGTTTGTAGCGGTTTTTGACGGGTGAAAATATTTTCACAGGATATCCACCGCCAAGGCCAACCGTACCTTTAAGAAGTTGATCCTTTGTTCCAAAACAAAAATCTCCAAAGTCTGTCAAGTCTTTTGACTCTCAGAAGCATAGATTGAGTTTTGAGTTTTCAAATTTCAATACGATGCTAGGAGAGAAAGGGTCATATCTTTGATGTGGAACCCTATGCATATTGTAATGAGGCTGGCTTTTGGGCGAGGGGTCGCCTACTGGGTCAGCCACTAAAAGTCTTGACGAATTAATTAAGACTCACACCAGATTCATCAGATATATCATATATATATATATATCTAACAATCATCCAGGAGGAGGGTTTGTTAGCTACTTCAAATATTTTGATATGCGAAAGTCTTAAAGGCACGAGCGGCGTTCGTTGTAGAAATATTCATATTTGTTCAAATCGTCATCAACAGAAGGAATATTAAAATATATATAGTTTTGTTCATATGCAAAACATAATCAGCTGGTAAATAGTATATTGTCGTCAAGACGTACGATGGTGTACGTAAACAAGAACCTGCTTCTGTTTACATAACACAGCGCAATTCTATTGGTTAATCACACACAAATGATATAAACGATCTTTATTATTTCCATATCAGGAAAACAATAAGAAATAACGCGCTTTATGTTTACAATATCCGGATCTAAACAAAAGCCAGGTTCTGTAACGTTTTTTGCTTTTGTTTACATGACAAAGGAAAAACATTTGACAATAACATACTGTTTATGCCATATTTATGATTCGTATAGGAACAAAGTCTGTCTATATTTTACTATTATTTCTGTTTATGGCGGTTTTTGACGGAGGTGAATATTTTAACAGCATATCCACCACCAACGCCGCCCGAATCTTTCATAACTTACCTATATTTTATGAAAACATTTCATGTAGGTTTTATGTTTGCTGTTTTCAAAGCAGTATTGCTATCTGTTTTGATATTCTGTTTTATATGTGTTTGCACAATGGTCAGTTTCTTAGTGGTTCTGGTCTCAATCGAGAACCACGCTCTGATTTGGGTTTTTTATTTGTATATATTTTGTTTCGTTTTAGCCTAATTAACTGTCATTTCTAATCAAGGTTGCTTCAATAGATTTTGATAATCTGTTTCTTCTCGTCGTGATATGGCTTTGTTGCTAAAACGACGTTAAACTCCAATCAATCAAAGCTCAGACTGATCAGATATCGATTTTTGAAATTTGTTATTTCTCGAGATGTGTACTTATTTGTGGCCTGAAAAAAATTATCAAGGCGACGGTCTCGGACAAAATTGCGGACGAAGATGGATAACTCTAAAATGAAGTGGTAATACGGCAAAATTTCATGACAATCAAGTGATAATACGGCCATATCTCGTTGAATAACGTGTTGACAAATAACACGTTTTGGAAAATTGTACACCATAGTTGAGTTGACAGTGGTTAGCATTATTTTGTTGTAATTAATCGATTCTGATAACCAAAGCGTATTTTGAAGAAATGTTGTTGTAACTTGATGATATGGGGGCGGTCTGATCGGATTGAGTACCTTTAACACTGAGGTCTGAAAAACATTTAGTTATTTCTAACCTATATATACCTAGCAGTCAGTATCCTCTGGCGGTGTCCACGTCACGTGTGCTGCGGATGATTGCCGGTCAGCAGGCTAACGTGTTTAATTATACGGGCGCCGCGCCCCCGTAAAGCAAATCAAATGTACCAGAAAACGGAGACAATACAAACACAAATTACTCTAAATGGAAGTGGGTAAATACAATATGCCGACAAATTATGTTTCATCGGTGGTATAAGAAGAGGGTAAATGAGGAAACCCTTACAGTGGGCGTCACCGCGGTACGGATCACTAGGTTTCGCAAACAACCAATTTATGACAATTTCTAAAACAGGAGTTGTCGCGACGCTCATCAGATTTTATATGTATAGAACGACCGACCGGTCCTTTTAACCCACCCAATGACTGGAGCTTTCTGAAGTTTTGCGAAAACCCTGTGCCAATGCATTCCCGTATATATGCGAGTCTCCAACGGGGAGCCTCGCATATATAAGAGAATGCAATGGCATAACAAAATATTTACCTTTACTTTGTACAAGCCAGTGATCTTTAATGCTACACCAGCGCGCTCCCGTAATGCAGGTTAAAGATGTTCCCTCTAATTTAGCGCCGAATTAGTAAACAAAATTCTATTCGTATCGAGAAAATCATGCACAAATGCATCCGCCAGTTAAAGTGATATGAAACACCCCGGTAGGGTGATCAAATAGAAATTGAGAATAAGCTGCGCGAAGTAACCATTTCTATACTAAAATAATTCTCCCATTCAGTTATAAAGTGTACATTGCAATGGGCTATTGTTCATCTGGAGGAGTTCTCAAGGACGACACGGGACGGCAGATAATAAAAGTGCAGGAGTCCAATATAATATTTTGAGACTTGAAGAATATATATTGCATTAAAACCTTTCATGATGGGAGCTTCCTGGGCCCTGTTTCATGAAAGCAACTTATGACATAGTTGGGACTTAAGATGGTCATACGTTCAAACTTCAGTCATAAGTGCGTTTCACGAACACGGTCTTAACTTAAGATGCTCTTAACTTTGGTCTTAACTTTAAGACTGGTGTGAGGTGTCTTAAGACCCACGTGATAAGTGCCATATCGATCATAAATATGGCGGCATATGTTATTTTGCAATTACGGAGATATCTGTACATTGTCTGGGGTGGGCAACTCGTCGTCTGGTATACAGGGTCCTGGCTACAGAGTGAGAGGGGGTGTTCGCCTCGAAATGTCCAACCACACCCCCTTAAACAACACCAAATTATCTTTGGGTTTAAGCATTCCAACTGGTACCTCAAACTTTCCAAAACCAAAGTCTGGAGAGGGCAACCCCCCCCCCCCCCCCACCGTATAACCATAGGGTTAGTTTGGTAAAACAAATTCAGAGCACAGGCTTATTATCAGGGACGTGGCGAATGGGGTTTGTGTGTCTACCCAGCCCCCCCCCCCCCCCCCCCCACACACACACTTTGGTCAAAATGTTTAGCAATTGGAAATTTCATGCCTGACAACAACATTAATCGTACACTATATATAGGTTTCAATTGTTTGAATTTCTAACTAGTAAAGGAATGTGTTGTTTTAGACAAACAGCAGCAACCGAAATGGCAATCAGTTGGAAAATCACCAACTTTAGGGGCGTCAGGTTAGAAATTTCGAACTGTTGGAATATTTGAGATACCAATTGGAAAGTTTAAATCCAACGGATGGAGTGGACATGGCATTTCGCGAACATGTAAGTTTGGCCCGGTTCAATTAAGGGGCGGGTGAAGTTGGAAATTGCACGATGTACCCCCCCCCCCCCAACAGAGACCAACTAGCCACCCCGAGCCTCATCGAATGTAGGATATAGTCAATTATCAGCTGTGTATGTGACCTATAGATAATATATATTATAAAATTGTATTACCCACGAATTATGGCCTAGTTCAAAGCTCACAATCTCCTCTATGTTATTCCATATGTGTGTGGGGAGATGGGGTAAAATGATATCAATTAATGTATTGATTCTTTCCTCTTTCCAAATTTCCGTCGGCTGATATGTCATATAGGAAAGGTAACACAAACGCTCTTTATCAAAATATGTTTTAGAAAAAGTGACAATTTTCTATAGAGAATATTATTACGTGCGCTCGCGCAACAGTATGGCGATCAGACAGATTCGTACGTTGGTGTCACCCTACTCCGTTTCACTCCATGACGTCACCAAAAACGACGTAAAACCTCGTGGCGTTCTGACATTTTTACTGTGCCGCGTTTTTGCTATGTTTATTTTATGTGTTGTTTTCGATTATTTGTTTGTCGCCGATATCGCCATTTGTCGGGATTCCCTGTTTCTATATTTAAAACTGGCATGCTCGTAGTGAGCCTCGATTTCGATTTTTTTCCCCCAGGTCAAAATACGTCAGAGTTATGACAAAAATAGATCGATCTACATTTTCTCCATCAGAACTCTACATCAAAGAGTCTATAGACTCCTTCGGGACCTACATAGACTGCTTCATTTGGGTATTTTTACTTATAATTGGGAAGTTTTATCATTTTTGGTTCGTGCGAAGACCTCTTTTTATCGTGCGGGAAAAGAGAGACATTCAAAAGCGATTTCGTAATTCGACGCAATATGCTGAATAGCCTAACCTTCAGCCGAGTTCCGTGTCAAATACAACGAATGACGTAACACAAAACAAAAAGCATTTGTTGACACAAACACCGTTTGAAGAGTTTATTATTACATAAAATGATCGTTATTGATTAATTATTGATTAATTATTGATATTTATTGTTGCATATTGGCTGCTATCAATATTTACACAAATAATATTAATTATTTCTTATAATTGCTCCTTTGGTCAACTTTGACTATCGGAAAATGAAAATGAAAATATGCCGCTGAAAAAAAATTAATCGATATTAAAGTCTCATCCTTTCGGCAACATGGAATTGGTTTTAATTACTTAAATGATTAATATAGTAATTTGCCTTTTATCTGTGATGAAATGAGAAATGGTAATTGTCTTTTTTTGCTAACATTAAATAAAATAAAATAAATTAAGTAAAATACAGTAAAATTATTTTTTAAATAATTTTTTATTACATTTTTGCGCACGTTGGCATCTCTCTGAGTGCATTCTAGTTGGTATTGAGTTTATGCCCACGCCCATATGTCGTGATTTTCCAAATTTTTGTCATGTTTTTTTTTGCAGGGGTGGGATGACCATTGTACAGCATACTGTATATATGATATACACACCCGTAACGATGACACCCCTCAATGCGAGTGTGCTAATGAAAACGTAGTTATATATATATCCATGGTATGACAGCCGCATAAAACATCTGCATAAAAATAATAAAACGTTACTCTAACAAATATTTTTCATTTCCCTTTGAATCGAAAAATGACCTATGTGTGTCCTGATGACATCGCCGATTTATTTTGATTATTGCTACACATAGAGAGCGATGGTCGATAATACACGTGTTATGTCGGCTCACATAAAAAAAAATCGCCGCCTGATCATTGCTCTCAGTGGATTAACTCGGCGTAACTGCATGGTCGCAGTCATGCATCGATCCATATAATTATATTGTCTTATTTCTGACACCGCCACTCACCAGTAAACACAAAGCTCGTCATTTTAAGAGCCTGTGATGTACTCATGTTTGAATTTACATCGTGGAACCCATGCAAGTCTAAGATCCATATGCGAATATAAGGCCACTGACTATAGACAGTAAGATACATGCGCTGATTCGCCCACCCCCACCCCAGCAGCTATCCAGCATCCCTGTCACACAATAATGTCAACTCGGACTCGCCTCTTTCTCGATAGCCTCTCAATGCCGTACATACAGATTGTACAAGCCCACATTTTTTTGTTCCGGACTGTAGAAAATTATCGATAACCAGTCTAAATGAGCGGGAACTTAACTTACTACTTAAGTAGGACTTAATCTTGTTTTGTGAAACGCGTTCTTGAAACGGAAAAGTTACATCATAAGATCCACCTTAGATCTTAGATTAAGTCCATCTTAAGATAATCTTATGACACTGCTTCATGAAACAGGGCCCAGAATATTTGCGAGAACAGCTGTGCCAATGCATTATCTTATATATGCGAGTCAACGGTCGCCTAGCGTATATAAGAGAATGCATCGGCCTAACAAATTTTATATTATTTTATATAATTGAAGAACAAATGGAAGAACAAATTACAATTTTTTTTATAAAAACTGTTAAAGAATGTAAGAAAAATGATAAAATTGTTAAATATAAGAAAACAAATTATAAAACTTTGTTATACAATGTAAGAAAAAAATTATAAAAATTGAAATTGTCGTTTGTTGAACTTATTAGCTGAATAGTTCCTATATGGGAACTACTCGCTGGTGAGTATTTAGTATAGAAAGGGTTTTAAACATTAGACCAACGAAGGGTTTCTCTTTCAACTAATACCACAAACGTCCCTCGATCAGTTTCATTTCTATCCATAGTATTTAACCCTTTCAGTGCCAGGTCCGATATTTGTATCAACCCATATACCCTGTGCCAATGCATTCTCTTATATATGCGAGTCGACCATAGGTCGCCTCGCATATATAACAGAATGCATTGGCCTAACAATTTTTCATCATTTGTTATTATTTTTTACAATTTTTTACAATTTTAATTTTTTTCTTATATTCTTTAACAGACTTATTTTGTAGGTTTATACCAGGGAATCTTACGTTTTTCATGGGCATCAAAATTATTACTATGAATACTTGGTGTTAGTTTTGAGTTATAACATGCCCCTAAGGTTTTATCCAGTTTGTTTTTAAATTCGCTATAGCATGCTTAAGCATACCCAAAAAAAATTCAACCCAAACAAATCTAAAAAAAAAAAAAAAAAAAAAAAAAAGAATTAAACATTTTTTAGGACCGATTTTACAGACCGTAAATTAGGGCCGATGAGATCGGCCCCTGGCACTGAAAGGGTTAAAGGTACTCAATCCGATCAGACGTTCCCATATCATCAAGTTACAACAACAAAACATTTCTTCAAAATACGCTTTAGTTATCAGAATCGATTAATTACAACAAAATAATGCTGACCACTGTCAACTATGGTATAAAATTTCCCAAAAACGTGTCATTTATCAACATTTTGTTCAACGATATATGGCCGTATTATCAATTGATTTTAGAGATATCCATCTTCATCCGCAATTTTGTCAGAGACAGTCCGTTTCACGACGTTTTTCTGGGCCACAAATAATTGCACATCTCGAGAAATAACACACTTCAAAAATCTATATCTAATCACTCTGAGCTTTGATGGGTGGGTTCCTCGAATATTTTTTACCCCCCCCCAAAGCATAAATAGAAATAGTAATAGTAAGTTGGGAGCGTTAATTCAGATAATGCATCTTAATGTATTTTTGAACACCGACTCATTATCGTCACATTGCAAAGTAAAGGGAATATTTGTTTTTTTTATCAACAGCAGACCAAGGGTTAAAACCATCTGCGCAACCCAATATGCTGCCGTACATCTGAATGAAATAGATTATGTATTACATTGTGATTCCCACGTCAGTTGTCATGTAAAACCACGAGACATTAAGCAGTTCCCCACAGGTGACATACATGGAGTCAACTCAAGTCACGCAAGTATCATTCAAATTTCGGTCTTCAACAAAATGAATTTCAATTCTAATGATTATTTGATCAGTTTTTAATTATGGGAAATTTTGTAGCAAACTCCTACACCCAGGACTGTATTCATATTCTGAATATTAATGATATATGCATGCGGTTACAACACAATGGGTATATACACTGTGCACTAATCTTGACACATATTGATGGAGTAAACACAATATACAGTTCCTAAATAGTGTGCGATAGGCCAAACACTCAACACCGTGCCGATTCATATTCTGAATATTAAAGGCACGTGCGGCCTTAATTGTCGAAAATATTCATATTTGTTCCAAACACCGTAAACAGAAAAACATTAAAACGCATACATTTCCGTTCATATATACCATGACCATCGCGTAAACAGCATGTTATCATAAAGACCTACTATATTTTACCTAAGCAAGAGCCTGATTGTGTTACATAAAACAGCACAATGCTACTGGCTAATCACACAAAAATGGCAAAACGCTCTTTATTAGTTCCATATCAGGTATTCACCAACAAAGAACGCTCTTTATGTTTACCATCATAATATAAACAAACACCAGAAAAGTAACTTTTTATGCTTTTGTTTACATAACCATGGTCAAAGATATGACAATAACATACTGTTTATGCGATATTTCTTATTTGTATACGGACAAAGTCTATCTACATATTGATGTTCTTTCTGTTTGCGGCGGTTTTTGACGGGTGGAGATATTTTCACAGGATACCCACCGCCAAGGCCAACCGTGTCTTTAATGATATATGCACGCGGTTACAACACAATGGGTATATAAACTGTGCACTAATCTTGACACATATTGATGGAGTAAACAGAATATACAGTACCTAAATAGTGTGCGATAGGCCAAACACTCAACACCGTGGTGATTTTCCGGGAGAGTGATTCACCGTGACCTACTCAGCACCGAGAGCTTGAGTGGCGATGATTATGGTGTAATTAACATGGTCGTGGCTGTTTAATCAAAGGCTTTCTAAATACGACATAAATGACCAGGACACACCATGGATCAGCGGTAACACCATGAACCTTTTATATAATATACATGTGATCATTATAATATCAGTGCCTGTGACCTATCAGAGAGAAATTTATCAAGAAGAACAAGAGGACATAATAAAAAGATATAGATGGTACTGTTAATAAGGACATAGGAAAATATTTCTTCACGCAGAGGGTGGTCAACAGCCGGAACTCTCTTCCAGACCTCGCTGTTGAGGCTCCAACACTCGATCAATTCAAAATATTGATAGACTCATTCTTCTGTGATATAAAATACGAGTTCGACCATAAGTAATATATTTAAGTTACTCACAACAAAATATCGAATTACATACATATATTTATAAACAAATATTGCAAATAATGTTATTGGGACGAAACTTCGCAAGACTTGTTCCGTATTATGATGACGGGAATCGCATCGCATATGTCTACAATTTCCACCACTAATATCCACAGCTTGTATTTAGTTTGAACAAGTCAAGACAAGACAAGTATCAATATTTAGTTAATACTGTTATTAAATAAATCATAATGGTGTAAAATATTCTTGTCGGTGTTTTTGCAGCGATTCTCAGTGGTTCGCCCTGATCAGTCTGTACAATTTACGTTGATTTATATGAATCCGTTCGACGCAAATTCACCGTGGATCCCCGCGTAAAATCACCGTTAATCCTCGTGATCAGGGTTCGCGCTGCCACTTGCCAATGGCAAAAAATAATTCACATTTGGCAAAAAATATTTTCATTTGGCAAAAGTTTTGTCAAGTCAAGCAATTTGAAATATATTGGTCAACCATTACCATTCATTTCAGGAAACTCTTACAACATAATTATATTAGTGGTGTGTTATAAGATTTAGGGAAAGTTAATCTCATAGCATTAGTACTGATGGTTGGAGGGATTACTAATCCTCCTGTGGTGTGCCCTTCTGATGAAGCAACCCTTCTACCATTGTATTGTTCGGTGACTGGCTTATTGTTCTATGATAAACCACACTAGATATGCGAGTATAATTAATTATTAACTACTTTTCTATCGATATAAAAAGTCGTTCAAACCGCGAATGTCGAAACATGAAAATGATACTATCAGGGATAGCATTCGGCAAATGCTAAAATAATTTGGCCAAAAATATTTTCATTGAACAGCGCTCGAAATAAAATGTGACAATGCTCGTAACGTGATCCGCTGCCCCACTCCATCCACACTCCCATTGTGGGCCTTATCTATATACGCGCCTGATTTATACGGCATGGTCGAAAATGTATATGGAGACAAGGGGAACATGTTTAACATGAATTTGCATATCTACCATCACTCGGAAAACTAACAAATTTATATCACTTATCCGAGCAATGAGATCGATGGCGACACGGATTGATCAGCGAAGGATTTCTCCTGAAGTTAATACCACAAACGCCCCTCAACCAGGGACGTGGGGACAGGGGGGGGGGGTATCCCACCAATTTGGAAAATTCATATATGAGATAACATTAGTTATAATAGTAGGGAATTTGTTATTTTTAGACCAACATTTGTATATTTTCCAACTTTAGGTAAAATGTTTGGACTGAAATTGCAATCAGTTGGAAATTTTCCAACTTTAGGGGGGTGTCAGGTTGGAATTTTTCAACATTTGGAAAGCTTGGCCAGTTTAGATGCTAGGACATTGCAATTTTCAGGTTCAGATGTTTAAAAAATTCTCAGACCGAGCCGAATCAGGTCGGCACGCTGGGTCATGGTCTCTCTTCCGTAGCCAACAAAAGGACAGCCAATGACTGTGGGGTCGCCCACCTGACTGTAAAGACTGAGACCAAACTCCAGGCAGAGTTATCTCCCATCTCTCCGCTGAGATACCACTGCCATACGGACATTTGGTAAGCTAGGATTTCTTACGTGTTCTTAGTTCTTATGTTTTAGGATTAAATTGTCTATGTCTGGTTCAGTTCATATTGTTCTTATCAATACGGAAAGAATTTCCATTATTGTAAACTTTTGGTGGTCAAAATAAGATAATAGGTGACGTACTAAATATAGTTCCGACGATATGTGAAAATATATGTATTGGTCCGTAGAGTACCATCCTTGTGGCAGTGCTATATCGCAGTGATAACGTAGATGGCGCTGCATGGAGTTTGGACTGAGACTACAACAGTCAGTGTGTGTGTGGGGGGGGGGTGGAAATGGAAAGTTTCCGTGATTTTATTAAAGATTAAAGTTTAATAACTCTGCGGGATATTACAATGGTGTTTTGTTTTCAAATATTGTTTTAAAAAAAAATTGTTAAGCAAGGAGTTCAATCTGATTTTTTTTTGGTTTTTGAGTTATGTCTCAGGCTCCGCCCACAATTGACCCAGTGACCACATTTGAACAAATCTGAACCCCAGGACCCTTTACCAAATATGAACACATTAGGCCCTATGGTACTTGAGAAGTAGTTTTAAGAATTACTATGGAGGGAAAGAGTTATGGCCCTGGCTTCACAACTAATTGACCCAGTGACCCCATTTGAACAAATCTGAATGTGAGTCACCAATGGATTATTGATGCAGCATACATGCAGAACTAAGCTGCCCGATGAGTGAAGAGATACGTCTTATATAAATGGAAATTACCGTTCAACGAGTCGCACAATCGTCGTTGTCATTGTCGAACACGGGCGTTGCCAAATAGTTGACTTTGTTACTACCTTACCTTATGTTACCTTATGTGGTAACTGGACGCAGGCTCGCGCCTCTTTGTCCATATCATCATTTTCGTCTACATGGTTGACAGAGCAATCTCTTTACCCCTGTCTTCTGTTTGTTTTCTACGTCTTCGTTCCGGTTTGTTATATTGTTGTTTCCTAAGGAAGACAGAGCAATCTCTTTTTCTCTACTTTCTCTATTGATACTATTGTCTGCGTTCTATTTGATATGTCATCCATTTCTTTAGTCCAAGTCTTCTCGTACTAAAGCCGGCTAAGATATTGGGATGGAGGTGCCGGTCTTTAGTCCGAGTTCCAGGCCCATGCATTCCTTTGACAGGACTTAAGCGTTAGTGACCCGCTCAAATAAAACCACAATTATATGAAATAAAATATCACAATTGCTACAATAAACGGATAGTTTCCGCAGAAGACATGCTATTTTATCTGAAACCCACATCGGTTGTGAATTGAAAGCGGTAATTTAATGTGAAAAGAAACATTTGCCGCAGTGTTTACATATTTTTTAAAGTATGCGAACTCAGTTGACCTTGCGAACTGCGTTCGGCATTTTCCGTTGAAAATATTCCGTAGATTTTGGACAACAACGCAAATTACGATGAATTCTCCATTGTAATCGTAATTATGTGTGTCAATAAATAAAATAATAAATAGATTAATTAAACATTGGAGATATAAATGTAATACACCAAATAAATGAACCTTAAGTTTGAAAAGTCCCACTAAAACGGAAGAACTATATTTCGAAACTGTGTGATTCGGTTCTCCGATTATTTTATCAACACAGATGTCAAATGCACATTACGCATGGCAAGTCAGACACAAGAGTTCTAATTTGCTCCAATTTTGACAAGTTGCTTGCGAAAATTGTCAACAAAACTACCGTTCTGATCCTCCATTATGTCATTAAGTTTTTAGTGCGGGAATTGTTCTGAAAGCACATAGAAAACTGGACTTTCGGGCGATCGGTTTTCGCTATTTTTGTTCGGAAAACCCGCGCTATATATAGAAACCGAAAGTAGAATTCCCAGAACAAACAGCGGATTATGCCGAACTTATTCGGACCACTTCGGCTTTCGGTTAAAATGTAAACAAACAGAGAAACAAATCGATGTGTGTGGCAATCAACCGGAATATTCTATGTGTAATTTAACATTAAAGTTAGATTATTATACACCATTATGACCATAAGATGTAAGCCTTTCCGATGTATATAGCATCATGTATTGATTTGCTAGGTAAATCCAGTAAAATACACCACAAATTCCCGCCACAGATCGTGGGCGTAAGTCGTGTCAAAGGATTGGTATACAAGCGGTCTTGGACTAAAGACCAGCATCGCCATCCCAATATCTTAGCTGGTTTTAGTACAAGAAGACTTGGACTACCATTTCTTCTGTTATGTAGGGGGACAGAGCAATCTCTTATTCCCTTATCTCTTTTGTTCCTCTATGTTGTGTCTTCATTTTCCATTATTGTATTTTCCATAAAGGAGACAGGGCAATCTCTTTTTCCCTTATCTCCTTTGTTCCCTTTTTTGATAGTGATTTATCAATTTCTTTTATGTAGTCAAACATCATAGGTTGGTCATAGAAATGGTTATCCAAGCTGTTCTAAAAACATTTATACTTTCTTCCAGGATCACTTCTGGTGGTAAACTATTCCAGATCTCTGTTATTCGGTCCGCAAAGTAGTACTTCCGAATATCCCTATATAACCTCACTTTTTCTAATTTCATTTCATGTCCACTTGTGTTTATTTCTGATGTTTTCTTGTGTATGATTGATTCTGCTACCTCTTTATCATATTTGAATGTCATTATTTTGTATGTCTCTATTAAGTCCCCTCTGAGTCTTCTGTATTTCAGCGTTGGTAGTTTGAGCGATTTTAGTCTATCTTCGTAGTCCATGTTTTTTAATGTTGGTAACATTTGAATACATGCAGTGTGTTTCGTTGGACATGTTCTATATTCTTTATTAAACCTTTTCTGTATGGTGACCAGACACTTGCCGCATATTCTAGAATTGGGCGTACCAGTGCTTTATATAGCATTTTGAATGTTTCATTGTCCAGGTTTGTAAATGCTCTTCTTAAATTATTCCCACCATTTTATTCGCCTTGTTTATTTGATTTTCTATATGTTCTTCGAAAGATAGGTTGCTTTCATAAACTACTCCGACATCCGTTTCTGATTTTACTATGTCCAGGCTGTCCAGATCCTGTTGCATTTTTTTATTGTCTTTTTTTTATTGGTGATTTTCCTATATATTTTGGTATCATCGGCATACATATATCTGTTGGAAATTATGGTTTCTGGTAAGTCATTAATATATATGACGAAAAGAACAGGTCCCAGTATTTATCCCTGTGGGATACCGCTGGTTACGCTATGCCAGTCTGACGTTGATCCGTTGACAGATATGTTTTGTTCTCTTCTACTTAGGAAATCTTCTACCCAGTTGCATATCTTTTCATTTATTCCATAACATCTCATCTTTGATAGAAGCCTCTTGTGTGGTAACTTATCGAAAGCTTTCATAAAATCTAAATATATGGCATGAATTTCCCCTTTATGGTCCAGAATCCTTGTCCATTCATCTGTTATTTTTAATAGTTGTAGTGTTGTTGATCTCCCTTATATAAAACCAAATTGTTTCTTGCTTAGTAGATTATTTGTCTTCATATTTTCTAGTAGTTTTTTTCTAATTATCTTCTCCATTATTTTGCATATTACACTGGTAAGACTTACTGGTCTGTAATTTGCAGGATCACTCTTTCTTCCCGTCTATTATATTGCTGTTATTTGGCACATTTTCCATGCTTCTGGTACTTTTCCTTGTCTTAGCGATGCATTAAATATGGCTGTTAATGGTCGATATAGATTATATGCCAACTCCTTTAAAGGCACGTGAGGCCTTAATTGTCGAAAATATTCATATTTGTTCCAAACACTGTAAACAGAAAAACATTAAAACGCATACAGTTTCGTTCATATATACCATGACCATCGCATAAACAGCATGTTATTGTAAAGACCTACTATATTAGACCTAAGCAAGAGCCTGATTGTGTTACAGAAGACCGCACAATGCTACTGGCTAATCACACACAAATGGCATAAACGCTCTTTATAAGTTCCATATCAGGAATTCAACAACAAAGAACGCTCTTTATATTTACCATCATAATATAAACAAACGCCAGAAAAGTAACTTTTTATGCTTTTGTTTACATAACATTGGTCAAATATATGACAATAACATACTGTTTGTGCGATATTTCTTATTTGTATATGGACAAAGTCTATCTACATTTTGATGTTCTTTCTGTTTGTAGCGGTTTTTGACGGGTGAAAATATTTTCACAGGATATCCACCGCCAAGGCCAACCGTACCTTTAATATTCTTGGATGGATTCCATCTGTAACTGGTCCTGGTGCTTTATTTATGTTTGTCGCTAGCAGTAAGTTCCTTACGTCTTCTCCTGATATTTCATCAATGTTATGTTTGATTTCTATTTCTGGTATGTTGTTCAATCCTGGTGGTGAACAGTATGGTTCTTGTGTAAAAACACTATTGAAGAATTTTGATAATGCTATAGCTTTTTCGCTGTCTGTTTTGTAAGCCGTTTACTGCATTTCTGTGTCGAGTTTAATCGAATATTGCGTCAACTGAGGTACGAACTTGACAAATCCTACATTTATGCTCATCATAGCTTACGTTGAATGTTAATTTTCGCACTGTTAATGTCCCCTTGCATGTATCCCAAGAAATTACTTCTTGCGATCGGTTCGCGGTTTAAACTGATGGTCCCGATTTGACCGAGCCGATTGTGACTCATTTTTTTGTTATGTATAGATCTTATCCCCTCATGTATTCCGTTAGTCAACCTGGTGGACATGCAAAGTCTTCTATATACGATGAAAACAAGAAGAAGCCCACTTTTGTCGTCACAATTCAGTAACATGCCCCTTTATCTAAGCTTGTCATAAAATATCACGTAAAATAAGGTCGCAGAATCGTTAAACTGCCGTAGCACAGTCAGGGACGTGATTATATGGTCTCCGTTGGGGGGGGGGTGTCCACCTTCGGAAATTCCAATTGCACCCCCCCCCTTGAATCAGAATCAGAGCCTAATATGCTCTATATTCATAAACCATAGTTCTATATTCCCGTTATGAGAACATAGATATTTAAACCTGAACAAGAGCATCGATAGGGCGTAGCAAAATACGCCCTTTAGCCATTTCGAATTGTACTACTGCAAAATAAAAATAATATTTGAGCTTACATTTGAAGAAAATCTGATATACCCCTAATTTCAATGCCAAAATGCAGTCAAATTCTAAGTCGAACAATGGCCGTAACTCATGTAAAAATAATTAGACAGAACCTATATTTGAACTTGGCCTGTAGTTTTAGCTGGGAAATACACATACCAGCTTTGGTTCAGATCAAATAATCAAAACTGGAGACTGGAGTTATCGGTCGGAAACCGAAATGTTATGAAATTGGTCAAATTCTAAGTTGAATAAAAGGTCGGCAGACCTCATGTCCACCTCTAAGCGTCGGCTTGATACGACCGTTGTTTGCGCATAAAAATTGGCATGGCGGAACACGAAATCGAATTTGATCTGTCTTTTGTGCTAGTAAACCTACATATACCAAATTTAATTTCATTCAGTACACATTTACTAAAGTTATCATCCGGAAACCTCAAATTTGCAAAAATTCTAAGTAAAAAAGGGGCATAACTCTGGTGAAAATTGGTGGGCGGAACCCGAATTCAAACCTGACCTGTCTTTAGTGCTAGTAAACCTACATACCAAATTTAATTTCATTTAGTACACATTTTCTAAAGTTATCATCCGGAAACCTCAAATTGGCAAAAATTCTAAGTCAAAAAGGGACATAACTCTGGTGAAAATTGGCGGGCGGAACCCGAATTCTAACTTGACCTGTGTTAGAAAGACACATACCAAATCTGATTAACTCTACTAAAGTTATCATCCGGACACCAACTTTTGGGGTTTTATATGTCGGGTCGGCGGACAAAAAAGGGCCATAACTCTCGCAAAAATTATCGGATTAAACCGAAATTCGAACTTGAGCTGTATTTTGATATAAGTACTCCACAAAAAAACGGGTTTTGCATATAAACAATCTAAAATCAAGTTATCATCCGGAAACCAAAAAACAGAAGAAAAACTGAATTTTCTGTCGAAAAAGGGGCATAACTCTGCCAAAAATGGTCGGGCAGAACCCAAGTTCGAACTTGATATGTGTTTTGCTGGGAGAAAGTAATATACCAAATTTGGTTTGGATCCGATTAACTCTACTAAAGTTATCATCCGGAAACCAACTTTCAGGGGGTTTATAAGTCAAACAAGAGCTACGCTGGGCGTGCAAAATACGCCCTCTCTGGGGAAAATTGGCGGACGGAACCCAAATTCTAACTTGAGCTGTCTTTTCTCCTAATAAACCCACATACCAAATTTGATTGAAATTGGTTCACTCTAACTAAAGTTATCACCCGGAATTACGTCAAATAAGGGGCATAACTCCGGTGAAAATTGGCGGACGGAACGCAAATTCGAACTTGAGCTGTCTTTTCTCCTAATAAACCCACATACCAAATTTGATTGAAATCGGTTAACTCTAACTAAAGTTATCATCCGGACAACAAGTTTAAGGGATTTTCTAAGTCAAATTACGTCAAAAAAGGGGCCATAACTCTCGCAAAAATTATCGGATTAAAACGAAATTCGGACTTGAGCTGTATTTCGATATATGTAATCCACAAAAAAAACGGGTTTTGCGTATAAACATTCCAAAATCGAGTTATCATCCGGAAACCAAAAAACATGAGAAAAACTGAATTTTCTGAGTCGAAAAAGGAGCATAACTCTGCCAAAAAGGGTCGGACAGAACCCAACTTCGAACTTGACCTGTGTTTTGGTGGGAGAAAGTAATATACCAAATTTGGATTCATTCCGATAAACTATACTAAAGTTATCATCCGGACAACAAATTTCAAGGATTTTCTAAGTCAAAAAACGTCAAATAAGGGGCATAACTCCGGTGAATATTGGCGGGCGGAACCCAAATTCGAACTTGAACTTACTTTTCGGCTAATAAACCCACATACCAAATTTTATTAAATTTGGTTCACTCTAACTAAAGTTATCATCCGGAAACCAGGTTAACGGACGCCCGGACGGACGGACGGACGGACGGACAGACCAATACTATAATACGGCCGTTTTTTTCAAACGGGCGTATAAAAAGGGGCATAACTCTGGTGAAAATTGGCGGACGGAACCAGAATTCGAACTTGACCTGTCTTTTCTGCTAGTAAACCCATACCAAATTTAATTTAATTTGTTTCACTCTAACTAAAGTTATCATCCGGAAACCTCGGACGGACGCACGGACGGACGTGATGATTATAATAGTCCTCCGAACCCGTTGGGTCGGCGGATAAAAAGGGCCGTAACTCATGTAAAAATAGCTGGACGAAACCCATATTCGAACTTGGCCTGTATCTTTAACTGGGAAATATACATACCAACTTTGGTTCAGATCAAATAATCCAAACTGGAGTTATCGGTCGGAAACCAAAAATGTTAACAGATGGTCAAATTCTAAGTCGAATAAAAGGTCGGTAGACCTCATGTCCGCCTCTAACCATCGGCTTGATACGACCGTTGTTTGCGCATAAAAACATGTCTTTATTGCTAGTAAACCTACATACCAAATTTAATTTCATTCAGTACGCATTTACTAAAGTTATCATCGAGAAACCTCAAATTGGCAAAAATTCTAAGTAAAAAAGGGACATAACTCTGGTGAAAATTGGCGGGCGGAACCCGAATTCGAACTTGACCTGTGTTTTGCTGGGAGAAAGACACATACCAACTTTGGTTCAGATCAAATAATCCAAACTAGTTATCGGTCGGAAACCAAAAATGTTAACAGACCCTCAAATTCTAAGTCGAATGAGTAAAAAAGGGACATAACTCTGGTGAAAATTGGCGGGCGGAACCCGAATTCGAACTTGGCCTGTGTTTTGCTGGGAGAAAGACACATACCAACTTTGGTTCAGATCAAATAATCCAAACTGGAGTTATCGGTCGGAAACCAAAAATGTTAACAGACGGTCAAATTCTAAGTCGAAAAGGGGGCATAACTCTGGTGAAAATTGGCGGATGGACCAGAATTCGAACTTGACCTGTCTTTTCTGCTAGTAAACCCACATACCAAATTTAATTTAATTTGGTTCACTCTAACTAAAGTTATCATCCGGAAACCTCGGACGCACACACGCACGCACAGGCTGATTATAATAGTCCTCCGAACCCGTTGGGTCGGCGGACAAAAAGGGCAGTAACTCATGTAACCAACTTTGGTTCAGATCAAGTAATCCAAACTGGAGTTATCGATTGGAAACCAAAAATGTTAACAGACGGACGGACAGACAGAAGGACAGACAGACAGACTGATAACATAATACGACCTTTTTCCAAAAAAGGGCGTATAAAAATTGCATAAATCCTAACATCTATTGTCTAACTCCAGATAAATGCACACGGCTACGGGCAAGAAAGCAGGTCACACCGGGCTGACTATGGTTGTATGAAAATTTTGAAAACTATACAAGAAAATGGCAAATCCTAGCATCTGGACTGGCCTATCCTAGTGTTGGAAATTTCTCCAACTGATGACCATTTGAGTCCACAAGTTTAACCCAAATTAGCAGTTATGTATTGGCCAGCCATGCATGGGGGGAGTGACCAGGACACACCGGGCCGACCATGGTTCGGCTATGGTGTGCGAAAATTTTGGAATCTGAATAAGAAAATCACAAAATCCTAGCATCTAGACTAGCCTCAAGCCTTCCTAAAGTTGGAAATTTCAAACCCTACACCCCCACTTATGTTGGAAAATTTCCAACTGATGACAATTCCAATGACAATGTTGACCAAATGTATGACAATATTGTTTTTTTTTTAAATTAACTAGCAGTTTTGGACTGGCCACGGGGGAGGGACCAGGACACAAGCTTTCCAAGTGTAGGAAATTTCCAACCTGTCACCCCCACTAAGGTTGGAAAATTTCCAACTGATGACCATTTCAGTCCAAAAATTTGACCAAAAATAGGAAAATATGCAAATATTGGTCCAAAAACAATTAATTCCCCCAATAAATTGTTTGAAAATCAAACTACAAGAACATTTTCAACATATTGTTGGTGTAAAATTTCCAACTAATGTTTTGGCAGGTATGAAATTTCCAACTGTTGAAAATTTTGACCAAACCCCCGTCGCATCTCTGAGCACAGTGGTTGTCAAGCCGCAGAATCGTGAAATTGGTCGCAGAATCGTCAAAACGATTGTGCCGTGTGTACATGTCCATGTCAACCTTCATGGCAAATTTCAGATGATCGGACGAACAGTATAAACTGTAGCCCATGCTAACAAACTGAATTTTGAAATCCAAGATGGCCACTGGCAGCCATGTTTTTTTGTCGAATGACCAAAAATGACTCGTTCCAATCTACATGTCTATGTCAACTTTCAGTTCAAGACATATTTCATAATGATCAGACCAATGGTACGACCCATAGCCCGTGCTAATGGATTTACATTGTTTAATACAGAAAACCAAGATGGCCGATGGAAACCATGTTTTTTTGGCCGATTCAACCCATAATATATCATTCCCATCTACATGCCAATGTCAACGTACATGTACATGGTAAATTTCATGATGATCAGACGAACGGTACAGCCTGTTGACATTGCTAATGGATTGAATTTTTAAAAGCTATGACAACTTTCATAATGATCCGACCAAAGGTTCAACCTATAGCCTGTGATAATGGATATTGTTGAAAGACGTACACACACATGCACGGATGACGGATATCGACCCATGGCAATAGCTCAAACTTGACTTTATCAAGTTGAGCTAAAAATTGGTCAACTTTGTTCGTATTTTTATTATTATAACTCTCCAATAACAAGATTTGGTTTATCGAAATCATTGCTATGTAATCATTACTGTTACAGTGGCATTACTGATCAAAGAAGATACCGAATTATATCAAAACTTAACGGTAAACATTGGAAAAGTCAAACCATTGAAAAATATTTGGACTAAAATGTTTTAACTTACTACGCGATCAGTGATGTTTGTTGACAAATCACTGTAACAATTTTGATTACATAACAATGGTTTCAAAATGTGAAATTTCATAATTGGATAGCTGTCAATAATTAAAGACATATTACGGACTTGTTCTTGTGCATGACTTTGATAAGTTAGTACTCAGGTGCTATGCTAACCTGGGGAATGTAGCATTCTACTAACATAACCAAATATTTCAAAATCGACCATACCACTCCATAGAAAACATCGCCTGAACTACGTTCAATTGTAAATATTTACAGCTTGATTCGGGACGCAACTATCGGGACAAACTAACACAAATGATTTCGCTATCGAGAGTCATTGCATTTAATTAATATATCAGTCGACAGTGTGTGAGTTGTCATTTTTGATTAATATTGGTTAAAAATAACAACTTGGAGCAAGATTATTCTCACCTTCTATTTGATCACCCTACTGGGGTGTTTCAAACACTTTAACCCTTTGAGTGCCAGGTCGATTTTTGTATCAACCCATATACCCTGTGCCACTGCATTCTCTTATATATGCAAGTCGACCATAGGTCGCCTCGCATATATAAGAGAATGCATTGGCCTAACAATTTTTTGTTTTGTTTTTTTTAATTTTTTACAATTTTAATAATTTATTCTTATATTCTTTAACAGACTTATTTTGTAGGTTTAGTGCCGATGAGATCGGCCCCTGGCACTCAAAGGGTTAATATAAGAACAAAGTTAATATAATTTCTCCATGTCCTTGGGGTGATGTTTTTACAGACTGTTATAATATTTACATGTTTACCCAATGCAGGTGCCTTGGATCCCTTTCAGGAAAGTTTATTTTTAAAATTATCATGAAATACTATGACTTGACAGCTTGTGGAAGGTCCTACCGGATTTCTATGTCAGAGGTGCAGGTTGTTTTGAGACGAGGCTTTCTCTGGGAATCAAACTATTTTGTTATCCTTCATCCCATTCTCAGCTCTTCTGATTGGCTGAGGGTGTGTCACGTGGCGGGCCGAAAATTTCCTTGTCGCCCTCACAGTCATGTGCAGGTAACAGTTGGAAACAATTAAAGTCGAGAACTAAATAAGTACTCAAAGTGCAGACAACACTCTGTTTATAATTCCCACACTTTCATAACAAATGCGAACTGCAGTGCTTGACTAATTTGAATAATTATTGTTACTTACTTTGCAGTTAAAATGGCATCACAGCAGAGATAAATCCATTCTATTATGTAAGGTCCCTATTGGACCTTTATATATCAACACTATGGACCAAATAGATGCACATTAGCATTATAATGTAGTTTATATCTACCTTGGATAAATGCTCAACCGAGTGACTTTGTACATACGGTACATATATTTCTTGTTACGAAGCTCTTGAGTTCAAATCTATAAGATTTTCTGTGATTGAATATAATAAATTATCAATCGATAGTGTATCATTAGATAATTTTCCTTTCCGCAACCTATATTCCTCTGACTTCCCAAGAATGCCAACAGTCAGTTGTCATTTTCTTTATCCAATACCAAAACTTGTTAGTTTCGCATGTTAACATTCTTGGAATTGACATGCCTGTACACATTTCAAACGAAACAGGACATTGTTACATTTCGTCATTTGATTCTCTACTTCGAATTGCTTTACTCCTGTCAGCATATTCCCACCATTTGATGAGCAAAACGATAGGAAATTAACAGCCCCAACCATATGCAAGGAATGTTTTGTCGATCCAAAACTTGAATGTTTAATTTTCTAAAATGCAAGGATTCAATTATTAAAGGTAAACAATGCAATTTGATGGTCCCCATATCATCAGATTCCAACAACAAAAACATTTCTCCAAAAGACAATTTAGTTATCTGAATCAATTAAATTACCAAACAATAATGCTAACCACTGTCAACCATATATATCAACACTAGCCGATGAGCCCGACGTTGTCCGGGCTATTCAAAAACCAAATTTCAAGTCAATAGCTCCACCCATTTCCGAGATCTGGTCTGCGCATGCGCGAAGCTGGCGTCGCACGGGCTCGGCGACCCGATAAAATTCGTATCCGGGGCAAGATACATTCACATACCAAAGTCGATAGCTCCACCCGTTTCCGAGATCTGGTCTGATTTGCGGATACCTCGGCCGGTGATGAGTTAACGCGACATCGGCCGGTTAAGAGTTAAACGCGATCACGTCACGATCTCTTGACGGCGTAATAGATTCACGGAATGTTTTTGATGACCGAAGCATGGTCCTGCGTTCTTCCCGATAATTAAGGTAGAAACTTTAAACGGACACAGGCGTGTGATATATCGTTGGAAAGAGGAAGCACCACAGATTCTAACCATGCAAATTATATGACTGGCAATTTATTATTCGCGCTATATCGAATCGATTTGTGAGCACCGAACTGAAATATATTAGCGCAAAAACAGATTTGACCTCGGCACGTGAAAAGTTGATCTCGGATCTGAAATCTGATGAGCTGATATTGACCGCCTGGTCAAACTACACACACGTCACACGTACCAAGTTTCGTCCCGATCGCGCCACCCGTTTCCGAAATCTGGTCTGCGCATGCGCGAAGCTGGCGTCGCACGGGCTCGGCGACCCGATAAAATTCGTATCCGGGGCAAGATACATTCACATAGCAAATTTCAAGTTGATAGCTCCACCCGTTTCCGAGATCTCGTCTGCGCATGCGCTGCACGGGCGTCGCACGGGCTCGCCAATACGACAACGACGACCGCCTGGTCAAACTACACACACGTACCAAGTTTCGTCCCGATCGGTCGAGAATCGTAGATTTGTATTAATGACAAACAGACAGACAAACAGACAGACAGAGGTCTTCAAAATATATATGAGATTTTGTTCAATGCAATTTGGCATCGAGAGTATGTCGGTCAGCTCGTCGTTTATTTGCCAGGCCGCCAAATATTCCAGGTGGTGAAAAATAACAGATTTTAAAAATTGATATATGATAAATCTGAGCTTTGATGGATGGGTTCCTCGACTCGAATCAAATATTTTTTACCATCGAAGCCAAAAAATTAGTAATTTAGGAGTGTTAATTTGATTATGTATCTTTAATCAAATTGGACGTGTTCTTAAGCGTGCGACAAATCCTCATGTCTCACTCAAGCATTGTGGCAACAGGATATTGTTCATCTAGCCTTACATAGAGTATCTCTAATGAAAAATTTATTAATCAAATTTAGTGGAGGAGGTTAATCAATTATGTATAGAATTACAATGATTTGAAATCCTTTTGATCACAGTCACATTTTAGCAAGGAAAAACTATCCCAAAATGGCCGGGGTTAAAAAAATATATATTTATTTCCTTATCACAACCAAAGAGGAAGAAAAGACACCTTCAACAAAAAATACACATTCATTTAAAATGTGTCTTTTCATGTTGACAAAATTGTTCAACCACCCCTATCACCCATGTTTATCTCAGTCAACACTAAATAACCCAAGACAAATTGAATATCATAATTATATTCTTATTAAGATTATAATAACATTGATCAATACGTCACTGCGTGTGCCGATAATACATGTGTGTCTTACTAACAAATATGAGGCCTGGTTTAGGGGCTAATTATGTGATATAAAACTTTGATATATAGTATATCACAAATCCATATGAGGTATAATGTGCTGTGTGCTAATTTGACAGGTATGAAAATACACAATTTGTAAGAAACTATAAAAATAAAAGGCTGCTAGGCCGCACGTCCACCTAATAAGGATGCTTCATTTGACCAATGTCTTTTTCAGAAATGAAACATTTGACTCGGGGAACAATTATTGAATCAAACTTTGCTTTCAACTGTCTATGTTGTTAACATATCTTATTTGACACCAGAATAAAAAGATTTTAGGGTCATGGCTTTTTTTTAGGAACAAAGAAGTCGAAATTTTCTGGTCATAAAGAAATATTTCTGCTACAAAAAAACTTCGTCCTCAATGGCAAAATTCTAGTCTTGAGTTATCATCCAGACAACAAAATAATCAGCAGATTCTAAGTTGAAAAGAGGAATAACTCCACCAGAAATGCTTGAACCGGATCCAAATTCGAAATTGATCAGGACTATTCTATATGAAAGCCATACCAAGTTTCATCAAATTCTGTTGAATACTATTCAAGTTATCATCCGGACAACAAACAGCTCCACGAAGAGAAGGACACGCTCAATTCTATTGTCCCCCAAAATGTTTTTTGCGGGGGACAGAAAGAAGAAAAAAAAACACACATTATTAATTAACCCTTTCATGATGGGAGCTGCACTGGTGCAACATTAAAGACCCTGTGCCGATGGATTCTCCTATATATGCAAGTCAACCACAGGTCGCCTCGCATATATATAAGAGAATGCATTGGCCTAACAATTTTTATCATTTTATCAATTTTTCTCACATTCTTTAGCAATTCTTATCATTTTTTATCATCTTTTCTTACATTCTATAACAATTTTAATCATTTTTTATTATATTCTTTAACAATTTTATCATTTTTGTATCATTTTTTCTTACATTCTGTAACAATTTTATCATTTTTTCTTACATTCTTTATCAATTTTTATCACTTTTTCTTACATTCTTTAAAAAAAATATTATCTTTTTTTTCATTTTTTCTTACATTTAGGCCACATTAACTTAATTATATGTTTCTCAGGCACTTTTATTTTCAAAACAAGGGGGGAGGCAGGTATTTATTTTTATTATTTTAGACCAAAATTTACCGGGAGGCAGGTTTTTATGTCTTAATTTTTATGGGGAAAATTTTGCGGGAGGCAGGTTTCACCCCATGCATCCGGATATGCTCATAGCGGAAGACATGCTCGTAGCGGAATAACCACATGGCCCGCGATTTGCACACCGTTCACGGTTAGACACATGTTGCACCGAAACCAACACATACCAGTGGTTGACGGTGGTGGTACTATTTGTGGCTATAATTTACCCAACTGTACATCAAACTTCTTTAAACATGGACGCAGTTTAATCCTATTTTACCGGGAAGTTAGGCCAAAAATTGTGGCAAAATTAGCATTTCTTACATAAAATTACGATTTCCGTGGTAACAGCCCAGATAATATAGTCTTTGCATACATTGCTATTTCCGCGGATATTCCCTTAGTATAATAGACAACATTTTCAGTCATGTTTCTACATTTACCATAGTAAACAATTACCATATATGCAGGTGATAGCAAGAACATATGGTATGTCTATAGCAGTGGTTTTACGTTTGCTATAGACATGCCCCAAAATCAAGTGAGTGCCTCCATGGAAACTAATTTTTCGGGCACTAATATGATTGACATCGCAAACATGTCCAGTTCATTTTGAAGCTAAGATATCATACTTTGAGAGACTGTATGTTATATAATTTGTCAATAGAAAGATTCATTAAAATTTGATAAAACTTATATCGAGTAAGTATTTCAGGTCATAATTTTCGTATAAAACCCGATTATCGAACAGTAATATGCAAATTGTGGAAACCACAACCGCTCATTTCTGTAGACCGATTATCGCCGTTAACGTTTAAAAAAAATCAAGGTAAAATAAACCGTGTTTTTATGAAATAACTTACGACAACTAAAGACGATGTGCAAATCGCGGGCCATGTGGTTATTCCGCTACGAGCATGTCTTCCGCTACGAGCATATCCGGATGCATGGGGTGGGTTTTTATCGTGACTTTTTACAACAAATTTTATATTGGGAGGTGCGCTACGAGATGCCTGTTCAAGATTCAGGATGATGCCAAAATGTGTCTCCCTTCATAGGTGGATGAAAAAATTTATATATAATATACTACATGCAGTACATGTATGGCAAATTGATATTAATAACATTGACTGAACTGAATTATTTAAAGGAATTAGTCTCTCAAAAAAAATATTTTTTTTATCGTCATAATACTAATAATATATGTCTAACAGACCCATTTCGCCAAGAAAATTCAAAATCGAGCAGATAGTATTTATATTATTATGATATTAAAAAAATCGCGGAAATATCCGAAGTCAGTCAAGTGAGTGCGATCACATGACCATAACGCGGTCACATGACCGATCATGTGCATTCGACGCTTACCGATGACAGCGGTGGGTGGAGCTTGAAATAATTCCGCCAATCGCGTAACGAGTTGATAAATTACGCTGGATAATTACCTAAGCCTTTACGATAAATAGCGATAACGGAATAAAACTGTTTGAATGTGCTGAATTATGAACTGGCTTTGCTAGTATGTGGATTATATAACGAATAATGATGGCTAAAATGCACTTTGATGCGATAAAAGTTATTTGAAATGAGATTAATTTATGCAGAAATGCAATGAGCGAGCGGAATTTCGTGCAAAACTAATTTAACTGTTTCTGAAAGAATACAAACAAGTTAAGCCATATACCGGTACTTCATTCTTCGTTGTATGGTACCAATTTCGGAAACTAGTTTACACATTAGTGTCATCCAGTTGTGCGCTATATGCGTACAATTAAATACAAATGGGTGTGATTAAAAAGGTGGTAGTTATTGTACTAGTACATGTATCATGATGGCTTAAATTCGTCATAATAATGTTCCTGTCTGTTTCTTCACACGAAACATTTTGTGTGGAGAAGTGCACGACTGTGAACAGCTTGCTAAAATCCTTCCAGTCAAGATCGATAAGTGAGTAAACAAAATAATTCACTCGAATACACAACAGACTGTTGAAACTACAATAATTATTAGTTAGGCTGAAGTTTTTTTTAATTGAAGGCTAGCCTGGCATTGTTTTTCAGTTTGTTGTTTGTTTTATTTTACGTTTTGATGTCACATATTGACTTTCTAGAGAGGATTTTTTTGAATTGTTAGCATAGAAAAACTCCAATGATTGCCTCTAATAAAGAGCGTCCATGTTTTCGTCGCGGTGTAGACAATAAAGAGCGTTCTCAATTATGAACGTGCTCTATTTCGATATGTCATGGGTGATTTTGTATTGTGACAATTACATATAAAGAGCGTCCATGCTTCCGTCTCCCAAAAGCGGTAGACAATAAAGAGCGTTCTAAATTACGCACTGTGTTGTCTTTTTGGAGGTACTAAATAATGGATCGCTAGCCCGCTCACAACTGAACACACTACATCTACTAGCCATCTTGGAATATGTGGAGATGACAGATACTCGGGATATTTATATCGAAAGTAAAACAACAAACAAACACAAAACAAATGCGCATAAATAGAGTTAACATTATTCAGTCCAGTGTTTATATAAATTTGGGCGCTTCTTATATATGTATGACCAGAGCGATAATGTTCGAATTCTTTCTATTCACTTTGTGGCATTTTAGAGTGCAAACAAGTTCGCGACTGACACTGATGAATAGTCACTGAGTGATTACAAATCACCGAATGAATACGCGAGACAATCAAAACACTAATTACTGCCATCTATTTACCAAAAACAGACACGTGCCGGCATGTTAATTATTAATGGCTACAAAACAACAACCATTCTAGGGGCTATTAATTACTTTATTCACATAATTATTAACTTCTATTCCAGATAAACGGCCAAAGCGTAACGTAATCTATACACCACACGCGCACACACGACTCCGCATTTTAGTATCGGCTGACTTACGATTACGTCCTCGTAGTCTGCATAATAAACTCTGGCTCCGAATCTGTGTTTTTAATTCGCTCCCCACAAGTACGTCACTCGTAGTTTGGTCACGGAAATCTCCGAATACCGGTGGTGGTATTATTTATTTATTTTACGGGTTATTTATTACGCGATCGGAATGGGACTTGGATCATTTTAATCACAACGGGGAGGGCTTTCCGATTGCGTTTTGTAGTTTCTAGAGCGAATAAATCCTTTAAGTGATATTTAAAATATTCAGTTCAGTCAATGTTATTAATATCAATTTGCCATACATGTATTGCATGTAGTAGAATTTAAAACTAGTTTTTAATATACAGCATGGAGATATATTCTACATCATATTGAGCTTCCTGTAGGAACGAAAAGAACTTGTAGTTTACAAACTTTCATGTTTGCAGATTGAAAACCCTTGAATTTTGGGGTTAAATTAAAATATGACTGGCTGTTTAGATTTTGATTGAAATTTTAATGTAAAATAAAAAGTGAATGGAAGGTGCAGGTTTTTCGTATATTTATTTGGAAGAAGCGGTCAAATATGTCCGCAACTTCAGCCGCCTTCAGCTCCATCGATACACGGTCGAACTCATCCCTCTTTCGTTTGGAAACACTGACATTTACGCCAAATTACGGAACTCTCATCACATTCACAATGAACGGAATTATCCTTCATAAAATTGTCAGCAACCGTTTGTGTTATGTCGGAAGTGTCTATGTTGATTATCCTCCATGGAATCAATACATGTCCATTTTCAATCACACAAATATTTAGCAGCGCCATTGTTTTGAGGTGGTGCGTTCGGAGTAGTTGGAAGTAGAGTTATCCCTCTTACTCAATGACCGGCTAACTGCAGTTACACACATGATATAAACGGAACATGCGGGTGCACATTTATAGCAGGCGGCGGGCACTTTATATACTTTTTATTTTCGTTGTCGAATAAAAAGCTCCCAGCGGTGGATTTTTAAGGGGGGCGGCGGTGCCTGAGAAACATATAATTAAGTTAATGTGGCCTTAAATTAAGAATTATAAAAAAATATATAGATTTGTTAGGTGCCAATGCATTCTCTTATATATGCGAGGCAACCTATGGTCGACTCGCATATATAAGAGATTGCATTGGCACAGGGTTTTCGCCATTAATTGAAGCTCCCATCATGAAAGGGTTAATATTAGAAATGTGCTGTGTACTCTATTGAAACGTGCACCAATAAGAATATCAAAGAAATATTTTCATATATGTAAGTCAAGTTTTTTTTGTCACCAACCACAAACTATTCACAGTTCACGGAACACAAAACAAAGACAAGAGACGCCAAAACGAACAACATTCCTTGAACAAATACACGAGCAACGACTTCTCATTGGTCATTTGCCAGTCTTCATCCTTGAAAGTGATATCATACTACAAGAGGGAGCTGTCTTGTGACAGAAACTCTTCGTCACGTGGATGGCTTGGTGGCAACAAAAAATACACTGTCATACTCATATCGTAGCATACTCTTGCTGTTCTGTGTGTAACTTGTTCTCACATCCATTTCTTCTTTCTGAAAAATCCATTAGACAATGGAAATTATTCATTATATCATTATCATTGACCAAAAGTTTAAAATGAATAGCTTCACCAAGAAACATGATATGCTTTCTCATCCAGGTTAATACATGTATAACATAAAGGATATTGAGATATAGAAGTATATATACATTAGACATATAACAATATATACAATAGATAAGTACATATGGTTCCGGGACAATAGCACGTTGAAATTCAATGAATATATTTTATTCTGACACCGCTACTATCTTATTGTTGTCCGGAGTAAATATGGCACACTCTCGTGTGAATCCTTGTTGAATGGAATAAACTAATCGATCGCAACGTGGAAATAAAAGTTGTTATCTTCAGTCACACACATCTGTTTAGTTGTAGCTACAAATGATAGGTTACTACAGTAATGCCCAAAGTAATTGACCACTTAACCACAGCAGAATTATGGGTAATTTTTCAGGATTTAGTCGGAAATATGGCTTGTTGCCATTCATCGGAAAGCTCTTGCCGAGCTTATTTATTACCCATAATTCTGCTGTGGTTAAGTGGTCAATTACTTTGGGCATTACTGTACATGTAACTCATCAATTTTAGTATTTATACTGAACAACCTTGAAGCCAGACTCAAATTAATATCTCAATTAAGTCAAGCTATCAGCAAGCTACCGTACAAAGGTTAACACTCAAATTGTTTTAAGAATTGGGATATGGGTTTACAACTTTACACCGATGTATATATTTAAACATTTTTCCTTTCCAAATATAAACATTCAAATTTTGGAGCTTTTGGAAGACATTTTCAAAGGAATGTCTCACTTGTTTCCAATTCATTCAATTGTACGGATACTCTCAGGATCCAAACAAACATACCCATATGTTTATTAACCTATTTGCTGCTATGACATCCGTAACTATTACGGATGTAAAAGTGCATGCCATGTGCTATATCGTCCGTAGGTACTATGGACCTACTTCAGCACAATAGCAGTAGGCCATTATACATAACTGGAATTCAGAGATTGGTGCATCGGAATAACTATATCTGGAATTTTCGAACAGTGTATGATGTTCCATGATTGTGAACGATAATAGCCTTTCAACTGAGTCAGTTTTATGGTTCTTGTGATATTCCCGTTATATTTTCAAACTGGAAAATGGCAATGACGTCAACAGCCCAGCGCACGGCATCATAACGTCATTTAGCAGCGAAGAGGTTAATTTTGCAGGAAAAATCCACCCAGTACCTGTATGTACCTATTTGGGTTTGTATGTTTATTAAATTTTGTCCACCAATACCATAATAGCCATACATGTAACTAAAAGATTTTTTTAAATATATTCAATGTCAACGGGCGTGAAATAAATAAATGGAAGAATACGGGGTTTACTGTTTGCTATATTTCACACATCTACATGTAGGAATCCATTCTTTTTCTCAGAAGTTTTTCAACTTGTTAACCATTTCAAGACTGGAGCTTCATGAAATTTTGCGAACTGAGCCAATGCATTCTCTTATATATGCATGTCTCGCATATATAAGAGAATACATTGGCCTAACAATATTTACCTTGACCTTGTAAGCCAATGCATTCTCTTATATATTTGAGGCTCCCTATGGGAGACTCGCATATATAAGAGAATGCATTGGCTCAGGATCTTTAATGCTGTACAAGTGCAGTTCCCATCCACATATAGGGAAAAAAAGAAGCCCATAAGAAATTTGTAAAAATCCTGTAATTTACAAAGTTTAAAAAAAATGACATTCCTGATACTGTCAGATGGAACAATGAATACATCTTGAACTTATTAGCTGACAACCCGTACAAATAAAAGAATGGGAATCTATAGTTTGTTTCTCTGCCTGCCATCTGCTTATAATATCAGAACATCCCGACAAATGAAGATGGCCATTTCAATATATATTTTTAGAAATGAATGGGAATTGAGCATTGACTAGTGAATGAGTTCAAGACATATTGTGGACTTATTTCCGTGAATAAAACTTAGGTTCCAAACACTATCTCCACTGGAAGAAATTAGCAATCAACTAAGAATTTTGGAAATTCAAACCACATCGACTGTACAATTTCAACGAACACAAGGTTTAAACTATGCACAAATTAAAATATTTACTACTTTATTCGGGACAAATTATAAGTGCAAAGGTCACTGCATGTAATTCATTTATAACAATGTGAATTTGGATATAAAAATAAAAAAAATGGCATGATTATTTGCTATTCCTCTCTGAACACCACAGGGGAGTATTGTACATCACTTTAACCCTTTCATGACGGGAGCTGCGCTGGTGCAGCATTAAAGACCCGGCTCGCATATATAAGAGAATTCACTGGCTTACAAGGACAAGGTAAATATTGTAAGGCCAATGCATTCTCTTATATAGGCACCCTATGGGCGACTTGCATATGTAAGAGAATACATTGGCACAGGGTTTTCGCAAAATTTCAGGAAGCTCCAGTCATGAAGGGTTAAATGGGAACTGGATCAAATGTTGTTGTCGGTTTCTATATTCTCTACTTCGTAGAATAAAGTAACCAGCTTTCCATTATTTGACTGTCTACTGAGTTCAAAGTAATGTTACAGATGGCAGATAAGCCAGAATGCAAAATAAAATGCTCGTCATCGAGATATTTTTGTACAGTTTTCAGGCAAATTATCAAATAAATGTTATAATAAATACATAATAGTCCCAGATAGTCATTAATTTTATTGTATTTGTCAATGAGTGGCTTGAGTTCATGCTCTGTATCAACGTAATTGTTTACACGATGTGTGCCATGAGTTGCCCAATCCACTATCCATCAATTAAATTGATTACATCTGGTACATGGAAATTTTAAACTTAGTTTATGGCTGCAGCCGTAAAGTAAATTTATATTAAATAATTAAATTTGATTTTAAGATATTCTGTTAACCTGAATGTTTACAGAAGATGTTTTTGACTCAAATTAATTATTTTTCTATACATGTATATTATCAATATTAGATTGTTGTTATTTCTGGGAATTTATTGAAATTGGCATACAATCTCCCTTTACCATCCAGAATATTTCAAGAACAGGCAAAACTACAGCTGTTACATTAATATCGTTTACCTCAATAACAAAGCCGATCTCCTTGATGACATGTTTGAGTTCATCGTAACTCAGTTCTATCGAGCTCTCATTTTTCATCTCAGCATAATGGTACAGCAGGGGTCCTGGCAGGAAAAGAAATACATTTATTAAGTACAATTAACCATTTCATGATGTGAGCTGCTCTGGTGCAGCATTAAAGGTCTTATGCCAATGCATTCTCTTATATATGGGAGGCTGGGAGCCTCGCATATTTTAGAGAATGCACTGGCTTACAAGGTCAAGGTAAATATTGTTAGGCCAATGCATTCTCTTATATATGCGAAGCTCCCTATGGGAGACTCGCATTTATAAGAGAATGCATTGGCACAAAGTTTTCGAAAAAATTCAGGAATCTCCAGGCACGAAAGGGCATATTGACAGGGCGAGAGTTAATCGAGTGTCTGAAAACAGTTTAAATTGGTGTACAGTTATGCATAGGCGAAGTCATGTGAGAAGGCAATAAAGTGATTCAGTTCAGATAGATTGGCATGCAAATAGCATGTAATCAGAAATGTTTTTACATGATTAGCATATTTATTGTCACTCTACATTCAACTTCAAAACCAGTTGGAAGTGTACTGTCTCCCACCCGCCCAATGACAAAGAAATCAGAAGTTTTATGTCACACAGGGAGGTGTGACTGTCCCAATGGGACTAAGGATACCCCCCCCATGTTTTTAAAACACTAATATGTTTCACATGTCAGTAAACATTAAGTTAAAATAATATAACAGATTCCCATTGCAGGTGTACAACCCTAACCCTAATCCTAAACCTTTTGACTGAAAAATTGAGGAATAAAAGCTCGAACATAATTATGCATGTTGCAAAAATGTTCTAAGTTGAAAAAGGGGAATAACTCCACATAAAAGTCAAACAGACGTCATAAACGCAGGTGCACAGGTTTCCATAATACTAAATATCTGTGCCAAGATTTAAAAAAATTGACCTAAAATGTAGGAATAAAAGCTCGGACAAAATTTTACATGTTGCGAAAAATTTCTAATTCGTAAAAGGGGGATAACTCCACCAAAAAAAGTCGGACAGATGTCATAATCGCAGGTGCACAGGTTCCCATGGTATTAAATATCTGAACCAAGTTTTTTAAAAATGACCTAAAAATGTAGGAATAAAAGATCGGATAAAATTATACATGTTGCGAACATTTTCTAAGTAAAAAATGGGGGATAACTCAACCAAAAAAAGTCTGACAAACGTCACAATCGCAGGTGTACAGGATCCCATGGTGGTTGATGTCTGTGCCAGGTTTCACAGAAAATGATTAAAAAACGACTGAGAAAAACTCCAGACAAATTTGTGTCCATGGATGATTGATGGATGGATGGCGACGGACAAGCCGATTCCAGAACACCCCCCCCCCCACGACTTTGTTGTGGGGGGGGGGGGGGAGTATAATTACCAGTAATAAGTACCAGTAAGTCTCTGTGGCTATAATTTCCCAATTATTAAGGTAACGGTAGTTATAAATATTCATTTATTTATCATCACATGGCATAATCGATCTGAGGATTCATTGTGAGCATGAAGGATTCGATTTGATGCGATGCCAATGAGGGTTCGATTGTTTTTGGTGCATTTTTTTGTTGTTATTAAAATGTGGTAACTCATATGAAGAAGTTCGCTGCTTGATAATAAATACAAGTAAATTCCAACATTTTGTCATTTGCCCAGTGGGGAGAGCCTTCTCATACATGTATAGTCCATCAATTAGGAGTAGATGGCACTGGGTATGTAGATATCTTGTTCACAAGCCAGGTACTGTCAACAACAAAAACAGTTCACTTGATAAAAAGGCTCAGTAATTTCAACTAAATTGTCACAATATTGCATTGTCTAAGACATGTGCATATAGGCAGATATCTTGCCAACTCGCACTGAGATTTTCATCTCATAACTCGGAATATCCAATATAATGTAGGAGAAGTGAGGCGGGGTGTAAATAGAAATATCAACATGGAGATGTTGTGATTGTCAATGAGGATTTGCTATGCAGACATTACAACAAATATACCACAAATGCATGGCACTGTGGCCCATTGGTATCTTATGAAGGGCGCTGGAGCTGCCTGCAAGTTTTTAACTGTTGACCATGGCTCAATGTGTGAGTGGAAAACAAAACAAACAAAATTATAAAATATTAAATCATGGCGCTAAGGCAAAGATCAGTTTTATACAATAAAATTTAGCTGAGTCTATTATGCTATATTTCACCACATATCAAAAATGCACGGATAATTTTCTTAATTGTGGTTAAGTTTAACTCAACTTTGATATGTTATGTTTCGAGAAATAATGGTGCTATTATTCCTCAAAAAATTAAAAACAGGAGCAGGTTTCAACATTGACTCCCTTTAACATATATAACAAGCTATAGAAATGACATTATTGTACACCGATTGTAAGCCTTGGGATAAAATAGAGAAAAACGTCAAATATGTTCTTACTTTCAGTCAAACTTTAAGACTACATGTAACTGACAGGAGAAGAAAGTCAGTTATTAAAGCAGAAACACCCTTGAGAATATTTGGTATTCAAAATGATAACCAAAACAAACTCCTTGATTGATGGATGAGACTTTTCTTATGACATTAACACGGGACCTCTGACAGCTCTAATTTATATGGATGACTTAATATATGGTTTGATCAGTGAAATAAAGAAATAATATAATTGTTTTGAAAAAACAGTCCATTTTGTTTTGAAATTCAGCGGCACAGAAAAAATGTACCCAGAGAACAGACATATTGATTTACTGAGAACCAGATTTTGGACGAACCACATTCAGAGACATAAACATCCCCACATTATAAGAGGACTTTGTCTTGGGTGTCGTCTTCAGATTGATGACCAAACTATATCTTAGGAAGCAGTGATTTTTGGCTCTTATAGATCACATTTCGACAATCTAAAATGACATATTAATGGCACGGGATCCAAGGGCCTTCGAGGTGGGCTCATGCAAATAACAAATTTTTTATAAAAGTCTGTAAAACAGCTATCAACAAGTACTTGTATAAAGAGATCAATTTTGTTCTTATTTTCAATAATAATTTAACTCTCCATTAAAGTGATGTGAAACACTCCGGGATGGTGATCAAATAGAAATGGAGAATGCTCTTGTTCAAAGTAGTAATTTTTACAAATAGTATATCTCGACGGCGAAATCGTTTTCGTTAGTTTATTGCCGTTTGTTGCGTCCCGAATCGAGTAGTAAATATTTACAATTGAGCGTAGTCTGACAATGTTTTCTATGGAGTGGTATGGTCTATTTGCTTCAAATTTTCGGCGATGTTAGTGGAATGTTACATTCCTCCAGTTGTCATAGCGCATGAATACTAAATTATCAGTTTCACGCACCCGAACAAGTACATAATATGTCTTTAATGAGATTTCTCCAAATTGAAAACATTGTTATGTAACGATGGTCCCTATATCATCAGCAGGCCTTATCATTCCCCCAAATTCAAGCCGGTTACCGGTGTCCCCAAATTACGACAAAGTCCCCAAAATAAGCGTTTGTTTTATTGTTTTATCAATGTTTTTGACAGACTAAACACATTTTTTTTTTATTATCGAAAACGGAAATCAAAATCGGAACATTGTAAAACGCGGAATGCGAGTTCTAATTTAATAGTGAATTACCCCCCTTTGAAATTATGACACTCTTCTGTCTGGGAAAGATACGAATGTTTCAGCTTGGTTAGCGATGATTTTAGAATCAAAATATTGAAAATAATCATGAGTTCGCGAGGGAGGCCTCGAACAAGTGGCAAGTCTCACAATAAAACGAGCGGTACATACTCTTCCAAACGCAAACGAAAAGAGGAAGACAGTCAAACTGCGCCCATAACATCCTTCTTTACAAACATTGCCGCTGTCACAATATACATAAGTTAGCACTTAAGTTCACATAATTTTGAACACATTCAACAACAAGAATTAGATACTAAAATTATATTTATTAAATAATTGACTTAATAATATATTAGAATTATGCACAAGAATAAAGTCAAAAAGTGTTTTGGGATGATGAGTTTGATATCCAATTCTGTAAATGGTACTGTATGAAACAATTTTCAGGATGTGACCTTGTATATTGCTCTGAAATGGACTAGAAATGAAAGATTACAGTATAAAATCTTCAATACAATTAGGTTGAAATAGATACTTATTAATGTCTGAGAAGCCAGGAAATGGCGTTTCGTGGTCTTGAAATCTAAAATTTTCCCAAACCTGCCGGAACCATGGTCCGGCAGGTTTGATCAGTGTCCCCAAATTAGACTAATGGAAAGGCCTGCATCAGATTCAAATACAACATTTTTTTAAATGCCTCTTAAGTTATCAGAATCGAGTAATTGCCCAAAGATAATGCTAACCAGTCAACTGTAGTATAAAATTGCCCAAAACCTGTTATTTATGAACATTTTGTTCAACAAAATTTTGCCGGTTTGTCAAATATCTGACACAAAAAAGCCCACTAGATTTTAGAGTTATCCATCTTAATCCACAACTTGATCACAAAAAGTCTTCTCGTCAACTGTTTACTGGGCTACTTAAAATTACCGGTGGTGAGAAATAATAGATTTCAAAAATCGATATCTGATCACTCTGATCTTTGATGGGTGGGTTCCTCGACTCGAATCAAATATTTTTCTTAATTCATATTATGCATCAATCAAGCATTGAAAAATATTGTGAAAAATCACATTTAGACCAGTTTAGTCTAAAATATTTCAACTTACCATGCAATCAGCTATGTTCGTTGATAAATCACTGCAATAATTTTGTTTACATAACAATGGTTTCAACACGAAAAATTTTGTGTTGCATTATCACTAATGAATATAAGAATACAATTTTTCTATCTTTTCATGTTGGTGATGTTTTAACAGACTTTTATAGTTTTGCACATTTACCCGCTGAGAGTGCTTACTGTTATTTGTGTCGCTTTAAATGATAAATACTAACACTGTCGATAGCAATTCGCGAAACTCAACATTCACTGAAAAATCAACTGGAATGAGTCCTATCAGCTGTTATTTTCAAGGTCCCTGCAAGCCTTGAAATAGCATGCCTGTCATTTGCAGAATGAGGTCCCCAAAGGGTGAATTTAGTGATGTTACCCCACATAGCACGCTAGCATCACCAAATTCACCCTCTGGGAACCTCATTCTGCTGAGGTGTAAGCAGAATGAGGTCCCAGAGGGTGAATTTGGTGAAGCTAGCCCGCTATGCGGGGTACCATCACTAAATTGACCCTCTGGGGACCTCATTCTGCAAATGACAAACACCCTATTTCAAGGCTTGATCAGCTGTTATTTTCAAGGTCTCTTTCTGATATTTTTCTAACTGACATACTTACCAATGTTGATCCAGACACCTCCTGGTTTGAGAATCTTCCATATTGTTTCTATGTAGGCGATTATGTTATGTGCTGTGTCTATGAAGAACACTGTGGAAACACAGTCCCAGGATGCTGTAAAGCAATAAACACAGGCCTCAGTTTAGTGTGCCTGTCATTTGCAGAATGAGGTCCCCATAGGGAGAATTTAGTGATGCTATCCCACATAGCGGGCTAGCATCACCAAATTCACCCTCTGGGGACTTCATTCTGCTTAGGCCTCATCTTCTCCAGTTTCTTTATTATCAAATTTCTATAGAAACTTCTTCACATAGATTATATTTCTTTTTTAGTCTAGTTTCTCTATATCCCCAAATTGGCAGACGACACATTGCATAATCGAGGTTCCCAATGGGTGTACATCACAATATTCACCATTTGGGAACTTCAATCTGAGTCTATGTCTCCCATATCAGATGAGGCCATGCAGAATGAGGTCCCCAGAGGGTGAATTTAGTGATGCGGGCTATAATCACTAAATTCATCCTCTGGAGACCTCATTCTGAAAATGACAGGCACACTAAACTCAGGCTTGAATAAACAAGAAAGACTCTTCAGATTCAAAGGCAATCCTCGAAATAGTATATTTGACATTTGCAGAATGAGGTCCCCAAAGGGTGAATTTAGTTGCGCAATCCCACACGGCAGGCTAGCATCACCAAATTCACCATCTGGAAACCTCAATCTGCTTAGGCCTCAAATGTTTTGGGAAACTTAGGATCAGATTGAAGTTCCCCAATTGAAGTCGGTGATGCTCACCCATTAGTCACCTCGATTATGCATTTTATCTTCTGCAAATTATGGGATATAGAAACTGAACAGAAGGGGAAAAAGTGACTAAAAACAATGTTAATTTGAGACTATAGATAATTCCCAGAAGATGAGGCCTAAGCAGAATGAGTCCCCAGAGGGTTATCTTGGTGATGCTAGCCTGCTGTGCGGGGTCCTTGATCCAGCCATATATTTACCTTGGTATTGCGAACTACACTTCCCTGCACGTTACTCGGGTCTGCATGGTTATTAAATTTTATCAGGATTTCTACCCTGCACATTTATTTGGGACTGCCAGTTTATTTGAAACACTGGAGTAGAGTGTCTAATAACAGTTCAAATTTCCAGAATGTTAATAATTCGCAAAATTTCAGGGAGCTCCAGTCATGGAAGGGTTAACAACCTGACATTGGACATTGTCACTACAGTAATGCTCTAATTAATCGACCTCTTAACCACAGCAGAATTATGGGTAACTTTTCAGGATTTAGTCTGAAATATGGCTTGTTGCCATTCATCGGAAAGCTCTCGCCAAGAGCTTTCCGATGAATGGCAACAAGCCATATTTCCGACTAAATCCTGAAAAGTTACCCACAATTCTGCTGTGGTTAAGAAGTCGATTACTTAGAGCATTACTGTATGAGTCTTACCTTCCTCGACATAGACCTCGAGGAAGTCTCCTGCTGCCATGGAGAAGTTAGCATTTTGAGGTATCTCTGACGGATTGACATCCGGGAATTCTATAGAAGCAATCTGGTCCTCACTTTTCTTATTATTCACCCACTGATGGATCCACGGGTATATTTTAAATGAGTTGACATCTTTACATCTGGAATAAGAAGTCGCAACTTATAACATTGTTAACATTGCCAACAGGTGTCACCCAGGCCTTAAAATCCATAAAAAAATTTGCGAGAATCAAAATATAGCGTTTTTGCAGCAAATCAGCTGCTTTTACAAGAAACAAACTAAGAATCATTATTCTGATTCTTATCAGATTTTAAGCCCTGTCACCTGACTCAAGTGATCATTTGGCCTACACATACATGGTCAAACTGGATGATCGTATATGTCTACATAGTATGGAAGTATATTTTTACTAGTATCAAGGAATTCAAATTCTTTTAGTATGTTTATTCTCTCAAGGAAAACAACTGTAATTGTCCAATGGGTACAATATAGTTGAAATATAGTCTATGCATGATTTATAACTTAATAATATTACAGCTAGTGGTATGGCACATGTACCGGTATGTCTAGTATTACGGCAAACTTAATGTAGGAGATGATACCCACTTTTTAATGTCCTGTCCATCTCAAGAAAACATAAGAAGACCCATACTGAACAGTCTCTACTATTTATCTAATTTGTTTTGTGGGTTGAAAAACTTATTTTTGCTTAGAGACCACAGTATGCTTTAAAACCACTCTATGCTTAATATAACCAAGATGAAAAATTGCATAACAAAATAGTCCCTTTTTCCCTCCCCATTAATGTTCGCCAAAAGTGCCTAAGATGCAAGTTTAATATAAATACCAACACAGAAAATAAATTTCCATTCTCAGCCCCACTTTAAATAACATTAGCAACATTTTTAGAACATTTCTTCAGTTTGAATTTCGTTCCGTTTTCAGTTTTGAAATGGAAAACCTCCAATTTCAACAAAATAAGAGCAGTAACCCAATTTAAACTCCTCGCGCTCTGAAATAGTACAGTGGCTTCATGGCATTTTCATTCAGTTAACTCTTTCGCCACCAAATTTACAGAGGTCAAATTGTCCAGGACACCGGGTTTGCAGCAGTTTATATGGAAATTCAGTGTCTCACATGTGGGGCATTCATACTAGTATTTATAGATGAGGTAGGCATGGACACCCATATATTGTCATGATCAGTGACAACTACCCATCAATTTGAAATAACTGCCGATGGATGACATCATATAATTGTGATTATATCACCATGGTAACGCATGCCATATGTACCATGTCCATAAATACATTTGAACTCAATATTTACTGTTACAGTTAACGTTATTTGCAATATTTCACCACATACATGTAAGTATATTGACCAAACTCACATTCAAATAGTTAACACTATATCCATCACATGTCATAGATTTAGCATATATGGTGATTAAGAATGAAATTAGAAGGCGTACACTGAGCAAAATGATGAGAACAGACCAAGTGTATGCCCAAGAAGGCGTTACTTAACCGAGATAGACCCATTTTCCCTGATTTAGGCCCAATTGTATTCAACTGTAATAATGCTAAGCAATTATGAATAACTTTCCAAACACAACTAGCAATGATCTCATTGCATTCCCAAAATGTTTATGCATGTCAATATCATTCTTACAACATGCACTCGCAGCTATTATTATTGAAGTCGCACTATTGCACGGCACGGTGAATTTCGTAACATTACGTTGAAAATTGGAGACACTAGACGGTTACCACAGAAAACGTCGTTAGAAAGGGCAACAATCTTCTTTATTTCATGAACATGTGTTATCGCAATGTGTTTGTCATAAACAATAACAAACTTAATCAATCGGTACATGTGTATCTGATTAAAATGAAAGTGTCAATGACACTGTAGCTCAACTTGGAAAGGGAATAATTTAATGTATTACAGTCAATGGAGCGATTAGGAATGTGGAAAGTTGAATGTCTAGTTTATAGACATGAAGAGAAAAGTAAAATCCATGTTTTCGGCCAATGACCCCAAAATGAGTCGTTCCCATCTACAATTCTACATGTCATTGTTAACATCCATGACAAATTTTATGACGTTCAAACTAAAGGTACGACCTGTAGCCCGTGCTAAAGAATTTAGTCATACAAAGAGTAAAATCCAAGATGGCTGCTGGCGGCCATGTTTTTTGGCCGAATGATCCCAAAATGACTCGTTCCCATCTACATGTCATTATTAACATTCATGAAAAATTTTATGATGATCAGACTAAAGGTATGACATGTAGCCCGTGCTAAAGAATTTAGTCATACAAAGAGTAAAATCCAAGATGGCTGTTGGCGGCCATGTTTTCGGCCGAATGACCCCAAAATGAGTCGTTCCCATCTACATGTCATCGTTAACATCCATGACAAATTTTATGACGATCAGACTAAAGGTACGACCTGCAGCCCGTGCTAAAGGATTTAGTCATACAAAGAGTAAAATCCAAGATGGCTGCTGGCGGCCATGTTTTTTGGACGAATGACCCAAAATGACTCGTTCCCATCTACATGTCGACAAATTTTATGATGATCAGAATAAAGGTACGACCTGTAGCCCGTGCTAAAGGATTTAGTCATACAAAGAGTAAAATCCAAGATGGCTGCTGGCGACCATGTTTTTTGACCAAATGACCACAAAATTACTCGTTCCCATCTACATGTCATTGTTAATATCCATGACAAATTTTATGATGATCAGACTAAAGGTACGACCTACAGCCCGTGCTAAAGAATTTAGTCATACAAAGAGTAAAATCCAAGATGGCTGCTGGCAGCCATGTTTTTTGGCCGAATGACCCCAAAATTACTCGTTCCCATCTACATGTCAATATTAACATCCATGACAAATTTCATGACAATAAGATGAACAGTACGGCCTGTAGCCCGTGCTAATGGATTGAATTTCGAAATCAAAGATGGCTGCTGACGGCCATGTTTTTTTTCCGAATGACCCCAAAATGACGCGTTCCTATCTACATGTCAATGTCAACATCCATGACAAATTTCATAATAATCAGACCAAAGGTACGAACTGTAGCCCGTGCTAAAGGAAATTGTTGACGCATCAAACACGGACACACACACACACACACGGACGACGGATACCAAGCCATGGCAATAGCTCAAACTTTACAAAGTAAAGTTGAGCTAAAAACCACATCTGTTGGCATTGTTTCTGAAGCATTTTTGGGGAAAACCCAGGGAAACCCCACAATAGTAATTGTGACGTCATACATCAACAAGATATATTTAGGTTGGGAACATCTCATTGTGGCCATATTTGTCAGGTCTACGTGTTCAACAGTAAATTAGTATTGATACAGCTTATCACCCGAATGATATCTATTAAGTCGCCAGTCAATAAAATCATTAGTATATCCCCGCAAACGTGATATTATTGCCTGTTATTCACGAAAATTATTCTCTGCGGGCAGCGGTGTTGAACATAAATTACATCGTGCCCGCTAAAGCGGGCTGCGGTGTTGAAAGAGTTAAGAGTGCAAGAACGTGATTCGCTAATACAAACGATATGAAGGCTAATACGAAAAGGAAATAAGATTTTGGAATTACCATAGCTCGCTGGAACAAGTGATTGATATGCCATTTATTTCCCAGCCGTTTAGAGGTATTTCACTGTAAAGCATATAATAAGATATATGCGTATCAAGATTCATTTTAGAATGTTCAACCCACAATGACAAATGGTCGCCTTAAAATCATCCAAGCTGATTCATAAGTTTGAGGGTACGAGAATCAAAATGAAATCCTCATTATGCCACAAGTTGGTTGGGAGGGGGATATGGTGTATCACTCGTTCCATGTTAGAGACTGTTTGAAGGGCATCCCCTGGGAAAGTTTTGAAAATTCAATTCACTGAGTCAATTTCTCAACAATAATATCTTACTTTAAAATCTTTTAAAAAGTTACCCTCTCTCTGTATCTTCAGTCAAATGAGTTGATGTGCAAGTGACAGGAATGCAGAATTGCAATATTTATTGTACATGTATAACTTTCAATTTGAAAGATTTTCTGTTGGCCAATTGAAAAAAAAAACCCTGGCCTAATGGCTATGATATGATGTCATAACAAAGCAGAGATACATGTACATGTATGTATGTGAGAATCAAACTTGATTCTCATGTTTCAATTTGCGAGAATCATTTGCATGAATTGATTCTGATTCTCATACGAATTTTAAGCCCTGTCATTTCTAATAGCATACAATCCCATTCCTAAGCTAATATATAGTGTTGAATGCTACATGTACATATACGGTACCACCCACAGCCACTATGGAACTGTACCAAGCCTGAGTTTAGTGTGCCTGTCATTTGCAGAATGAGGTCCCCAGAGGGTGAATTTAGTGACGCTATCCCGCATAGCAGGCTAGCATCACTAAATTCACCCTCTGGGGACCTTATTCAGCATGGCCTCATCTGCTATGAGAGACAGACTCAGATTGTGATTCCCAAGTGGTAAATATTGTGATGTACATGTAGGCCTAAGCAGAATGAGGTCTGCAGAGGGCGAATTTAGTGATTACTAAATACACCCTCTGGGGACCTCCTTCTGCAAATGACAGGCACACTAAACTCAGACTTGAACTGTACAAGCACATGAAGTCAACAGAATATTTCAAAATATGGGATCACGGAAACATCTCTTAAAACATATCGTGATAATATTCTTCAGAAAGAATCGCGATACACATGTATTAGGACTATGTGTATCACGATTACACATGTCTCGCGATTAAATGTTACACCCCTAAGGAATGTCCAACAGAATTGCATCGAATTTGAGATCCTTTTTATCACATAATCATATTTTAGCATGGAAAAAAACGATTTTGAAATGGTTGGGGTTAAAAAGAATTAATATTGATTTACTTATAACCTCCAAAGAGGAAGTAAAGATATCTTCAAGAAAAAATATAGTTCCATTTTAAATGTGTCTTTTCATGATGACAAAATTGTTCAGCCACCGACCCTTATCACCCATGTTTATCTCACAGTCAACACTAAATAACCCAACACAAATTGAGTATCATAATTATATTCCAATTAACATAATGACAAACATACATTGTTATCATTGTGCTAAGCTATCACATCACTGCGAGTGTCAATAATACATCTGTGTCTTTCTAAAAAATATGAGGCCGGTTTTACTGGCTAATTATGTGATAATGATAGACCAATTCCAATGTATCCTTTTGTAACTAATGGGGAGAAGCCATTTAGAATAAAAAATGTCAAATCACATACTTGTTGAGTACAAAATTGGATGCGAACAGCATGAAGAGACTCCACTCGTTTCCTTGGCAGGTGTAACCAAGTCGAGCAATTTCAAAGGCAAGCCTTCCAAGCCCAGCACCAGGAATCAACACGCTAACAGTATTCCGGTCACTGCAAAGGAATAGAGGATTCAATTTATTACATTCCTATGAAAAATTTACCTTTAAAGTAGTCCGAAGGTCTTCGTGGTGGGTTCATGCAAAATAACATAAAAGTTTGTAAAACAAATTTACAGATTCCATTCCCCTAGCGCTGGGCGATATTTTGGTATACCGGTTATAATCAGTAAGAATTCCAATACTGTCGTCATTTCCGCCGATTTAATTTTTAATCTGTTCACAGAAGACGCGGTATTAATGCAGTTTGCATCAATTTATTAATAAGGACTTCTCGGTAAATTAAAAGTGAATTACAACCCCGGTGAGCACACGTGATGAGCTGGTCGGGGACTAATTTGTCACATATTAATATGCTATCTGATACATGTATATTATCTTTAAAATTAGCGATGTTAAAGTGATGTTAAACACTCCGGTAGGGTGATAAAATATAAATGGAGAATAATCTTGCTCAAAGTAGTTATTTGTTTTACAAATATTATATCTAAATTGACAACATACACCGTCATTCGTATGTATTAATTAAATGCAGTGACTCTTGATGGCGAAATCGTTTTCGTTAGTTTATCGCCGATAGATGCGTCCCGAATCGAGTGGTAAATATTTACAATTGAGCATAGTTCAGACGATGTTTTTTATGGAGTGGTACGATCGATCGATTTGCTTGACATTACGAGACATTACGACGATGTTAGTAGAATGCTACATTCCTCCAGTTGGCATAGCACCTGAATACTAACTTATCAGTTTCACGCACCCGAACAAGTACATAATATGTCTTTAACCCTTTACCCAACAGAACGGCCCTGTGCCAATGCATTCTCTTATATATGCGAGTCGACCATAGGTCGCCTCGCATATATAAGAGAATGCATTGGCTTAACACATTAAAAATTATAAAATTGTTAAAGAATGTAAGAAAAAATGGTAAAAATGGTTAAAAAAGATTTTGTTTAGGCCAATGCATTCTCTTATATATGCGAGGCGACCTATGGTCGACTCGCATATATAAGAGAATGCATTGGCACAGGGTATAACTGTAACTATCACAATGTGGTCAAGGAGCCGGTTCCAATGATATCCATATTTGTATGGTTTTATTGAGACAGACCGAAGATATTTTAGGCTGTTGAAGCTTTATTTGGCCGGTTTTGGCCGGTTTGTTGGGTAAAGGGTTAAGTCGTGAAAAGTGTGTAATAAACAGAATAATAAACTAGTTTTGATGATTACATGACATAATTCACTCGGGGAGCCTGTCCTATTATAATTCACTCGGGGAGCCTGTCCTATTATAATTCACTCGGGGAGCCTGTACTATTAGTAAAAACGTTCGTTCCACTCACTCGGGTTTCACCAAGGCCGGCTTCCCTTGGAATTATTTCATGTAATCATCGAAACAAATTGATTACTCTCTATATATTCAAGGTAAAACAACATTATTACTCATTGACAATGCTTGATATTGTTTGTATGCCAGGCTAAGTTGGTACTTCATTCTCTGCAGTCAGTTTGTGTTCAGTTTCACATATACATATGTTCATGGTTTCGTAAGTCAAATTTAGATTACATGTGACAGCGATCTCTGTGATTCAAGTTAATATTGAATTTGAAAAACAATGAGTGATCTTTGGAAACATGCACATCCTATACGTCGAATAATGACACAAGTAGAAATTTTCATTAAAGCAGCATACTAACATATCGGTATCTATCGGTATACTATGCCATCTCAATAATATCTATGACAACAGGTTTATTTTGCCCACAATCGCTCCATCAATGTTATATCCAATGACGTCTGAGGTATATATGACCTCAATATTGACCAGTGTGATTTGACAGGTAAAAGCCATGTTCTCTGAAGGGTGTAAATTGTAATCAACTTATTTTTATCTTTGTAGTTTGTATGACAGTCGACAGTGTGACATATAGCTGATTCTATTTATTATAAAATATTAACCCTTTCATGACTGGAGCTTCCTGAAATTTTGCGAAAACCCTGTGCCAATGTATTCTCTTATATATGCGAGTCTCCCATAGACCGCCTTGCATACATGTATATAAGAGAATGCATTGGCCAGTTTTGCATAACAATATTTACCTTGATCTTGTAAGCCAATGCATTCTCTTATACATGCCTCCCTATGGGAGACTCAAATATATAAGAGAATGCACTGGCACAGGGTATTTAATGCTGCTACAGCGCAGCTCCCGTCATGAAAGGGTTATGCTTGTACATGCATTGTGGTATTATGTCTTCCATCAAAATTAACTTTGATAAAGAGTACCATTGCAAATGTCAGAAATATAAAGACATGTTATGGACTTGTTCAGGTGAGTGAAACTGATAAGTTAGTACTCAGGCGCTATGCCAACTGTGGGAATGTAGCATTCTACTAACCGTGCCGAAAATCTCAAAGAAATTTACCATACCTCTCCATACATGTACATTTGTAGATATCACTGTCTGAACTAGGCTTAATTTAAATATTTACATCTCGATTCGGGACACAACAATCGGCGATAATCTGACACATATGATTTCACCATCATGAGTCATTGCATTTCATTAATATATAACAATGACGGTGTGTGTGCTGTAAATTTGGTTTAATATTCATAAAAATAACTACTTTGAGAAAGATTATACATGTACTCCCATTTCACCCAACGGGAGTGTTTCACATCACTTTAATAATTGCGCGCTCTGCGCTCTCAATTCTTAGATTGACCCAGTTTTGGTGTGGCGTTTATAGCAATGTAAAAAAAAAGTCTTTCCTTCATGCTTGATGAATCCCTGATTATCGTGATCGTATTCATGAGTTATTCCTAAAAACCACAGGAAAGATTCATCATTTGTGGAATTTATATACATTGCTTGTTCATAGGCGTACTAGTCATAAATACTAGTTCAACTGACAGTGGCTGAGTGGCATATTGTTGCTAACTTACCATTCATCCATTTTAAAGCGGCTAAGTATTTCGTCCATCACAGGTTTGTAGCAGGTCTGTCGTTCTCGCTCCCCTGACTCGCTCCAGTCTCGAGAGAACTGCTTCAAAGTGCTGTGTAGTTTGTCCATATCATTAATCGTAGGAGGTATGCCATTCTCAGGGGCCACGTTATCTGGATACTGTTAGAAATAAAGTCAGTTGCCTAAAGGTACTCAATCCAATTCGATGGTCCCCATAAAAATCCGATTCCAACAACATTTATAGAAATGCCTCTTCAGTTATCAGAATCAATTAATTGCCCAAAAATTATGCTAACCACTGTCAACTATGGTATAAAATTAATAATTATTGATGGTGAAAAATAATAGATTTCAAAAATCAATATCTAATAACTGAGCTTTGATAGGTGGGTTCCTCGACTCGAATCAAATATTTGGCATGAGGATAGATAGGTAAACTTATTCCCAATTCAATAATCATGTTTTGTGCATGAACATCAAAAAGTTATAATACCATACCGATTGCACGAGAAAGAAAATGTTTGTTGTCATTTGTGATGACACATGCTGGGGAATTCCAGTTTGAACCAGGCATCATCACCATATATGGAATTTGAGGTGTCGAAATTAAATAGATTTCAAAAATCAAAATCTAATAGCATTGAGGTGTGGGTGCCCCAGTGGCCAGTTCCTGGATTCAATCCAAATATTTTCTCACCCGAAGCCGAAGAAATATTAATTTTGGAGTGTTAATCATACAGGGTATTTTTAAACTTACTGTGTCGCAAGATGAAGCCTCAATGCTGCTACCTCTGTTCTCAAAAATATAGTCAACGTCTTTAATCATCATCATGATGATTTTGTAATTATGTTCCACACATGATCGAATATGATTCAACTTCTCTGTGAATTTAGGAATAAATCGTTTATGGTCCTCAGGTAACTCTTCATAGTACGTCTCCGCTATTTTCACTCGATCCAAGGAATGAACTCTGTAAACAAAATGAGCAAATTGAGTGAGCTTTTAAGAAATACTGAGGATCCTTAGGCCTAAAAAAAATAATACCTTCGTTTCCGGTAACCCTCCGCCGACCACCCCATAATTTTTTTATTTGTAAAATTCCGAAGTTCCCAATTTACAGTCTGAAAATTGACAATCTCATTCTTCCAACTAAACTTTATTCTTCAAGTTTCTATCAGTTTAAGTAGTTGATTTTAATTCAATGAGTCATTAGTCTAATTAACTTACAAAATCGCACTCACAAAACACACCAAACCGGGATTGGTGGGGTAACAAACAATTTTCAACAGTAAAAATCATCTAATTTAACAGTTTTCTGCTTTGATCTGTTGAAATGATATGAAATAAATGCTTTAAAGGAATTAGTCTGTCAAAAAAATATTTTTGTTATCGTCATAATACTAATAATATATGTCGATCAGATAGTATTTTTATTATTATGATATTTAAAAAATCGCGGAAATATCCGAAGTGTAAGTCACGTGAGTGCGATCACATGACCACAACGCGGTCACATGACCGATCATCTGCATCGACACTTACCGGTGACAGCGGTGGGTGGAGCTTGAAATAATTCTGCCAATCGCGTAACGAGTTGATAAATTACGTATAAAATATTGCAGTCGCCGGTTAATTACCTAGGCCTTTACGATTAATAGCGATCACGGAATAAAACTGTTTAATTGTGCTGAATTATGAACTGGATTCGCTAGAATTTTGGATTATATAACGAATAATGATGGCTAAAATGAGGCGATAAAAGTTGTGTGAAATGAGATTAATTTATGCAGAAATGCAATGAGCGAGCGGAATTTCGTGTGAAACTAATTTAACTGTTTCTGAAAGAATACAAATTAGGCCATATAGCTTCTTCTTCGTTGTAAATATGGTACCAATTTCGGAAGGTAGTTTACACACTAGTGTCATCCCGTTGTGCGCTATAGGAGTACAATTAATCACAAATGGGGTGTGATTAAAAAGGTGGTGGTTATTATACTAGTACATGTATCATGATGGCTTATATTCGTCATAATAATGTTCCTGTCTCTTTCTTCGCACGAAACATTTTGTGTGGAGAATTGCACGACTGTGAACAGCTTGCTAAAATCCTTCCAGTCAAGATTGATAAGTGCGTAAACAAAATAATTCACTCTAATACACAACAGACTGTCGAAACTACAATAATTATTAATTAGGCTGCAGTTTGGCATAACAACCTTTTTTCTAATTGAAGGCTAGCCTGGCATTGTTTTTCAGTTTGTGTTTGTTGTTCGTTTTTTTTTTTCGTTTTATTTTACGTTTTGATGGCAGATATTGACTTTCTAGAGAGGATTATTTTTTAATTGTTAGGCTAGAAAAAATCCAATGATTGCCTCTAATAAAGAGCGTCCATGTTTTCGTCGCGGTATAGACAATAAAGAGCATTCTCAATTATGAACGTGCTCTATTTCGATATGTCATGGGTGATTTTGTATGTGGTATTGTGACATTTAAATATAAAGAGCGTCCATGCTTCCGTCTCCCAAAAGCGGTAGACAGTAAAGAGCGTTCTAAATTATGCACTGTATTGTCTTTTTTGAGGAACTTAATAATGGATCGCTAGCACGCCCACAACCGAACACACTACATCTACTAGGCATCTTGGCATATGTGGAGATAACAGATACTCGGGATATTTATTTCGAAAGTAAAACAACAAAAAAAACACAAAAACAAAAATGCCTAAATAGAGTTAACATTATTCAGCCCAGTGTTTATATAACATTTGGGCACTTCTTATGTATGACCAGGTCAACGGGATCCTCCGTCGCCCTTTCTATTCACTTTGGTGCATTTTACAGTGCAAACAAGTTCGCGACTGACACTGATGAATAGTCACTGAGTGATTACAAACCACCGAGTGAATACGAGACAATCAAAGCACTACTGCCATCTATTCAACAAAGCAGACACGTGGCGGCATGTTATTAATGGCTACATAAACAACCATTCTAGGGGCTACTAATTACTTTTTTCACATAATTATTGTTTTCTATTCCAGATAAACGGCCATTTGAAGCGGCCACACTATCTTCATTAATTAGATAACACATTGAATAGCGACGTAATCTATACACCACACGCGCACATACGACTCCGCATTTTAGTATCGGCTGACTTACTATTACGTCATCGTAGTTAGCATAATAAACTCCGGCTCCGAATCTGTGTTTTTAATTTGCTCGCCCACAACTACGTCACTCGTAGTCAAGTGACGGAAATCTCCAAATACCGGTGGTGGTATTATTTATTTATTTTACGGGTTATTTATTATGCGATCGGAATGGGACTTGGGTCATTTTAATCACAACAAGGAGGGCTTTCCGATTGCGTTTTGTAGTTTCTAGATCGAATAAATCTTTTAAAAATGCAATATTATCGAACAAAATAGCGTCTTTCATTACGCATGAAGCTGCAACCTGTCTTAATTCCAATGCCACAATTGGAACAATCTAATTGTTCAACTATCATCTATGTCACAAAATTACAAGCTACATGTGGGTGTAATCACATTCCAAGAGAGCTGCATAATGATCATTTGATAATACTGTAACAGAACGAGAGAGAGAGAGAAGTGCGGGAGTAACACCAAAAGTTGGCGGCACCCGGAATCCCAAACCGGTCACCCATCCAAGGACCAACCGACATCGATGAAAGTCACGTTGCTTAATGGTAAAATGGCGGTATTACGGGTAAAAATTCTCATAAAAAGTTAGTGACATAAATTCATACCAAGTATACATGTAATATAGTCAGAATGATGAAAATGCGGTATGTGAATAAACAAGACAGTCAATGACTGTGGGGTCGCTCACCAGACTGCAAAGACTGATAAGACTGGGACTCTGGAGACCACAACAGTCAGAACTTTTCATAATCACTTTAAAAGAAGTAGATATCTAAAGAGTTAAATCTAAAACAAAAAATTTGGAGTTATGTCCCTGGCCCCGCCCACATTTGACCCAGTGACCTGATTTGAACAAAGCTGAACCCCAGTCACCCAAGGATCCTTCATACCAAATATGAACCCATATAGCCTGATGGTATTTGAGAAGAAGTCACTTTAAGAATACTATGGAGGGAAAGAGTTATGGCCCTGGCTTCGCAACTATTTCAAGTAAACTCATTTGAACAAATCTGAATGTGAGTCACCTAGGGAACATTCACACCAAATATGAAACCATTCGGTCTTATTGTTCTGAAGATGTTTAAAAGAATTACTATGGTGGGAAAGAGTTATGGCCCTGGCTTCGCAACTATTTGACCCAGTGACTGCATTTGAACAAATCTGAATGAGAATCACCTAGGGAACATCCACACCAAATATGAACCCATTTGGTCTTATGGTTCCAGAGGAGAAGATATTCAAATAATTGTTGTCGGACGGATGGACGGACAGACGATAGACGGACGAGGAGTGATGACTATAGCTCCGCCGGAGCACAGGTAGGGTGGCTGTTTGATAATTAAATCTCTTATCTCCGCCCCTATTTGAACAAACGTGAATCCCCATCTATGAGATCCATTCATTTGGTAATTTCAGACATTAGATTTTAAGAGTTGAACTGAACTGATTTTCCTAAAATGACCCCAAATCTGAAAAAATCTAAACCCAGTCACCGAAGGACCATTCATACCAAACATAATCTAAATAGTCCAGATGGTTCTTGAGAAGAAATTGTTTTAAGAATTACTATGGAAGGAAAGAGTTATGGCCCTGACTTCTCACATATTTGACCTGATGAACTCATTTGAACAAATCTGAATGTGAGTCACCTGGGGAACATCCACACCTAAATATATAAACCCATTTGGTCTTTAATATGTATCTGGAGAAGAAAACAATTGATGGACGGATAGAGACATAATGACAGATGGATGGATGGGAGAACAGTCTGACATAGAGACTGACAAATTCAATCCAATATACCCCCCAAGTTTTCTTTGCAAAATCAGGGTATAATGAGTTCAACTGGATACTGGTGGTTAAGAACATAATATTCGAACAGACAAGCGTGAACATAGTGTCTGACATTTGCAGAATGAGGTCCCCAAAGGGTGAATTTAATGACACAATCCTGCAATGCAGGCTAGCATCACCAAATTCACCCTCTGGGGACCTCATTCCGTGTATGCCTCAACTGCTATGGGAGACATAGCATTAGATTGAAGTTCTCCAGTTAAAGTTGGTGATGTGCACCCATTGGGCACCTCAATTATGCATTTTATATTCACAAATTAGGGGATATAGAAACTAAACAGAAGGGCTAAAGTAAGTAAAAATGTCAATTTAAGTGCCTATATACTTCCCAGAAGATGAGGCCTAAGCAGAATGAGGACCCTGGCTAGTGTATTTGGTGATGCTAGACTGCTGTGCAGGGTAGCATAACTAAATTCACCCTCTGGGGACCTCATTCTGCAAATGCCAGATAGAAGACAAATTTAATCCAATATATACCCCCCCCCCCATTTTTCTTTGAATATTAGTCGTATGATTTCATCTGGATAAGTGGTGATTAAAACAATAATATGAAATGGCCAAACCTGAATTTAGTATGTCTGACATTTGCAGAATTAGGTCCCAAAAATGTGGATTTAATGACAATATTCTGTAAGGCAGGCTAGCATCACCACCAAATTCATCCTCAATCTGATTAGGCCTCAATGGCCAATAAAACCAAGGAACAGATTGAAGTCCTACAGTTGAAGTTGGTGATACACACCCATTGAGCACCTCAATTATGCATTTTATCTTCTGCAAATTAGGGGGACATTGAAACTGAACAGGTGGAAAAAGTGACTAAATCAAACTGTCAATTTGATACTTAGGATACTTCCAAGAAGATGAGGACTAAGCAGAATTAGGTCCCTGGCAGGTGTATTTGGTGATGCTAGCATGCTGTATGGAATAGCAACACTAAATTCACCATCTGGGGACCTCACTATGTAAATGTCAGACACACTATTTCCAGACTTGAAGAAATCAAAGCCATTCACAGTATCATTGAATGTCAGTCATTAAATTGCTACAGATATGTTTAGATTAGAATATTAATACATGTCATCTGGCCAGTTTATATAATTAATGTGGTGAGAAGAGGTATTAAATTGAGAGGTGATATGGCTTGGAAGGGATGGCAGGGTTGGGCCTGGGCCATATGGGAGGGGGTGGGTGGGGGAGGGTGGAATGTTTCCATAATTTCATTAAAGAGTAAAGTTTCATAACTCTGCAGATGTTATATATAATGGTGTCACTTTTTTTCAAATTTTAAAAAAAGTTTTTAAAAAAATTGTCCCAGAAGATGAGGCCTAAGCAGAATAAGGTAATTGAGGTGTATTTGGTGATGCTAGCCTGTTGTATGGGGTAGCAACACTAAATTCACCATCTGGGGACTTCATTCTGCAAATGTCAGACACACTATGTCCAGGCTTGGAGAAATGAACAATGGACTATTCCTTGTAGACTCTGGTAGTTGTTTAGCTAATGTCATGTCTTGTAATGACAGATAATAAACTGGTCTGAAGCAAGCAGTATTCAGCAAGAGGATCAGGTGACCACACTATGATAAATTGGCTTTTTCAATAATACAGGCTAGAGTGTCCTCTTAAAAATTAATAGTGCATAGCAAAGGGGTGTGAATTATAAAGGGCCATAACTCTGTTAAAATATATCGGATCAAACCCATATTTTAACTTGATCTGTATATAAGTGTCAAAAATTCATATACCAAATTTGGTGTTGATCAGATGAAAAATGTTTGAGTAATCCTGTCTTGGATGAATTCTATATCAAAACAAGAGTGGAAGGGGTTAAATAAACAATACCAAAATCCATACAGATGAAGAACATGCTAAGAAAAATCTAGGTAAGAAATATGAGGCTGTGATGTGTCCTAAACAAAAATTAAAGGTCAAAATGCAAAAATTAAATTTTTTGTTTTTAAAGTTATGTCCCTGGCTCTGCCCCTATTTGACCCAGTGACCCCATTTGAACAAATCTGAACCCCAGTCACCCAAGGTATCTCTGTACCAAATATAAGCTAAATCGGCCAAATATTTTTTTAGAAGAAGTCATTGTAAGAATTACTATGAGTTATGGCCCTGGTTTCTCAACTAATTGACCGGGTGACCTCATTTGAACAAATCTGAACACCAGTGACCCAAGGACCCTCAATACCAAATATTAGCTAAATCGGCACAATGGTTCTGAACAAGAAGTTGTTGTAAGAATTACTATGGAGGAATAGAGTTATGGCCCTGGCTTCGCAACTATTTGACCCAGTGACCTCATTTGAACAAATCTGAATGAGAGTCACCTAGGGAACATCCACACCAAATATGAACCAATTCGGTATGATGGTTTCAGAGGAGAAGATGTTTAAAAAAAAGTTGACGGACGGACGGACGGACAGACGGACAGACGGACAGACGGACAGACGGACAGACGGACGCACGGACGGACGACGGACGAGGAGTGATGACTATAGCTCCACCGGAGACTTCGTCTCAGGTGAGCTAAAAATCACACACTTAAGCACAAAGCAAGTTTGATCTTTTATTCAATCAGACTTATTGTATATTTCCACTGTGTTGTTCAAGTAATACTTTCCCCACAACATGTCAAGTTGGCATTTTATGTCACTCCGGTTGAAGTAGTTCAATATTTCTGCAGCTGGATAAAAAGATTTCCCTACCAACCCTAATTTTTTCACTCCGCTAGCGGAAACATACAATCTTTTTTTTTTTACCTAACCAAATCTGTGGCTAATATTGCCAAGAAGCCATGCCACTGATGCCAGATGAAAAGGTTAAGGGCAAAACTAGACCAACAAACGCCACTTTGAGATACATGTAGCAAACATCAATAATTCGCTTTCAAGAGCGCATAGTCACATGACTCCCACTTTAATATTTTACAACATTTAATAGACAAAAAAAATAAAAAAAATTTGAACCAGCCTTGTCCAGGTAAGAAGGTTGACGATGATGGGAATATTGTTAAAAGCAAAACACATGAGGAAGACTCATTAGTGAGCCAAATTCCACCAAACTGCATACAGTAATGCTCTAATTAATCGACTTCTTAACCACAGCAGAATTATGGGTAACTTTTCAGGATTTAGTCGGAAATATGGCTTGTTGCCATTCATCGGAAAGCTCTCGGCGATACACGCATAAAAATCATGCCCGGTCACACAGTACGGAGCAGGATTCTATTGAAACACAATGTTACTGAGAAAACAATTATGCTTTATTTGTTATTAATTACCGGTATGCTTTCTCATTCTAAAACAAAATATTTATACATTTTTTTATGATGTGCATCTCGGAATAACTGACATTTGCCAAATAGACCTTTTATGAAGACTGGAGATCAGTCGCCAATGGCATGTGCACATTGAAAAATTGTCAGTAAAAGACTAGCCAATGACAGTGTGACATTAAGTGTCGGCGCACACGATCCCGATTGTCCCTGATTAATGCAGCTGCAGGATAAATTGGGGATAACCTGGACCATGTGAGTCTAACTTTGGAGCGGTTTTTGTCGGAAACGATTTAATCGGACCGATCAACAATCAAGAATTCTGATCGATCAACAAGGAACAATGGCTGGCAGACCTGTGGGCAGAAAATGAGTGCCTGTATAGGGCGGCAGCTGTGGAAAGGTCTATTACGCCAATTTATGGCTATTGCTTGTAACCTCAATATATCATTAATATATTTAGTTTATTATTAAAAATATTAGTCTTTAGAAATACATATTAATATAAACCACCATGACAAGCTATAGTTAATTGGTTAGATAGGCTGACCTCACCAGTTGGCTATATCAGGGTTTCCGCTAGGGGGTAGGGGAATGGGGCCGGTTTGTAGATAGGGGAAAACAGAACACCTGCCTCGAAAATTTAGAAAAGTGCAACACCAGAAATGCATTGTCCAGCACGCCCAGAATAAATAGGTTGTGCCGACTTAATGGCGATATAATCTGATTTCGTAAGCGGAGAATTTGAAACGCTCGTTAACTGGTGGTCGGTTAATATCACGATCACGTAGCCGGTGCGTTTCATCACCGTCCTATCGAGGAAAGTTCCGCGCTCATATATCATGCTTTCCATGACCATCACTCCATCAGTTAATATATTCGTATTCCCAGCTGTTGATCTGGGTTGATAGTATGAGATAAAGGGCATACATATGGCATTTCACACTTTAATAATTATACACATCTTGGGGAATACAGTTGGAACTTAATACTTTGAAATGAATGAGGTTGGTGTCTAGGGGAAAACTTGGCTAGGGGAATGGGGCCGTCAAAAGGACCCCCTGCCGGTATAGCGGAATCCCTGGCTATATACCACAGTGACCATAGCATGCATATGACCGGAGTGAATATCTGACTCGTGTGCGGTGACCAACCAATTTTATCGGGCCCGATTTATCCGGCAGCCGGATTTAACCGGGCACAATCGGGGATCATGTGCGCCGACACTAAGATGTGTCGGTATTTGTAATATGGTGTGTTTTCACCCCTGAAGTGCAATGGCATACACAAATCATTCTAGTCAAACTAGTAATTTAACCCAATTGTTACATATAATTACATAATCGACGTCACACCCGTAATATGAGCTATGTCTATATTTTCTCTATTAATATGTCAAACAACGCGTACGATATTACTACGAGTAAGACCATCAGTATAGTGGAAGAGAGCAACTGGAAATAACAGGATAGCTCAGCCATGCATGAACTGAAGGTTGATATGTAGATTCGTTACCAGACTTTCATAGTTTTTCATAGACTTCTATAGTATACATATAGTGTACATGTACATTGGTGCAGACATTTATTATTTCAGGGGCTTTTCATTTTATTTTCAACTTTGCTCGAAATAAATTTGAATTGAATGCGACCCCCAAGCCAACTTCTCCTTGTTTGTAATTGACTATAAAATAATAAAACTAAGTAGATTCTACTAGAATATAGTGTAATTTATTGTTTTATTGTAAAAGCAAGGAAACATTATTTAAACAGTAAAATAACTTTATGTGGTATTTGAATAATAATAATAATACAGTGAATTTAACATTAAAGAAACACAGAAAGCACAAAAACTAACATTTGCATTATTACAGTCTATGTATGCCTGCACTATTTCACGATTAATTTAATAGCATACATGTTATTAAACGATGTTTTTTGTACCGAACTAGATAAATATTGTCATCACTTGGAAATTTTCCAACCTAAATTGGGGTGTCCGATTTTAAATTTCCAAATCTAGGAATCTAGGATTTCGCGATTTTCTTGTTCAGATTAAAATAAAATTGCACACCGGGTCAAACCATGGTTTGCCGGTGTGTCATGTTTCGCCCCCCCCCCCCTTCCTCTGTTTAGTAATAAACAGAAAGGTAGAGGGAACTGTTATGCATATAAACTCATTTAGTCTTATATAAAAATGACATTGTACTACCAGTGTATGACTGGGATTACCTAACAATATATAATGCCCCTGACATTAACTACTGTTAATCCACAGTCGCCATATTTTCTATTGTTCTCCCTTGCACAATATCCAGCCGATTGCCCACTGGTAACAATAGCTGTGGATTATTTAAACAATAAGTGTGGATTATTTTAACAATAACTGTGGAATATTAAAATATTCCCCAGGTATTGTCATAACAATCGCAAGTCATTGTTTGCTGTGTTCTCCACTTGCTGACACACCGGAATGTAAAATTGGTGTGACCAATCAATCAATCAAATAAGAAACTGAACAGTCTTAGGTGATTATAATGATCATAGGGATACTAAGAAAGACGGTGGGTGGAATTTGTTTAATGTAATAACAACAATTTTACATCAATGTTAGACAATTCGGACTAGAAAAATATATATCACCCCTGGTCAAGTGGTCCAGCAATATACTGAATTATGATCTAGTTATGTGTTAATTTATTGTACTATTAATATGTGTATTATAAATAAAATTATCCTATCCTATCCTATCTGCTATGATGCGGTTGGGTCCTGCTGAATTGCTCTGATGATGGTAGGGCAAACTGATGCTGTTAACAAATAGTACCGTGAGTTCCACAACGAATTAAAACAATGTACAAGCTAAAATTGAAGTCTGCCCTTGTGTGAGTTTGGACAATATGCATAGCAAATGCATTGCTCAACGCCACATATGCTAAGTCAGTGTCGTAATTTGGTTGCGAACAAACAATATATTTATTAGATTTATTATTTAAGTTACCAGTGTGATTATGGGAATAAGTGGTTTGAAGGTCTAAATTATGCTCGCGTTTGTTATATTCGTATAAGGCCTCTGTATGCCGCACATAGCCTAGTTCAAGAGATTGAATTGAGAAAGTTCGGTTCCCCAACTTCTTTGGAATTGAACAATAAAGAGCGTTCCTTGTTAATACATTCCTGGTGTGGTATGAATAAAGAGCGTTTTTCTCTCACTTGTGTGCGAAATATTTAAAACAGCTGAAAAATATATGTTATATTAACATTTATTTTCAGAGCACACAAAGCCGGTATATCACTGGGGCTCTCCTCGCCTTTGTCGATTATGCAGAAGCTTGGAAGCTTCAAGTCAATACAAAAAAAATAATAATGATTTTCACGAAGAAATGGTCGAAAAATCTCCCCACATTCAAGTATGGAGGCTGATGCCTAGAAATAGTTAAAGAATTCACTTATTTGGGGGGGGGGTAAATTATTTTATAATCGTCGATTCCGCCAGAACATAAAGAAAACAGTTACAAACAGGAATGTGAAATTGGTAATTTCGGAATTAGACAATTCGGACTAGAAAAAATATATTCCACCCCGGTCAAGTGGTCCTGCTAATCTGCTATGATGCGGTTGGGTCCTACTGAATTTCTCTGATGATGTTAGGGCAAACTGATGCTGATAACAAATACTACCATTAAATATTTTTTAATTTGTCTTTTTCGCGGTGTTGCGATAATCTGAACATATCCACGAAAAGCCATTATGCGTATCAAACATTCAAAACATATTTATTGCGAAATATGTTTAATACTGGTTGTATTGGTTGTTGAAATTCGACTATATTTTCGTACGATGGTGTACGTGATGGTGTACGTAAACACACACAAGTTGTGCTCTGCTTACATAACACAGAGCAATTCGATTGGTTATTCATACACAATGATATAAACGCTCTTTATTATTTCCATATCAGGAAAACAGTAATAAATAACGCTCTTTATGTTTACCATATCCGGATCTAAACAAAAGCCAGAAAACGTAACATGTTTTGCTTTTGTTTACATGCCAAAGAGGAAGAAATCGACAATAACATACTGCTTATGTCATATTTCTTATTGCTATAAGAACAAAGTCTGTCTATATTTCACTATTTATGGCGGTTTTTGACGGATGGGAATATTTTAACAGCATACCCACCGCCAACGCCGCCCGTATCTTTAACGACACATTTGCATTGTATTTGAGACTTGTTCTAATAATGAAAAACTTACGAAGGTGGAGCCTTCTTATAACACGGAATCACTCGCACGATATAATTTTCTGGTAAATGCTAAATATTTAAATGTTGATAATCCAAATCAGTTCGTAATGTCGGGTACACCACACTATAACTTAAGTGGATTAGTTACGTTGATTACATGGATTTTAATAAAATGTTAAGAATTTGATGTCAAAATGCTGAAATTGAAGATCGTTTTATACGGGTAACGACTACTATATATTTATAGTAAATAAACCTCATTCGATAACTTACGTTGGTCAAGAACTCCTTGTAAATCCAACTTCGAATTCATGGAAATAAATCAGATAAACAGTACAATACGAAAACGACTCATCGAAAGATTTTTTTATTCCAATATTAACGGAAAACATCAGTTTGATCATCGGCTGGATTGTCATTTACCTCCGGGTGCTTGTGATGTTTATTTCGCTTATAAAATGAACGCCATGCTGATAACATATAACTATGTAATATCCATTTAGATAACGTCGACACAGAAAGTTTAGAAAATTACTTCATTCCCTGTTCGAATGCGGAGTTTGTTCACGTCACGTTTTACTGACAAAATTCACTCTTCTCACATTCAATTTACAAATGCGCCCGAGAACGACGTGTTAATTAATTAGATTAAAGCGTGTGGTAAGCTAATCGGCGACAAAGGCAATATCATGTTTGGGGCTACCTATAACTGATATCCCGATAACCACTCATCATAACTGGATTGTCAACGCGGCTCAGTGCATACCAACTCAATGCGAGAATTTTGATTTGTGACAATGCAGCGAGGACGAGCAGTATCAGGCCAAGCAAATTAAATGTTTGTTGTAACTGGAAGGTGTCCATGCACATATGCACTGGTGTCAATTAGACTTCCGCCCATGTGTTATCTGAGATATAACATAATGTGAGTCAAAAATATTGTGGTCATATTGGTTTATAAATGCACAGCTAAGTAGGATATATAGCAGGATTGGCCATATTTCATGGGGCGGGGGGGGGGGGGGGGGGGGGGGGGGGGGGTGGCGATTGACACATTTTTAATGACAATTTTAATTCCAAATCTCCAGATCACTATTTAAAGTGGCAACTGAATTTGCGTACAAATCTTTATTTGACTGACAGATTCGGATATTGTTTAATGGTCATGTTCACATTTTTACTTTTATTGACTTTTAGTTGAATATATCATACATTGTAATGTCATTGACAAATTTCAAAGTAATACTATAGGTAAAATTAAATTTCGTCTTGTTATTCTTTAAATATTGAGGATTAAGCCAGATATTCCCCTCGCTGTCGGCCATTCGTCCAAATAATCACCTCGGCTTCGCCTCGGTGAATTATTTCTCCGAATGCCCGACAGCTCGGGGAATATCCTATACTTATTGTTGTCGAAAAACTGATACCTCCCCATTCTAATATGTGATACTGAAATTAGTCCTGTGCCTTTTAAATGTATAAAGTTACAATTAGTGTAAGTTGTTCACAATGACTAATTGTAAGAAGAGCATGAGGATCAGCTAATCATTTTCTTAATTGTAGTCATCTACTTCATGTTGTAAGCCTGCAAGTCACTTTTGAACACATTACATGTTAGAGCTCAATGCACACTATTCAACACATATCTGCTATGGACATGTTGATAAAATAAAAAAAATAAAAATCTTTTTCTTCTTTTTTTCAAATTTATTTTTTCGTAAGTTTTTTGTCATAACATCAGGCATTGCAATAAAAAGGCCTAATGCGGCCCTTTTTATTCAATGCGGCGGGGCCTGAGAACCAAAAGCTTTTTTTTTTGGCCTAATGGATCACTTTTTATTTCGAACAGGGCACTACAATGATTAAAACTATATTTGCACACTATAAAATGGTGGTCACTGATAATTGTTTTGACAAATATATTCAGTAACATCGGTGAATTTAAAGAGAGTACAGAATTGTTTGAGCAGGCCTTTATATTGGTCTAATTTGGGGACATCGGACATGGCGTGCTGACCATGGTTCGTCACGTCGTGAGAAAAAATATAAATCTAACTCCGTGAAATGCAATATCAGGTACAGGCTATAGAATTTTTTTTCAACCAGCTAGCACTCCACACTCCCCTCACCACACTCCCCCTCACTAACTTCCTGCAGTGACATGGCTACATCGGCGAATGTAATTATGTGATTGTCATTCACTCATGTATATAATCTACTAGAAATACCACCGATGTCAGGATTTAGTTGATCTAACTCATTATTACAGTAAATATTACTTATTTCCATTTTTGTAACCACTTCTATATGCATGTATATATATCAGGAAACCAAGTAAAACGCGTCATTTTGAATGCAATATTAAAAGATTTTTCCTCAGGGCAGGGCCCCAAACCCCCTCCTCTTGTGTTCTCCCCCACTCTTGTGTTCTCCCCCACTTACTGCTTTGCAGCTCGGATAATGCTTCACAGCATATGTAAATTGTGCCCATATTATTCGGCTGTACGCATAATTGTATGACCGCTACGCCCCTGGTCTTGTCCGACTGGATAAACCACGGGCATCGATTTGCGATAAATCGTTTGCCGAACGTACACTGATCTGCCACTAAGAGAAGAACAAATACGGAAGCGCGAATGGTCAGTACATTCATATTTTACGCATCGTTTACTGTGTCTTCTATTGTGTCGATGTGGTAAAAGCGCATGGCTTTCCTATCTTCCAACCAGTGAAATTCAATTAAAATCATGCTTATAAACACATAGACGGAGCCTGTTTTGAGCAGCCAATCAGAACGTTTGTTTCATTTTATCTTAGGATAAGCTTAGACATAGCGGAACGAATCTGACACAGCACGATTTGCCGACTGAAAAGTCAATTTAAAACTATTTCCTCTCACGAATTTTAATGAAAACATGGATAAATCCTTAAGCAAATGTCACGTAAAAGATATCAAGACTGTTGTGAGTAGATGAGCACACGTTAATTTGCTTCATTTAATTGCACCGAATATCATTGTTAAAAAATGTTGATGTACTATTGAGACATTACTACAATAAATTGGCTAAAGTTCACAACTCATATGTATAAACTCTTGGACGTGTCGGCTGAGTGCCGAAGTTCCGGCATCTGTACGGCACCGTTATTCAGATGCTTTTTTTTTTTTACACAGTATTGATCAGATACCAGAACTTGAAGGTGACATAATTGAAATTGGTTATTTTTCATTACTCAATTTGCAATAAAATATAATACTTTATGTTTCTCGGTATCAGATTAGTACCGATATGGTGCCGGTTATTCGGCTCAGGAAAAGTATTGGTAAATGGGTACCGGTTTGGTGCCGTTCCGGCATCGGTATATCGGTACGGCACCAATGCGATAATTTGATGCACGCGTTGAACTGAGGAAATGGACTTAAATCACATTAAAATTTAGCTCGATTTAGCTATGTGAGCTCAAATGAGCTATTTAGCTCATTTGGCGCCTGTGCCCGACCTGTGGTCAATGTGGAAAGTGGAATGCAAGCAACTCAACTTCCATTTCTTAAGTGTGAATCAGAATCAAAATACGACACGCCAGGATCAATATGAATAAGGAACGAGAGGCCGATCAAGATCGGCAGATGTTTAACCCATACCTATTCACACAAGGACCTCTCACTGTGAGATCCAATGGTTTAGTGATTTCGGAGGACATGTTTAGGAGTTTAAGTTAACTCATTGGAAGCAAAAGTGACAAATCCCTATCTTTGCCACTTTTGACATGCCAGATATTCAAAATTTATTATTCACTTCTAAAGAGAAATTATAATTGTTGACAAGCCAGACTGCTTAGAACGACATATATGTAGGGGATTCCATCTCATATTTAAATGGTACTTTAATTACCCCCCCCCCCCTTTCTCCCCAGTTATTTGTTTATCAAACATGGACAGATATAAGATCAGATCTGACCTCTGTTTTAAATAAGATTAAGTGTTTCATAACAGGGGTGTATGTGTATGGTTTTCAAAAATATATGTAGTTTATACAATTCAAAAGTATTATCTATATAATGTTATACAGACATAATATGATGGGGATGCTGGCCCCTATGACCACTAAATCGTTCATATAAAAGAAAGTAAGTTAGCCCTCATTTGAATGGTTTCACACATTACAATGTTTTACAAGTAGCTTGGGCACCAAAAGCCACAACCTTCAATGTTAATCTTCTAAGTGCTCTGTGGCCCCTAAAATTCAATCAAACATGAAAAAGTGAACAAATGGGAAACTAAGGTTCCTGGAAATACTAACATCTACCATATTGATTTTCAAAACAAGTCATCACTTACAATAGTCATGTATATTTATCTGCCTGTTTCCCATTGCATAGATAAATCATATTGGCTATCAGATATTGTTTTAATTTCAAATTGAAAGCACGTGTCTGAAGGGTTAATATATTTTTAAAAAATCAATTAATCAGTCAATACCAAAATTGATAGAAGTGAATAGTGTGCAAAGATACCCAATAGATATTAAGAGATATGAGGAAGAGTCCATGTACATTATAGCATGTGTCTATGGAAACCTTGGAAAGGGTTAATTATTTTTGAAGCAAATTAATGGAATTTAGAAGACACTTATATAGGTGGGGGGGGGGGGGGGGGGGGGGGGGGGGGGCCCTTATCTCACCCTGTAATGAAATTTCAAGAATTGTGCTGCCATTAATCAATTTGACAGTTAGAATAAACAAACAGCCAGCCACCAGTGTTGTTTATCTTGCTTGACCCACCAGAGCTCTGTATCATATGTCATCACTCATTTCATAACAGATTTCACTTGGAATGACAACATCTATAAAAATCCTCTCTTACAAGCCTGGAAATCTCAAGGAGGGCTGGCGGGCTGCCCGCCTACAGCCCGCCTAGAATTTTCCAAGGCGGGCTTTTTATAGCCCCCCCCTCGTCTACGATAAGACATTTATTATTTTATTGTGTTTAATGAGTAAAATACTGCCTCTAAATCGTAATTATATTGTACAGTGTGCGCATGCGTGACCTGATGGTAATGTCAAATGGGCATTATATCAGAATCATTAAATTCCGGAACGAACTGTTTCGTAAATCAGATCTTTTGATCGATTCTCACACATTTTAAGAGCAAAATAAATTATTTCTCTTCATAAGATTGAGTTTACAATATATTTCACTGGATAAAATTAACACATGTTTGTGGATAGTGAGAACCAAATGTCACTGTCTCAATTGAGTTCAACCTTTCGTTCTGTTTCCGGTTCCTATCGGTGAAAATTGTATTTAGCTCGTGGCCGTCTTTTCTCGCTTCGATTGACAATATTTTAATATAATTAGCTAAATGTCTCCAAGTATTCTTGTTTACACTGTTATTCAAATTATTAAAGATCAGAAACTATTCTCTATGTCCCCAATTGCAAACACCCAGTAAATCTAATCTATAGAGAGCGGTCGACTTGACCGCTGGAAGCAGCAGTCTGCGATCGGTGATGGAATATGGATTACTTTGAGAAATAAAGCAATCATTTGTAACTGTATTCAAGTGTAAATATACTGGATTTAATATTGTTCTTGATTGTGTATTTTATGTAAAATTACACTTTCATGGAGAATGCTTTTAACATGGACAAACTCACCCAATTTCGTTGCATGGGTTGGACACCGACTGACAAATTGTTGAGTACAAACACTCTTACATTTTATTTCTGGTTCATATAAATTATCATAACATATAAAACATAGTTAAATATTCACCATACCATAATTACTGTGGGGGATTTGACATTCACAACTCTGGACATTTTGTTTCCACATAACAAAATTAATTTAGATGGAGTTAAACAACACCAAAAATAGACAAACTAACGGCAGTAGTAACTCAGATAAAATAAATCATAACTTTAAAAGTTGAGGAGGGCTATAGCCCTCCTAGGCATATCTAGGAGGGCTATTAATAGCCCTCCTGGATTTTCTAGACCGCCAGCCCTGCTCATATACTCTGGATGTTGGATGATCACATGGTAATTTATTGATATCATTATATTACATGAAACTATTGCAATAAAATCTTCATATTTTCAAAACAGGATATCACACCTAATTAATTGTATAAAACTAAAATAAATGAAAGTGTCAATTTTTTTTTATTACACGATCCTACCATTATTCCATTCAATAAACCCATTCTATAAACTGTGATATTAAACGTTCGTTTAATAACAGGAAATAGTGCCAGGTGACCTTTGACTTCCGGTTTACCGTCTTTTAACATTCCGTACGCTACGTCTCAAAAATACTATGACTTCCAATATTTTTCCAACAAACTATCATGACTGAAGAATTTGAAAAGTTATGTTATTAAATATACGCCATTAAAAGCGCCAAATAGTCTTTATTTATCTGGGACTATTTCTTTACGCGGGCAAACAACGAATTGTTACGTGAAACGTCATCGCATGTCTTATAGAAGCCGATGTTAGTTTCTCGTTCCATTTGTTGATTTAAGTATGTTTTGTCGATGTTTTGGATCATGTAATAAATAGAATCTACAACTCGTCCCCAGTTTATAGCGAAAATTACAAAACTCGTCCAGTAAATTAGGTCTGGACATCGCCAAAGGCTCGGTCCAGACCTAATTTACTGGACTTGTTTTGTAAATTCCGCTATAAACTGGGGACTCGTTGTAGATCCTCTATTTATTATTTAATTTTTTTTGTTATTGTTATTAAAAGTTCAAACAAAATTTAATATTTGTATATGCTAAATTTAGCAAGGAGCTAAATCTAAAAAAACTAAAAAATTTGGTTCCAATCAGATAAAAAATGTTTGAGTTATGGCAGAATGCGTGAATTCTAAGTTGAAAAAGGGCCATAACTCTGTAACAAAAACTCGGATCAAACCCAAATTCGATCGGATAGAAAATGTCTGAGTTATCGCATTACTCATAAAGTGTCTACGGACAGACGTACGAAGGACGAGTGGTCAATCCGGGCAACGACACTATGTTTACCATATTATGGTATGGGTAAACATAATAAGGGTGTAATATTGAATGGACTGTCACTGGTGACTGGTCCCCTGTAATTCTGTATTGCAAATGCAATTTGCAGAAATAATATGAATAATCAGGTCTGGCAAATGTGAGAATACAGCTACAATAGCTGTATTCAGCTACATGTATATGTTATACTCTCAAACCGGCTGTTTTTCGATAATAAACTAGAAGCGCTAATTTGCGCATCGAAATTAGGCTACCATATTCTCCGGTCACCCTCAACCAAATCAAAATCGACCCTTGTGTTCTGACAAAGTGTTGCCTTTTGTCGGCACGGCGATGGTGATTATGTGTGAAAACTTACTACGGCGGTCGATGTCGGTCATAACAGTTTAATAACTCTCTTATGCAATGCGGAATACCTTGAAAAATACATTAAATACCATATTTATCACCGAAGATGGAACATCTTAATCATTCCTGGAAGTATCAATATGATGCTGCTAAAACGCAGTTTGGTTGGTGCATTAAAACAGGTAAAAAGGGGAACATCTCTAGCCAGAGTTTAACCGAGCGAGTTCCACTCACTGCTTGAGCTGACTCTCTCCAAAAATACGAAAACGCATACATGTATGTCGAATCGCGAAAATACAGATAACAATGTTATGTTTAGTAAGTTTTCACACATTATATATTTTCCCGCCAAAACAGATTGAATAGTTCTGACTCGCTAACGACCAGGAATTCATGTTTGAAATACTTCAGAAATGATATAAGTCGCATTTTCATTTCAGTTGTCCCTATGTTGTGCCACACACTTGCAATATGCCGCACAATATCTGTATATACTGTTATGAATAGTTACCAGTATCGCTCACAAACCGCTAGTGGTATGTAATTCTAAATGCTTGATATAGGTACACCATTCTAACGCCCCCTACTGGTTTATCATCGGGAAGAAGTAAATGAGTGTTTGGGATGAATTTGATCTTTATTTTATAAGTTAGTTTTTTTGAAAAATCAATGGAATCTGGGAATATTTGGTCTTGTTGTTGTCTATAGGTCAACAGAAGCACCAGAAAAATAAATTTAAAAAAATTGGCAGAAGTTTTTTTTTTTTCAAAATTTTTGAAGTTCTGCAAAGGTATTTTTTGTCTGTAAAACAATCTTAAGTGTCAAAATTTCCAATGCATCTGAAAAAACATTGTAGCTTTTATGGCATATTCAAATTAGTGCCTATATAAAGGGTTATATTACCTTTTATTGCTCAATGAGCATAGAATTAAATTTTTTCAAAATTTTCGAAGTTCGGGCATACGGTATTTTTTGTCAGTAAAACAATCCAAGTGTCAAAATTTCAAATGAATCTTGAAAAGACATTGTTGTTTTTATGGCATGTTCAAATGATAGTCTGCATAAAGGGTTATATCACCTGTTAATGCTCAATGATCACAGAATTTTATTTTTTTCCAAATTTTCGAAGTTCGGTCATATGGTATTTTTTGCCTGTAAAACAACCTAAGTGTCAAAATTTCAAATGGATCTTGAGAAAACATTGTTGTTTTCAAGGCATATTCAAATGAGAGACAAAATAATTGGTTATTTCACCTTTTAATGTAAAATGAGCTTCAGATTCCCTTCCCTGCACTGGCCTGCAGTGCTCCAACAAATTGTATGTATATATTGCCTGAGGCCAAAACAAAATGAATGCGTGTTTCCCGTAACCCGACCGACCGTCTTCAAAACCTCCCGACCCAAGTTAATTTTATTGGTTTTAAATAAAAAAAATCAATCTATAAACCGACCGACCGCGCTGATAACCAAACTATGTACACGTGGTTCCATTTTATCTGATTCACCTCGCGAGATAAATTATATCTTTGATATATTTATATATTTTTCGCAAAGCCACATTCGTCACTCTTCAAACAGAAAGTCAAATTACGACCGGACGCAATACCGGAAGATTACAGGTTATCGTTCCTCTTCGCTGACCGGAAGCACGTGTTTGCGTTTATATGGAGTATTGTTGAGTGTATTTGAGCAAACGAGAGGCCGATCACGATCGGCAGATGTTAACCCATCCCTTGGCGATAAAAATTTAATATGATCGGATAAATGAGAGTTTTGGTGTTGAATTATAGAGTATACTGTTATGTACTATTATAGACAAATGTACATAACACAAATTATTGGAATTTATGGGTCACTGGCATTTATATAAGAGAATGCACTGGTACAGGATCTGTAATGCTAAACCACCACAGCCAGCAAGTCCGTGGGTTAAATGTGTAGGTGTGACCTGGACATGGAATACTTGGGTTAAGAGAGTCCAATTTAAGTTTACAATAATAATGTGTCCTAGTATACAGATAAGCAACCTCACCACTGACCCATTAATATCAATTATATAGCACAGCTGTCAAAAAATCACAGGAATTGTTTATGTTGAACACTGACCTCTATTAAACCAATAACAATTATAATGATATCAGACCATCTGAAGATATAACTCTGCAGCACAAATGTCCAAGTCTACTGTTATCATGTGATGTTTATTGTTGAATCTTATTTTAAATTAGATACCATAGCCTTCTTTATCAGATTATTTGCACATTGGCATAAGAAACATCAGAAAATAATATAGCTTTATCAATAGCTAAGTAGTCCAAATGCAATTGGTGAATTAATTAAAAAATTAAAGGGACACATTGGAAATCTTTTTATCAACTTGTATCATAATCATCAATATCTAAATGAAAACAAATGACAATGTCAATGACATTTTTTTTATTGTTATTATAAAAGTTAAAAATAATTTTTTTTTTAAATCGATTTTTTTTTTCAATTTTGTTTTTTTTTGAAAAATGGTCATAACTCCTTTAAAATAAATCGGATCAAACCCATATTCGAACTAGATCTGTATTTTGGGCTGTGAAACTCACATACCAAATTTGGTTCCAATCAGATAAAAAATGTTTGAGTTATGGCAGAATGTGTGAATTCTAAGTCGAAAAAGGGCCATAACTCTGTAACAAAAACTCGGATCAAACCCAAATTCGAACTCGATCTGTATTTTGGGCTGATATACCCATATACAAAATTTGCTTCTGATTGGATAGAAAATATTTGAGTTATCGCATTACACGTGAAGTGTCTACGGACGGACAGACGGACGGACAGACGGACGGACGGACGGACGAACGACGAGTGGTCAATCCGGACAACGACACTATGTTTACCATACATGGTATGGGTAAACATAAAAAGCTGTAGCCAGCTGTAGCCGGCTGTGACTTATAAGACATGCGCAGCAGGAAGCTACAGTGGCCAGGGAAATGAATGGCAACTACATTGTATCACTAAAGTAAACATTGTACCCCGACTCTGATAGGAGAATTTCTTATCGGGGAGATATTTTTTTTAATACTGCTCCCTGGGGACACATAATTGTCATTCCCATTTTGTTGGCATCAAACTAGATATTTTACATCTACGATATATTTACTGTTTGGTTAATAATTAAACTTATTTCGTAAAAATATATATAATTATATCTTGTTAGCATATATCAGTTTTATCAACAATTTGTTGGTTGCTCGGGTCATTGTATGGTATTTGATGGTGGTTAGGCATGGCCCACACGAGACCATAAAAAAATTAAATGAAAAAATAAAATAAAATGAAAAGCCTACCGCCCGCCCCTATTTGTTTTGGGCTCGTTACGGGAAACACGCATTCATTTTGTTTTGGCCTGATCTCCGGAATATTTGACATGGATTATACTACTCAATAAGTAAAATAGACTCATCTACTGGCACACCCAACATTTATACATGTACATTGTTCACCGTGTAAGTTACAATCTTTTTAGGCACAATTTCCCTGTCTAGGAGCTGGCCATACATGTATGTACCTATAACAAATTCATATCAGGGTCGACAGCTATTTTAATGGTCGACCAGTAGTGAGAAACAAATATAAATGTTTTAGGTTTGACCTAATGCATATATATAGTTGGCAAAATAGTCAACAAGGACCATAACTCCAGTAACGAAATAGGGCATAATCAAAGTTGACATGTGCTGATATACCTAGATCATACCAAGAATCTCTGGTTCCCTGGCTAACTGCCTGTAGAGATCACATTCCACCAGTACAAAACCTTGGAACGTTTTGAAGTTTTGACAGGGAACCTTATCAAGATTAATACATAATGCAGGGAATATATTTCTTGATTATTATCCATTCCCAGTGATGTACTTCACTGTATGTGAAGGTTCCAACTCGAAATATCTCCTGGGTAATTAATTTGATGTTTATTGCGATATCGGCTCACAAAATAAGAGAAAGCATGCAATTTAGTGAATTTACAGAGAAGTACATTATTAAGGAACAATGAACAACTAAGAAATATATTCCACACGTTATTTTTCGACTTTATAAGTTTTCCTGTCAAAACTTGAAAAAGTTCCCAGGTTTTGTACTGGTGGAATATGATCTCTTCATGCGTTAGCCAGAGTAGAGATTCATGCGTCATCAACCTCCCCCTATAATCTGGCTTTAAAAAAGACATTGGATCCAGTTTTAGGAATATGGGACTATTTTGGAGTAGAAACAAAATGTTGTAGAAAGTATTTTTGAGCCACTGAAGAGGGTATTTTTCTCAATACTGTAAGCCACAGAACACACATTACAGTCGATTTATGTGCAATATGTATTTCAGGAGGTAACAATCTTGTGTTTCAATTTTGTCTTACAATACCCTTAGTTTACAGAGTGAGTAGACGTACAGTATTTGTCAAATTCTATATATGTTCCCAGTATACTAGTACTACTGCCCAATCTCATATTAGGTCATATCATAGTCAAGACATGTAGGTGAAGATCCCATGACAGCTCGGCAATGCATGATTTATGTAACTTTGTAGAACCAAATTTTATTTTGCATACTCTGATGGGATTCCTCCCAGATAATCAGTTCAATTTTTATTGCGTCATCGACTCAAATAATCATGCAATGTTGTGTTGGGCCCAGTCCTCATGCCACTTTTTATATACCGGTACATTTAAAAATGGGGACAGAACCTCTGGCACCTATTTACCATATCTTATAAGTTGAACAGAACCTCTGGCCACTATTTACATCTTTTAAAAATTAACCAACTCTTTCGGGCATCTACATGTGTAGTTACATAATTTTATATTTGGACATTATTTACATCTTTTTAAATTTTGGACAGCCTCTGGCCACTATTTACATATTTTAAAATATGAAGAAGGCCTCCGGCCACCAATTACATATTTTTTAATTTGGAAAGACACTCTGGTCACTATTTACATATTTATAAATTTGGACATAGCCTCGGGGCCAATTGGCTGTTTGGACAGCCTCTGGCGGATATTTACATATTTAAAAATTTGGACAAAGCCTCCGGCCACTATTTACACTTTTTTCATTTTGGACAAAGCCTCCAGCCACTATATAGTATATACAAAACTTCTCATATCGGGCTGCACTGTGGCAGGCACACTAACAGATGAATAAACAGACGAAGACTATTCGCCCCATTACCAAATTTTTCAGGAATTAAATAAAAAAAATTAGGCCATATTAGCCGTGTAGTACTAGTAATTGTTTGTAATAGTAATAATTCAAACACTTGACATTAGTCTGTCAGTCATGTTACAATGTACACCTTCCCGAGGTGGCGGTGTGTCATTTCAGGAGGCTGGGGATTGGTGGGGATTGCAAGAAGAGTGCAAACTTCTCCACCATTACTTGAATCAGTGACCATACTATCTAAAAAAATAGTAAGCGGTCTATAAAGATCCCTGTTTCTGCCACTTTTTTGACCAGCAAATTTTTTGTTTCCAAATAAACTTTTTTTTTTCATCATATATTTTTTAAAAGTTTAAAAAGATGAAAAATATAATAAGAAGATGTGTTATTTGTCTTGCGTATGAACAATAAAAATAGCAAATTCACCAAGCGAGACAGATGGCAATGACATTCAAATCAACCTACCCCATGATTGTAAACAGAAAGAAGCCATTTTGAAAATACTGTCCACGAAAATTGGTGACAACAAACCGCTATTACAGGGAGATGCTGATAAATTAGGACCAAATGGAGTATAAGAATACTTACAATAGTAATTGAATAATATTTCCTAGTAATATTTATTGTGAAAAAGGCAATGATTAATATAATAAATTGAGTTGTTAGCTGAGAAAATTCTCCGAATTTGCACAAGTCCACATGAGGACCGGAAACGAGAACGCGGAAATGAGGTTGCTATTTGCAGAAAATAGTCCCCAGAATATTTATGGACATCGACCGCCGTAGAAAGTTTTCACACAAAATCAGAATTGCCGTGTCGACAAAAGGCAACACTTTGAAGTCTTTGTCAGAAAACAAGTGACAGCTTTGAATTGGTTGAGGGTGGCCGCAGAATATGGTAGCCTAATTTTGATGCGCAAATTAGCACTTCTAGTTTATTATCGAAAAAAAGCCAGTTTGAGAGTATACTATATAGCTGAATACAGCTAGGTTAGCTGAATACAGCTATTGTAGCTGTATTCCCACATTTGCCAGACCTGATAATATGATTATGAAGCACGAAAATGGGAAATAGATATCTCTCGGAATGTTATTGGCTTGGTGAGGATATATCATTTGTGTGTGTAAAAAGTAATCTGGAGACGTCCACGGTACCCGTAGAACTTGAAAGCATTGACTATTCTTTGAAAATGTTCTTTCTCCGTGTCCATATCGTCGACGACTCCGTTAATATTTTTGACATCGGCATCCATTTTGGAAATTGCGGGAAAGTGCATGTGGGATAACTCTAAATATTCCGAAACCGGTGTTTTCCATTCGGCAAACCTCGTCAGATTCCGTCACCGTTTTGTACCGGGAGAAGGGTGGAATCATAGACTATATGGTGGAATGCGGGAGTCGCACCGAAAGTTGGCAACACCCGAAATATCAGGCCACCGGTCACCCATTCAAGTGCTAAGTTCTAACCGGGCTCGACGTTGCTTAACTTCGGTGACGAGACAAGGCGTCTTAACCACTGGACCAAAGAAGCATGCTTCGTTGGAGCTGTTGATTAATCGGCCTTCTATATTTACAACGCGACCGCTACAGTTTCATGCAGTTTTGGCATTTGGCAAACCTCGTCAGATTCCGTCACCGTTTCACACCTTGTGAACCCATTCTTAACTCCTCGACCTGTGACCTCTGGGTCTGAAACGGTTATCCCCCACTACACAGCAACCATAAGGCCGAACGATAAACCATTGTTCGATAGTCGCATACATCGACTCGAAATTAGACGGCGCGATTGGTATAGAAAAAAAGCATTGAAATTAAATCAACCACACGACAGGATTAGATACAAAAAACACGTAACAAAGTTTATAATATGAAAAAAATTGTTAAAACTAGATATCTCGAAGAAATTCAGACCAGATAGATGACTCACATAACTCTAAATCATTCTGGAAAATCACAAACCATGCAGCTGCTCCAGAAAAACCAGAAATCAAATGCCATTCCCCCACTTCAATCCTTCCCCGTTATTGAGTATGACAATAAGAGAAAAGCAAATGTCCTCAACGAAATTTTTATCAACAACAGTAGAATAAATTATCAAGGGCAGTCGCTTCCTGAATTCCCGAAAAGAACGCTCGCAAAGCTTGATTCAATCACCATCACGCAAGATGACGTCAAAAAATTTATCAAGGAACTAAAAGTTAACAAAGCAACTGGGCCAGATACTATAAGCAACAGAATCCGAAAATGCTGTTACCAATCACTCTCACTACCTCTTTGCATTAAATAAAAAGAAATTATTAAACAACCTATGGAAACTGGAATATTTCCCTCTCAATAGAAGATGGCCACAGTTATCCCAATCTACAAAAAGGGCGATAAATCTGACCCCACCAACTACCGACCAATTTCACTCCTTTCGTGTGTTAACTAGTAAAGTTTTAGAAAAGATTGTCTTCCAAAAAGCATATGATCACTTCGCAAATAATAACCTTCTATGCAAGCACCAAGCAGGATTCCGCCCTAATCACAGTATATATGTACAACGCATCAAATTATCGAAATAGTACACCACCTTAGCCAAAAGAGAAGTGAATCGAATATATCTATTGAATATTTTGTGACATTTCGAAAGCTTTTGAACGTGTTTGGCATAAAGGTCTAATTCACAAATTACAAAGCTTTGGTAGCCTATATGCGGCAAACTCCTTTCGTTGTTGATATATTATATTAGCAACAGGTCTCAAAGTGTACTTGTTGGATCAGAATTATCTAGCCCGTTGCAACCGCTAGCTGGCGTTCCCCAGGTATTTATATTAGGTCCCTTCTTATTCTCCATTTTCATCAATGACATAGGTGACAACCTGAAATCGAACGTTCGTTTATTCGCCGACGACACGTGTATTTTCTACTCACTCCCATCTCTTGACAACCTAGTATCCCACATGAACGACGATATAGAACTACTTTATAACTGGACCAATAGGTGGCTAGTGTCTCTTAATTCGTCTAAAACAAAAGCGATGATATTTCAGGGCACACAATCATCAGGCAACCGCACCGCGGACCTCACATTTGGCCCTGATAAACTCGAAATTGTTGAATCTCATCGGCATCTGGGAGTCATTCTCCAACCAAACCTTGACTGCATGGGGTCTCTCTATTGACCACAATTACAAGAACGCATGTGCAAAACTATCTAAAATTCGTAGATTAAAATATGTATTACCAAGAAAATCCCTTGACACAATGTCCAAAGCTCATGTCTTACCAATTCTAGAGTATGGAAGCTGCATTTGGGATCATGCGCCTAATATCGAAAAATCCATTCTAAACAAGGTATATCACGATGGAGCTCGAGTCGTTTCCGGACTTACTAGATCTGCCTCGAACTCCACCTTACTATCAGAGTTAGGTTGGCAACCTCTTCAACGTCGACGCGATGCACAAAAGTTAAGTTCAATGCACAAAATAGTTAACGGAAAAGCCCCGCCATTCTTAACAGACATGCTTTTACCTAATGTTGGTGACACCAACCGATACTTTCTGCGAAACTCGAGTGATTTCGTAAACTACTTTTGCCTACTCGAGACATTCAAACAATCATTCATTCCTAGTACTATAAAAGTATGGAATTCTTTGGCAAAGGATATTCAAAATAAATCATACGATTCTTTTAAGTCATCTAGCTGTTCTCCCTAAAAAAAGATCCCCGCTTACATTCTCATAGGTGATCGTGATCGTTCAACAAACATTTTGCATTGCCGGTTGAGAAATGGATGTAGCGATTTAAATCACGACAAAATGGGCAACTTCATTGCCGATGACAGATCCTGTGCCTGTGGATTCCCGAAGGAAGATACTGAACACCTTCTGATAAACTGTCCTTTGTACTCAACCCAAAGAAAGAACTGATCTGATTGATACAATGAATTCACTTCAAGTATTTTCCCACAAAGCTCTCTTGATTGGCGACATCACGCTCAAAGACAACGATGATTTCATTCTCCTTGATGCAACCTTAAAATTTATTAAATCGTCCGGCAGATTCTCGTGATTAATGAATAAACTAAATTTATTACATGTTTCAAGATATTGAACTGAAATTTTGTATTTGGGGGTTTCTCGGTGCGCTCAATCAGATAGAATTGTCAGTGTGAAATTCTGATGGTCCAAAATGTGTATTTTGACGCCGTTGCTATAACACACGAGCTGGAAATCGCCCCGCAGGCAGAACGATTGTTGAAAAGTACGGAAATAATTGACTTTTCAAACTGTCATCTGCTTCTCACTGAGATTGTTTGATGTAAACGTCAATCCATTTAGAGAATTCGTTAGATTCCGTTGATCACCCCCCCCCCCCCCCCCCCCCACCCCACCACTCATTCACTCACCCCCCCCCCCCCGATTTTATATAAACGCACTAAAACTAATCCATATGTCATATTTGTTCTTTTTATTTACACCCATATCATCCCTTAACATGTTTTATTTGTTAGATCGTGTTTGCGTCTCTGGATATTTCAAAATTAAAATTGCGTCATTACCCAAACAGAAGGAGTGTTTGGGTAATGACGCGTTTGGGTAATGACGATTTTCGTTTCAGCGCGCTCTTATATTTTGAATATCCATCACCTACGAAAATTAACTAGTTTATGAACAAACAACCGCTGCGAGCTTTCGAAATAAGCTTTTAATCGTTCGCCTACAGCATGTAACATTTAAATGGTCTGCGTTTGTGTAATACGCTAGCGATTTCTAGTTTCATAGGTTGATTTTGAAAAATTATTCAAGGAAACATTACCTGGGTTTATTTGTTCTAGACATTAAAGGATATTTACTCCACGATGCAACCATAGATATGAACAAGCTATGTTTCTGGTGAAAATATCAGCCGTCTTTATCGTGCGTTTGGGTAATGATTCTATATAACGGGACATGCTTTTGGAAGACTTCACATTCTTTCCACTAACTAAATATTTAATTTCATAAAAATTATACGAATTGCATGGCGTTCAGTGCAAAATTCCGCACAAGAATATTAATTGGTTTAAAGATAAATCGTTCGGTGGCGAATGGGAACAATCAGGGAAGTTGAATGCCTTTGATTTGGGACATGCTGTTTCGGGGTACGTAGCCTGTAATATACACATGGCATATATGTTGTCACACGTCCATACTAAACCCGAAATGTCTCTAATAAATGCCTGTATCGTGAGCTACAAGATCATTACCATCACTTTTATGTATGGTGGCCATTGTTTTTCATAGGATGAACTAATAACGCAGGACATGGGTTTGCTCGTTTACGGGAGAATCACCCGTATGTATTTATATGCATATATGGCGAATAAATATGTTTAAAACAATCGACCTGTGAATATTTTAAAAAAGGTTTCCGGACCCCTGTGTGGCAGAACGATCCAAGAACACAACATGTGTAATTCTATAATGCGTTATTTTCGAACGGAATTGTTTCAATAGAATAGTGGTGGTTTGCTTCCTGTTAACACGTTAGTATTAAAGCATTGATGTGTACCCATAGATTCGATGTCGATGACAATATTGAAAGAAATATGAAGATCCAGAAAGGCAAATAAGACCTGTATAGTCTGATACGAGCATTATATTATGTGGATGAGTAAGACTTTTGCTAATAATAGGACGTGTTCTTTATACAGCATCGTGAGAATACGGCGATTTAGACTTTTCTGTCAGATTTCCATTTATTTTCCAGCTGTAAAGGTGTATAACGTAACACTGGCACCTCATTTCTATTCACGGTAATACAAAGACGCGTCAACGTCATTGTCGAGACTTCTTTTCACGTACGTCGACATTGATCCTTCAAAAGGTTCAACCGTCGTAAAACACAAAGAATATCGGATACAGTTTAAGATCAAGATCAAGAAGTCTCTTTGAACATTATTTCAACATCTCGTTTTTTGTGTGGAACTATTATAACGCCGTCGGATGATTACAGTTATCACCAAAGGTCGTCCAGTGCAGGCTTTCAACAATCTGATGACTACTGGCCTTTAAACCGGTTTAACCACAGGATGAATAGTTATTACGCCACACCGTGGTGTTGCTTGGTACGCAGATTTTCATATTCTGTGGTCGATCGATAATCCACTGGGCGACTGTATTATTATGGTTACCGATAGAGTCACGATAGTACAACAAAGATTAGCACATGTGTTTACGTCACCGGTGTACTTGTGGGGGCATGTTTCTATTATGAAGGTTCGCTATCCCGAAGGTCCGCTATTCCGAAGGTTCTCTATTCCGAAGGTTTTTGTTATTTTTAGGTTAATTCTATATTCTAAAGTATTGAGACTAATTTGAGAGGGTTCATTATCACAAAGATTCTTTTTACGAAGTGTGCGCTCACATCCGAACTGATCCTGCGCGCATACCGATACAGATACAGGAGGAAATAACTTAACTTAGAACATTAAATGTGATTTTGTTTTGTTTTCGCGGGTTTTCTTGAGATTTAATGTCATTACGTGGGCCCATACTTTTGAATTCTTGGCATATAATATGAATGTTGTGGTATATTGTGGACCCTCCCGCATTGGGACATGCCACAGGTACAGTTGACTTAAGTGATGTTCTGTGTGGGCTCCAATTTGGAGTCCAATATTTTAAGGGCCAAATTTTGGATTTTATGGGCCCATACCTTTGAACTCTGGGCATATAATATGAATATTGGGGGCATGTCTCTATTCCGAAGGTTCACTATCCAGAATGTCCACTATTCCGAAATTTCTCTGAATGTTCGCTATTCCGAAGGTTCACCAATTAGAAGGTTCGTTATTCCGAAGGTTCTGTATTCCGAAGGTTTTTGTTATTTTAATTCTATATTCTAAAGTATTGGGAGGGTTCATTATCACGAAGATTCTTTTTATGAAGGAAATAACTTAAAACATTAAATGTGATTTTGTTTTGTTTTCGCGGGTTTTCTTGAGTTTAATGTCATTACGTATGACTTTATTTCTCATTAAATATTCACGCCAAGCAGCCCACACAATTGCTATGTTTCCATGCGATTTAATGTCACTACGTGTGACCTAATATCTCAATAATCTGAGGCAAGAGTACGCCTGCTAAAGGCGAATTATAACAGTGGGGCTATAACGCTCAATGAATACTGGGAACTATAACAAACTGCGCAGCAGAATATCGCTGATTAAACGAGTATGAGATGAGCCTAACTGCAATTGTAACTTTGTTTAAAGGCCCACTTAATTTTCGAGTCATTCATTTTTGTTATAGTATATACGGTTTTAATAACAATTTATGCCATAAAATTTGAATAAATTACTATAATTCATCACCATTTGAAACGCAGAATCCTTCTATCTCCTAGTTTGAAACACCTTTAAAATACCGCGACAAGTCGTGCGTCGTATATCTAGCAATTAGCAACTAACATGTCCTCTTCGGCTTTCCATAGATTTCAACGTAATTTGATACTTATGGGTATTTGTGTCCGGGAAGTGTTTTGGACGGGTCAAATCGTGAGCCCGACCTGACCTTGACCTTTAAAACTGTCAATGCAAGGTCAATTTGGGTAAAACGGACAAATTTCGGCGAAATTTGATACCTAGGGATACTTTTGTCCGGGGAGTGTTTTGAACGGGTCAAATCGTGACATCGGCGTGACCTTGACCTTCAATGTGGTCAATCAAAGGTCAAATCGGGTAAAACGGATGGATTTCGACGAAATTTGATACCTATGGGTTCTTTTGTCGGGGGAGTGTTTTGGACGTGTCAAATCATGACTCCGACCTTACCTTGACCTTCAAAATTGTTAATTAAAGGTCAAGTGGGGTAAAACGGACGGATTTCGACGAAATTTGATACCTAGTGGTACTTTTCTCCGGGTGGGGGTGTTTTGGACGGGTCAAATCATGACCCTGACCTGACCTTGACTTTCGAAATAGTCAATTGAAGGTCAAATCGCGCCTTTCGCCGGAAATCAGATGGGAAACATCCCGGACGAAGTCGGGCCCATCAGCTTGTGTAATAAAGAAGACAGGTTGAAGAAAGTAATGTATAACACGAGAAACGGGTAAACTTGAAATATAGAAGTATGCAAATTTCCCAGATAAAATTTGAAAGCTAGTTTATAGAATAATTGTATTATAATTTATATTTATGGCTAATAATATGATCTTGGTGGCGTTACCATTTCTGACTATGGTTTTCTTGTTCTTATATGGCTGTTAGGCGGCCGCCGTTGTCTGATTGCATACGGCTATAGGATATTGATAGTACCCACAGTTTGTTGATTCCGGCGTTGACAGTGCACTACCAATATACTGTCATAGCTATAGCGAGGGTATTGCCACGGTCACATGTATACAGTCAAATTAGTGGCTTGTCTATATCACCGCCTACCTGTAACTGTGTTTCGCGTTCCCGAAATTTTTCAAACACATGCGAATTTCGAATGCCTGTGTAGATGAAATGTTCAGAAAAACATCCTATATATTGTATAGCACTGTGGATGACTACAAATGAAATATGTTCTGCTAACAATAATATGTAACTATATATATTACTAGAAGGTGACCCGACTTCGTCCGGGCTTTGACCTTGAATTGTCCATTTTGAAGGTCAAGGTCAAGTGGGGTCACGATTTGACCAGTCCAAAACACTGCCCGTGATATTCGGGCGTTTGACCTTGAAATGACCCGATTTCAAGGTCAAGGTCACGTCGCACGGGCAAATTAATAGGTTTATGCCACTAGCTCCCGGCCGAAGGTACCCCCATATACCAAGTTTCATCGAAATCCCGTGATATCCGGGCGCTTTACCTTGAAATTACCCTATTTCAAAGTCAAGTCACGTCGCACGGACAAATTAATATGCCTATGCCACCCCCGGTCGAAAGTACCCCCACAACCGAGTTTCATCGAAATCGGGTCGGCCGTTTTCGAGTTCATCGCGAACACACACACACAAACACCCTCACAAACACCCTCACACACACACACCACACACACAGACAGATCTTCCAAAATATATAATAGACTAGCAGGTTAACCCGCCACTGGCGTGGTTGGTCAGAAACATGACATTTTTTAAATTATTTTGTTTTTATTTATTTATTTTTTTAATTTATTAATATTAATTTAATGTTTTTTAAATTTAATATATTTTTGTTCTGAATTTTTTAATATTTATTAAATCTTTAATTTTTTATAATTTAATTGTTTTTTTATATTTAAATTTTTGTAATTTTAAATTGTTTTAATTAAATTTTCAGACTCCCGTCATACAGATAAGTAGATAGCGAAAACGACGCTCTTTATATAGACACTGCGGAAAACGAACGCTCTTTATATATCAACGCTATTAACCCGAAGTGCCGATTGCGGTGATTTTGATGATTGGGAAGGGAGAAACGGTGCTCTGTGCTTCTCCAAAACGCGACCACGGCGGTGTCCGTGGGATTTTACACTTATATACGAAAGTTGAGCTCGATCCGTCAAACCGTTTTCGATTCCATGAAGTACCCACATACACACACACACATATATATATACGGAGTTATCAAAATATATAGTATAGACTAGAAGGGTGACCCGACTTCGTCCGGGCTGTTTCGCCTCTGCTTTTCGGCGATTTGCGCGATTTGACCTCGAATTGTCCATTTTGAAGGTCAAGGTCACGATTTGACCCATTCAAAAAAGTGCCCGGACAAAAATACCTGACAAAAGTACCCGTCGAAATCCATCCGGTTTTACCCGATTTGACATTAAATTGATCATTTAGAAGGTCAAGGCAAGGTCGGGGTCACGATTTGACCCGTCCAAAACACTACCCGGACAAAAGTACCCGACAAACGCGCCCGTCGAAATCCATCCGGTTTTACCCGATTTGACCTTGAATTGATCATTTAGAAGGTCAAGGTCAGGTCGGGGTCACGATTTGACCCGTCCAAAAACACTCAGTGGACAAAAGTAACCCCACGTATCAAATTTCGTCGAAATCCCATCAAAATTGGCGATTTGACCTTGAATTGACCCGATTTCAAGGTCAATGTCACGCCGCACGGGCAAATGAATATGCTTATGAGACTCCCCATACGAAAATACCCCCACATACCAAGTTTCATCGAAATCCCGTGATATTCGGGCGTTTGACCTTGAAATGACCCGATTTCAAGGTCAAGGTCGCGTCGCACGGGCAAAGTAATAGGTTTATGACACTTCCCGGCCTTAGGTATCCCCACATACCAAGTTTCATCGAAATCCCGTGATATTCGGGGCGTTTGACCTTGAAATTACCCAATTTAAAGGTAAGGTCACGTCGCACGGGCAAATTAATAGGCCTATGTCACCCCCCGGCCGAAAGTACCCCCACATACCAACTTTCATCGAAATCGGGTCGGCCATTTTCGAGTTCATCGCGAACACACACAAACACACAGACACACAAATCTTCCAAAATATATAATAGACTAGCCGATGAGCCCGACGTTGTCCGGGCTATTCAAAAACCAAATTTCAAGTCGATAGCTCTACCCAGCCCGACGTTGTCCGGGCTATTCAAAAACCAAATTTCAATTCGATAGCTCTACCCGTTTCCGATATCTGGTCTGCGCATGCGCGAAGCTGGCGTCGCACGTGCACGGCGAGCCGATAAAATTCGTATCCGGGGCAAGATAAATTCACATACCAAATTTCAAGTCGATAGCTCCACCCGTTTCCGAGATCTCGTCTGCGCATGCGCGAAGCGGGCGCCGCACGGGCTCGCCAATACGACAACGACGACCGCCTGGTCAAACTACACACACGTACCAAGTTTCGTCCCGATCGGTCGAGAATCGTAGATTTGTATAAATGACATACATACAGACATACAGACAGACAGAGGTCTTCAAAATATATAGGAGACTAGCCGATGAACCCGACGTTGTCCGGGCTATTCAAAAACCAAATTTCAAGTCGATAGCTCTACCCAGCCCGACGTTGTCCGGGCTATTCAAAAACCAAATTTCAAGTCGATAGCTCTACCCGTTTCCGAGATCTGGTCTGCGCATGCGCAAAGCTGGCGTAGCACGGGCTCGGCGACCCGATAAAATTCGTATCCGGGGCAAGATACATTCACATACCAAATTTCAAGTCGATAGCTCTACCCGTTTCCGAGATCTGGTCTGCGCATGCGCAAAGCTGGCGTAGCACGGGCTCGGCGACCCGATAAAATTCGTATCCGGGGCAAGATACATTCACATAGAAAATTTCAAGTCGATAGCTCCACCCGTTTCCGAGATCTCGTCTGTGCATGCGCGAAGCTGGTGTCGCACGGGCTCGGCGACCCGATCAAATTCGTATCCGGGGCAAGATACATTCACATAGAAAATTTCAAGTCGATAGCTCCACCCGTTTCCGAGATCTCGTCTGCGCATGCGCGAAGATGGCGCCGCGCGGCCTCGTCGACCCGATAAAATTCGTATCCGGGGCAAGTTACATTCACATAGAAAATTTCAAGTCGATAGCTCCACCCTTTTCCGAGATCTGGTCTGCGCATGCGCGAAGCGGGCGCCGTACGGGCTCGCCAATACGACAACGACGACCGCCTGGTCAAACTACATACACGTACCAAGTTTCGTCCCGATCGGTCGAGAATCGTAGATTTGTATAAATGACAGACAAACATACAGACAAACAGACAGACAAACAAACAGAGGTCTTCAAAATATATATGAGACCAGCCGATGAACCCGACGTTGTCCGGGCTATTCAAAAACCAAATTTCAAGTTGATAGCTCCACCCGTTTCCGAGATCTGGTCTGCGCGCATGCGCGAAGCTGGCGTCGCACGGGCTCGGGGACCCGATAAAATTCGTATCCGGGGCAAGATACATTCACATACCAAATTTCAAGTTGATAGCTCCACCCGTTTCCGAGATCTGGTCTGCGCGCATGCGCGAAGCTGGCGTCGCACGGGCTCGGGGACCCGATAAAATTCGTATACGGGGCAAGATACATTCACATACCAAATTTCAAGTCGATAGCTCCACCCGTTTCCGAGATATCGTCTGCGCATGCGCTGCACGGGCGTCGCACGGGCTCACCAATACGACAACGACGACCACCTGGTCAAACTACACACACGTACCAAGTTTCGTCACGATCGGTCGAGGTGTTGGTATCTGATGCAAAAGACGAAATTGTGAGTGTTGGTTTGTAACCGGGATTTCTGAGAAGCATTATGCCTATATCCACACTAACTACCCCCCTAAGCCCTGACCTAACTTTAGTAAATGTAATCGATTACTTTTTGATTACATCTGATTACAATTATTAGTTTCCAACCATTATGATCGCATAGGAATAAATAATGAAATAATTAAAAATAACTTATCAAATTTGATTGAATAAAGACATCACTGCATAACATGAAACAAGAAACGACTGAAACAATAGAAAGAAGCAAACAATAAACATATAAACATTTTACATTTACATGTATTGGAACGGTTTCATCATGAAGGTATGCACCAACTGATTGGGAATACATTATGTTTTATGTGTATTTATTTATATAGATATATTTTAATATATTTTTAATTTTCTTACATGCATTCAAACTAACGCATACTATTTATGAAAATATCACCAGAAGCAATTATAAATTATTTGCATGTTCTGTTAGATTCAATACTCAACACAATGAAGATAACACTAAGATTTATTTGATGATCATCCGTTGTTAATCCTGATGAGGATTACATGAGGCTTAACTCCATGAGTGCAGTAAATGACAAACCAGCTAATTAGGTCTACCAATGTACATCACACCTGCTTTGTTCAGTTGTGACGCTACGGCCATTGTCTGCAGTAGTCAATTTAATCCTAATTTAAGTCGGCTAGCCTATTTATTCATATTAGAACATTTCATTGTCTGTATCACACGTTTATTGCCATCCATGCTGTATTCAACAATTGTGTGTTGTTATCTGTGTCCACTGCCAGAATGTACATACACACTGTACCACTAACATAACACATGAGAAAATTGTACTAACTTTTTAACATGTTGTTTGTATCTTTGCACACTCCACAGTACCACATTATGAGCCTATGAATATCCAATAGCCATCCATATGGATATTTAGTAAAAGTAATCAAAAAGTAATCAAAATGTAATCATGATTACAGGTACATTTGTACGTACTCGATTACGATTACGATTACTTGTAATCAAGAAATGTCATGATTACTGATTACAGACGATTACTCCAAATTGTGTAATCGATTACTTTGATTACGATTACTGATTACGATTACCCCAACCCTGAACCTAAGTGTCATACATACTATAACAATGATGCTGCAAGAGTACTATGGCATCCAATAAATATCCCGCATAGGAAACCACTCAAAAGTATTGTTCCCGTATATCTCTCTGCAGATGCTGATAACGTTGAATGGTAAACAAACGCTCTTTATAGCGATGCGTCAAAAACAAACGCTCATTAAATTATCACTCGATTAACCACCGCAGTGCCGTTTTTTTGTGACTGAGAGTGGAGAATGGGTGCTCTGGGCTTCTCCAAAATGCGACATCGACTATTCCCGTGGGATTTTACCTTTGGATAGGATCGGTCAACCCGACATACAGACAGACAGAGGTCTTCAAAATATATATATGAGACTAGCCGATGAGCCCGACGTTGTCCGGGCTATTCAAAAACCAAATTTTAAGTCGATAGCTCTACCGTTTCCGAGATCTGGTCTGCGCATGCGCGAAGCTGGCGTCGCACGGGCTCGGCGACCCGATAAAATTCGTATCCGGGGGAAGATACATTCACATACCAAATTTCAAGTCGATAGCTCCACCCGTTTCCGATATCTGGTCTGCGCATGCGCGAAGCTGCGTCGCACGGGCTCGACGACCCGATGAAATTCGTATCCGGGGCAAGATACATTCACATACCAAATTTCAAGTCGATAGCTCCATCCGTTTCTATATATTAGATGTTCCCGTATATCTCTCTGCAGATGCTAATAACGTTGAATGGTTAACAAACGATGCGTCAAAAACAAACGCTCATTAAATTATCACTTGATTAATCACAGTAGTGCCGTTTTTTTGTGACTGAGATTGGAGAACGGGTGCTCTGAGCTTCTCAAAACGCGACGCCGACGGTGTCCGTGGGATTTTACCTTTGGATAGGAAGTTTGGTATCGATCGGTCAACCCGTTTTCGATTCTATAAAGGACATACAGACAGACAAAGTTAGGTCTTCAAAATATATATGAGATTAATGCTGCAGATAATAATAGTAGCTATATCATTTATGACACAATTTTTCCAGTTCCTCAAAACCAGTTGTAAACTTTACGACATTTGGAACTAGAAATAGATTGGTAGAAAGTTTGGCTGTGTTTGAATGCCTATCGGCGGATTTCTATAAATATTTTTAATGGCAACCTTTTGCAAGTTAAATCTTTTACCAATTCGTGGATACCAAATTTTTTACGATTGGACGTCGGGAACATGACTACTAATTGAAATAATCTCGAGGGGTATGAACCCCAAATAACCCCACTATATAGAGATATTTCGGTAGACAGTTTTCTATAAATATTTTTGGCGACAAACTTTTGCATGTTACAAGTTCAGTCTCTGGCCGATTCATGGGTATGAAATTTGCGTATTAATCGATATAAACCCAAACTAGTAATATATTGGTCGAAAGTTTGTCCGTGTTTGAATGTCTGTTGTCGGATTTCTATAAATATTTTAAGGCAACCGTTTGCATGTTGAAAGTTCAGTCTTTTGCCAATTCGTGGATACCAAATTTATTACAATTGGTTGTCGGAGACATGTTGTAGTAACTGAAATAATCTCGAGGGGTATAAACCCCAAATAACCCCACTAGAGATATTTTGGAAGACAGTGTATTGTCGGAGTTGATCATTGCGCACTATATGACGGGCTGCGTTTAGGTTACTTTTGTGGATTTTCTATAAATACTTTTAGCGACATATTTTTGCATCTTCATGGGTATCAAATTTATTACGATCGGACATCGGGGACTTGAGAATTCAGTGGGAACAACATTTCCATTGAATATCAAATATCTCACGCAAAAATTTAATAAAGACTCAAAATACATTAAAATAATATTATAATTCAAGCACACATTATCACACGGTGTTGTAGTCAATACCATTTACGAACAAACCCGTCGTTGACAACATAATCGACGCGGCAGTCAGTGTAATTAGCTTGAAACTTCTAGTGGGGTTGATACCCCTCCAGTTCTATATACAGAGGGGTATCGCGTTTTAACACAATGTTCGTGGTCATGTCTCCTCGTTTCAACACAGAACGACGACAAAATACATGACACACCATTTCGGTGTGAATGGGAATGCGTTGACTGGTTGGCGTTCCTGGTCAGATCTGGAACAAATGACAATCGAGCAGCTGCCTTTGGTCACCAGGGCATCGAAATTTGCTAGAGCTAGCACTCCCATGAAAAAAAAAACAGTAAAACATCTTTGAATTTGAAACACGAAGGCGATAAAGACATAGCAGCGCGCGGTAATTCGCCCGATCTGATGGGAATTGACATTGAAACGTTGCAAAAAACTTATGAATCTTCTCCCGACGGTCACGCGATGCCTAAAAGAACATGCACGGGGGTTGGAGGAATGGATTGCATTCATGCATATGTTTTCGGCAGATCATTTCCCTTTGGACAACATTGATTTCCAACTGTTCGTGGACGTTGTAGTTTAACACATATTTATTTGCTCAATGCATATAGTATTACATACACACAGGCAAAAGGGATGGGATGACACACGTGCTGTCACTTACAGTAACATCCTCTTCCTATTGTCAAAACACTAAATATATACAAATTAAACGCTGACAAGAGCAAAGAAAATATATGTTATAACAATATATATAGCTATGTATATACAAGTAATGACAACTAACAGTAGAAAGAACTGATGGATTGTTTCACATGTTATGTGTGAGAGAAGGTAGTGATACAACAAACGCGCGATAGAGGTACTGAAATTAAGCAAACGGTAGGAAGGATGGAGAAAGAGTGTGTGTGTGTGTGTGAGAGAGAGAGAGAGAGAGAGAGAGAGAGAGAGAGAGAGAGAGAGAGAGAAGAGAGAGGGGGGTAAAGATATTGCATTTAAATGGTGTCGACAGCTTTACTGGGTTCGATAAAAATTTAACGTTCATGGACGTTTGCGTAAAGTTTACGCAAACTGACAGTATCTATATATTTGTTGCGATATCAACGCGCGATAACACAGTTCTGGGCTGTCCGCTACATATATTTTGGCGCCAAATTTCCCAGGTTCATGCATGGGTGGTTCGAAGTGTGCCCGGATTTTGAACACGAAACACGCCTCAACCCTTTAAAAGATGTTCGTAAAAGCACACATAATCCCTTTTACTCGCAAGTACAATAACTTCTGCAACGAATATCTAGCTCATACATACACTGTATGATTCCCTGATAGCAGCTATATCCGAAAGTCTGAAGCGACCGTTTAGATATTAGGCCTACATTAGTGACGTAGGTTCCTGGACGTCTGACGCGACGGTTTGGGGATTGCATTAGTGGCGTATAGGTTCCTGACCCTGGATATCCCGGACAAGCAGCAGGAGATCCTGATTAACCATGCCATAACGAAGAACGTTTAAGACATAATGTCTAGTAAATCAGTAAGTCATGACACACTGGGTTGTATTATCCCGTGGGGAAAATATAAACCAGGTGGGTTTGGGGGTTGAGATATCATAACATAGTTCAAGCAGCCTGTGGACACACGTACCACCGTAGCGATTGGATTGGACTGTTTATTTGCACAAATTAAATAAATAATACAAAAACATAATAAGATATCCTGAAAATTTGCACAGGAGCGGCATGGCCAATACAGGCCGTCTTCCTGCCGCCCCTTATACACAATATTTAGAGAATCGTTTATTGGGGTTTTGGGACTAGGCCAGGGAGGATTTGAAAGGGGCGGAACCCCTCTCATACAACCCACTTGGGAGTGAAGTTTGAAGTTATGAATGATGAAATACATAACAATGAATGAAAAAAAAGATGATCTAGACATATATTTTTTTAATTTTTTTTAATTTTCTTCCTCTTGAGTGTTTCTTCTGTTGTTGTTGTTGTCGTAGGGAGCTCCATTCCGTGCTGTATACGTTATTCTTGTTCAGCCGCGACCTCTGCTAGTATTATTTTGGACTCTGCGACTAACTCTTCGATGGAACGGGTGGATCTGGTGCTGTTGTTGGTGCTGCTGCTGGTCTCGGTGGAGGTAAATGACTCCGGGCAGGTGTATTCCTGAGTCATCGGGTTGAATGATGATTCAATTTCCATCCCGGCATCAGCAGCAGCTGGCTGGATCTCATCAGTCAGCGCTCCATCGGGGGGGGGGGTGGTCTGGCGTCTCTCAGACCTCTCCCGAACTGGACTACCGGTTGCATCTTCGGTGGTGCGCAGGCGACCATCAGTCTCGCAGCCGAGTGGGAGGAGGCAGCCGGTCGATCCACAGCCGCCCTCTTACTCCACTCAGCCCTACGAGCTGCGTCCCTGCGTCGACGTGAAGGGGTCTTCTTCCTCCTCGTCCCTGCTCCGGTAGTGACATTCCTGCCGACGATCTTGAGCCATTGGTGTTGTCCAGCTGATGCAGTCCTGTACTCCATGGATAGAGTAACGAAGCCCCACCCTTAGCATGATGAAGATTCCAGCTAAGGTGTCTACAACGCATAGTCTACCCAAGGCCGCTAACAAAGCCGAGGGGATTAATTCCATAATCCCCTGCAAAGACGATTTTCTATTACATAACTCGTTAGCTTGTTTTCTACTACACAGCTCGTTGATTTTCTACATTTCTACTATTCGTTGAATTTTCGTGAGCTACCACAAAACTCGGCGATTGTTACTACATAATTGGTGAGCTGCCACATAACTCGTCAGTTAATACACAACTCGGCGTAACACTGCGTCCACATCGTTAGGACAAGCATCATTGAAGTGATCTGTGGACCCACAGAGGAAACAAGATTTTCCACAGGTCTGGAACCTGTCTTTGGTGGGCAGACCTAGGTCTAAATAATGAGGTGTCTGTATATTATGCATTTGAACCATTTCGGCTTCCGTTATATGTGAGTGTTTGTTTCTGAGACATTGCCATTGTTGTTAATATATTTTTTCGTCAACACCATCTGCTGTTTGTTCCAATGAGTGCAGAGGGGTTTCTGATATTTATTTTTCGACTTCAGCATAACTAGCTTTGACCTTACCCTAGAAATGTTATTCATTCTCATACTTAGAAAAACTCGAGCTCAACTGCGTCCCAGATAATATAGTTCTTGACTATTCCATCCGGCCACACAGAATCATGTCAACCATCTATTACGTGTTACTTGTGTTGCGAACATCAAGATGATGTGCTGTGCCATTGTTTTCCCAGGTTCTCTGAAATTGTCATTTTATACCAGGTTAAGTAAATCTCGTTTAGTTTATCAATGTTGCTGTTTCAAAGATGTCATTTCGTTAATGAATTTTGATATAATGGTTGCGTTGGAATTGAAATATATCTGTTCTTTTTTACGGTCGACGCTGGCGAAATGGCATTTCGTTGTTAGCTTGGGTGCAGCAAACGAAAATGTAACATTGGCTAAACCTGCATGGGACATGAACAGGTAAGGGAGGGCTCCATTGTTCACTATGCTAGGAAATTGGGTAATGTTATCCTTTGAGCTCTCTCACGTCAGTTTAGGAATGGACCATCCGACACGGGAACAACCGACACAGGGACAACACCACCAACAATTAACCCGTAAAATGAACGATCAGACCGACACGTAACAACCCGACAAAGCGACAACCCGATCCGACCGACTGTAACAACCCGACATATGGAAAACCCGACCCGACCGACACATAACAACCCGACAAAGGGACAACCCGACGACACGTAACAAACCGACAAAGGGACAACCCGATCCGACCGACTATAACAACCCGACATATGGAAAACCGACCGACGACACGTAACAACCCGACAAAGTGACAACCCGACGACACGTAACAAATCGACAAAGGGACAACCCGACCCGACCGACTGTAACAAGCCGACACAGGGACAACCCGACCTGACCGACACGTAACAACTCGACACAGGGACAACCCGATCCGGCCGACACGTAACAAACCGACACAGGGACAACCCGACCGACAGACTGGTAACAAACCGACATAGGGACAACCCGATCCGGCCGACACGTAACAAACCGACACAGGGACAACCCGACCCGACCGACTGTAACAACCCGACACAGGGACAACCCGACCCGACCGACTGTAACAACCCGACCCGACCGACACGTAACAAACCGATACAGGGACAACCCGACCCGACCGATTGTAACAACCCGACACAGGGACAACCCGACCCGACCGACTGTAACAACCCGACACAGGGACAACCCGAACCGACCGACTGTAAGAACCCGACACAGGGACAACCCGACCCGACCGACTGTAACAACCCGACCCGAACGACACGTAACAACCCGATACAGGGACAACCCAACCCGACCAACTGTAACAACCCGACACGGGGACAACCCGACAACATGGACAATCCGACCGACTGTAACAACCCGACATATGGAAAACCCGACTCGATCGACAGGTAGCAAACCGACAAAGGGACAACCAGCCCCAAATAAAGAATAAAAATAACTTTCTCAACTTTATTTAAAATGGCATTTGGCTTTCCCAGTGTTGAAAATTTCTAACTAAGGTTGGCAAATGTCTAACTGTTGGCCATTTCAATCCAAACTAGGAAAGTATGCAAATGTTGGTCTAAAACAAATGTATTGTTGGAAAATAAAATACCAGAACAATTTTAATCAATCGTTGTGAAATTTCCAACTAATGTTGAGTCAGGTATAAAATGTCCAACTCTTGAAGGTGTTGACCAACGTTGGGGGTGAGACACCCAAACCTAACTCCCTACGTCGTCACGTCCATGTGGGCTGTGCATGATATTTCCAGCTGATAAAACAATTTCACAAGAGGGTATCCGTATGCATATCATATATAGGTATATGACCCAATTGAAGAGTGTGAAAATCGAAAATTTATGTTGGACACCCTATACGAAGACCTTCTTGTTACAACTGTACGTTCTTTAATGTTGTAACTTTCAATAAACTTTCATAATACTCGAAAATGCTTTCTGATTGGGAGATGTTAGTAGTTACAAAGAACACATACATTTGTGATTTATGTTTGTAATCGTATGTTCATATATAGCATTAGCGGAATGAGATATTGTTATTTCGTACAAACAATTGCAGAATCTTACAAAGAAAACTCTTCATAGTATTGACCCCAGTACGTATGTCTAAGAAATGAACTGCCTCATAATTGATCGGTTTTATCGTTCTATAAAAAGTGGGCGGGTTCACGAAGAGTGTCGTCACCAACCAGCATAAGTTATTGGTATATATATTGAGTAAAATTTAAATGTGTGGGCACATGTGATACTGTTGTCAGAGGAAACACCGATATCTATATTCCGTGCATATTATCCGCGCTGAAAGATGGAGTATGAATCGTGCGTAGTTGTTCTTTGCCTGTCATTTGTGGTACTTATTCAAGGTGAGTTTTGGGACAACCTATTATTACGTAGCTAGAACACCTGGTCAATTCCAACAGCAAACGGCAGTCCTTTAAAGCAGACTGATGTATCCAATTCCGAGAAATTTAATTTGCACCCCTTGACCCCTTGAGTATCTCAAACTTCAGAACTGCAATTTTCCTCGGAAAATTTTGGAAAATATTCGACATTTGGTCTAAAGCAACCAATTTCACACCAAATGCTGCTTGGAATACCAAACAATCAGAACAAAAAATAACTCTACATTTTCAGAATTGCTATGATGTTTTCACGAGATTGAAAGGTTCAAAAGTCTCATTGTTTAATTATCACTCGAATCGAAATTTAAATTTGTGCAGTACTATTTTTTGCTCACCAATTTCTGGAAAACTATGGAACAGGATTCCCACCGTGAGAAAGATTTATAATTCAATTATAATATTCCAATTAATTTAATTGTTCAATATCAATTCAATATTTTTATCTGGCAAACTTTATTCTTATTCATTTTCCTTTTTATATAAAATTCAATATATATTTTTTTAATTTGCTATGTTTATTCCATTTTAGTTTTTCTTTAATATATAACTCAATATTTTTATTTCGATCTTGCTATTTTATTCTTATATATTTCACTATCTATATACACTTCAATATTTGTATTTTCATGTTGCTATTTATATATATTCCTATTAATTTTCCTTTTTATATATAATTAAATAGTTTATTTGCTATTTTATTCTTATACTTCTTTCTTATAAATATATTAATGCAATGGTTCAATAATACGTTTATCTTGCTATTTTGATCTTAATCATTTTCCTTTTTATATATAACACAATATTTTTATTTTGTTATTTTATTCTTATACTTCTTTACTTTTTATACTAGTTTAATATTTTGATATTGCTATTTTATTCTTATTCATTTTCCTTTTTTATATATAATTCAATATTTTTGTTTTTATATTGCAATTTTATTCTTACACAATTCACTTATTTTTTTACATTTTATATAGCTTAATTATCTTAATTTTGATATTGTTATAAGTTTTAGTTTATAAATTGTGGTTTGTAAATTTCTATATGCAACTTTTAACAAAAAGATAGAAATATTTCATATACAAACAACTAAATTTAAGATTTAAAGAATGATGAGCATGTTTTGGAATTCATAAAAAACAACTAGAAAATACAAGCTGAACACCTACATTGAAACAAAGAAAAGAAATGAAGAATAAAAAAACCATTCTGGACTTTTGATTCGATCAACACGAAAACTGTCATTAATACAAATCTACGATTCTCGACCGATCGGGACGAAACTTGGTACGTGCGTGTAGTTTGACCAGGCGGTGGACGTTGTCTTATTGGCGAGCCCGTGCGGCGCCCGCTTCGCGCATGCGCAGACGATATCTCGGAAACGTGTGGAGCTATCGACTTGAAATTTGCTATGTGAATGTACCTTGCCCCGGATACGAATTTGATCGTGTCGCCGAGCCCGTGCGACGCCAGCTTCGCGCATGCGCAGACCAGATCTCGGAAACGGGTAGAGCTATCGACTTGAAATTTGGTTTTTGAATAGCCCGGACAACGTCGGGCTGGGTAGAGCTATCGACTTGAAATTTGGTTTTTGAATAGCCCGGACAACGTCGGGCTCATCGGCTAGTATATATATATTTCGTCAACAAATCATTTGCCAACGTCTGTCTGTCTATAGAAATTAACAGGGAACCACCGAGATGTCTCCAAATGGGTCTAACAGGTGCAACATTTTACCAGGAAGGTAATAGCCCAGGATAAGGATAGGATAATTTTATTTACAATATACACACATGGAAAGTACAATTACAAATAAATATAATATTGATAGACTATACATGTATATTGCTAGGGGCGATATAGTCATGACTGACTGTCTTCCTATCACCCATGGATGTGGTGGCAGATTATATGATGAAGATGGCCGAATTAATTTGATTGCCCATGTTAATAGTGATCTGCAGTGACGATGTTGATGTCGGTGACAGAAAAAGGGGGAGAGGCAACACTTTGAACACAATCGATGCTATTATTTTGTCGTCGATACGCACCAAGGAGTCTGATGATGTGCTTTAAAGACGCCAATTTTGTGCCGTTTGTGTCAGATGGGGAGGGGTCATAAATTGATAAGAATGTACTTAGTCGCCGATTTCCACCAAACGTACACTCTAAGTCGAGTTAGGTAAACTTGTACCTAAATTGGGTAAAATGTTTGCCCAACACAATGGTGCATATAGTACGAACGTTTAGAAACTTCATTATTTTTTTCTTGGGTAAAACATCTGTTACCAAATTTGGGTCTATTTTACCAAATGTTAGACAATGTTTTACTCAGCGCTGGGTAATAATTTACCCAATATTAATTTCCCTCCTGACTTGAGCGAATAATTACTTAATTATTCGGTCAAATCAACTGATGTTGAGAAATTTATTACCACTAACGTTGGGTTAAAAACAACCGTTTCGCGACAGAATATATTCGGATATATCTGGAAATAATATGGCTCATTTATTTCGATGGATAAAAATAATTATGCCAATTATGACGATTTGCGACTAGCAGAGTTATCATCGATGACCGCATCTCCCCTGACTATATGTATTCGTTGTGGGCTAGTGCAATATCGCGCTATTCAAGCCGTGTTGACGATGTTCTGTCTTTTTGTGTATTCGTAGTCACTGGTGCAATATCGCACTATTCAAGCCGTGTTGACGATGTTCTGTCTATATGTGTATTCGTAGTCGCTGGTGCAATATCGCACTATTCAAGCCGTGTTGACGATGTTCATGTCTATATTTATTCTTGACTTGAAACATATTTTATTTGCATAATATACAAAAGGGATTGGGGCACAAGTTTTTACAACTTATGAAGCCCCTCTCCCAACACAATATAGCAACACACATGAAATCAAGATGACGATACAAACGTATTTACATGGTGATAAGTTTTGATGTACGTAATATGTATTGCCTTCCAGAGATGATCGGGCTAGATCTAGGTTGGCTACTGGCCGTGGAAATTTGTGTTTAAGGACGATTTGAAGTATTTGGTACGATTGGCGCGAGTGTTAATATAATTAGGTATTGTTAGTATTTGTATTATGGCGGTAGAGACAATGCAACACTTGTATTCGATTTTTGGTTACTGTTGTGCTCAGGAAGGCAATACAGATAACTAATCAGAACGAAATGTTCGAATGTGAGGTTTGTCCATATGTGAGGTGACTGCCACGTAACAAATTTTAATTCCGGAAGCAATTTTAAGTGGATTCGGAAGTAAAACAAATAAGACCATTTAGGGATTAAAACGCTTGGTCGCTGCAATATATTGCTGTGTGATGAGAAATAATTTCTTATTTTTTTGGGACGAGACATCGGGTATTCCACACATGAGTTCAGCAGTATCGGTTATTGCGATATTTTCACGGGTCATTTTCACTAGAAATTCGGAGCGCTCTCTTTGGTACAATGGGCACATGAAGAAATAGTGATAGGCGTCCTCATATCGATTTCCACAGGGACATGCGGGGCTATCAGCAATGAAATTGTTGAACATATCAGATCGGAGTTCACTACAGAAATTACGTATGCGACAATGAACAATGTTGTATTTTCTGCGTCCAGCGTAGAAATGTTGAGGGGGACTGAGCGTGGGATCTATCAGGTTCAAGTCGGTTTTAAAGGTAGAAAATTGGTCCGCGTCGGTGATTAATTTGGGAAGTTTATTCCATTCTAAGACTATCACTGGGAAAAATGATTGTTTGAAGTGTTCAGTGTTGCTATAGTATGAATAAAATTTACTGGGACGACGCCAATTATAATCTGCAACTTCATGTGATCTGGGGGGAAGTATGGTGGATAGATAGGAAGGTGCTAAATTATTAACTATTTTATAGAGTGCCTGCAATTTATGTATTTGACGTCTTTTGTATAGTGAAGGCCAGCCAACTTCCTATAGTACCATATTATCCGAAGCAGAACGGGTGATACCACTGACTATACGCCCAGCGTCGATATGAAGCCGGTCAAGCTTCTCTAACAAGTAATCCGAAGCATTGTCCCACACTGCATCCGAGTAATCAAATAGGGGTAATATATATGTTTTGTAAATAATTTCAATGGTTTTCCTGCCAAGTTGATATTTAAGCCGTCGGAGTTGAGATAGGCGCGAGGCAATTCTTTTGACTGAGCCTTCAATATGGGCGTTCCATTTGAGATTTGATTGGAGTTCCAGACCTAAATGTTTATGCTTGTCCACGAAGTCAATTGAGTTTCCTACAAAATTTAGGTTCGGTTTCTCTGTTGAGGGCGCAACTAATGAAAAGGACATGCCAACTGTTTTAGTTGGGTTAAAGCTGACCAGCCAGTTTCTGGACCACGCTGTAATTTTGTCTAAGTCGCTATTCATAGTATGTTCAAGTATATTATGATAAAAGTGGCTGCTCGTGAGGCAGGTGTCATCCGCATACATTCTCGTTACAGATTCAATACCGTCGGCTAAATCATTTATATAGACGAGGAACAAAAACGGTCACAGGAACGGCCCATCAAGAACACATTGTAATTATCAATTTGTACATACATCATTTTACCAAAATAAAATAACCAAAAAAATCATATAAACCAAACAAATATGTCCACTGTACAATACTTATATATATATAGATGTATATCATGTCCTGTTCATTATCGTTCAAAATTACTTCAGCGAATAAAAATCTTAATTAACACTGTATATGATTGTTAAAATATGATTTCACCTACGCCCGTGCACGACATGGGGAAGAAGGGTGGGATAGAAAAATGCACCAACACCTCTGGGTAACTCGCCAAACTCCAATCTCCTCACCTCTCTCTCTCTCTCTATATCACATCGATCATCTCGGGTGTTCGCGCCCTTCTTCTCTTCTGATCAACAATCACATGCCATTCAATACAACAGTGTTCAAACATGCTATTGGAATTAAAATCTCTTTCAGTGCAATACAATAGTCATACATATATATAGAGAGTATATCATGTCTTGTTCATTGTCATTCAGATTTATTTCAGTGAATAAATAAAAATCTTAATTAACACTATATGAAATTGTCAAAATACGCTTTCACGTACGCCCGTACAGTATGGGGGAGGTAAATACAACAACATACGACAACTACGCAAAACTCTAAGTGCAATTGCCGGGGCCTATCTACATGCAATTCTCCCTATGTCTCGCTCTCGCTCTGCGCGTACCGCATCCGTCTGGTCCCTGGTCTTCCTGCTTGCGTTTGCTTGAGTTTATACATATGCATACTTTTAAACAACTAACAAAACTAACAAACTTTAACATTACAACACGAGCCCCGTTCTTCATTCCAGCGCACCATATGACTCGCTCAGCAACAACAAAATCATTAAAGGGACAACTCGGGACTCCACCATCATACCCCATATTAAAGCTCGTGGGCCCTCCCTCACACAACATTCAATTCAATTCAACTCAACCTTTGCCGGGTTCGGACATGACAATTTTCTGTGTACAATAACTCCAACAACAACAAACCGTGGGGTGAAGGAGAAGATCACTCGATCTTTTCGACCATCCCCGTCTACTCTCTTCTGGTCCCAGGATAGACCCCTGTGGCACTCCTGATGGGATGATCTCATATTTTGAAAATGTATCATTGACCTGGACTCTTTGTGTCCGGTTATCTAGATAGTCTTATATCCAATGCAATATGTTTCCTTCTAATCCGTAAGCATTCAATTTATGAATCAGTCCCCTATGCCAAACCCTTTCAAAAGCTTTGGATATATCACAGAATATAGAACATGTAAATATTCCTTTATCAAGGGATTGGCACAGGTTGTGATATAAGTCTAATAGCTGGTATGTTGTACTGTGACCTGAGAGAAAACCGGATTGATGGAAATACCAGAGTTCATTTTCGGTGAAAAATTTACTAATCTGTTTCAAAACCATTTTCTCAAAGATTTTGGCTACACAAGGTAGAAGTGAAATTGGTCGGTAATTTTTAGCATCAGCGGGATCATCTTTTTTGAAAATCGGGATCACGTTTGCGGATTTCCAGGACTCGGGGAATTTCTCTGTATTGATAGATTTCCTGAATAGAAGGACGAGTGGGCGGGCTATTGATTTTGCTGTTTCGCGGAGCATTCTAACACTAATCCCATCGTGCCCATGGGGTTTGTTAAGTTTAAAAGATTTTATGGCTAACTCAACTTCGGATTCTGTGAAAAACAAATCAGGCATAATGTTTGCGCTGCGTTTCGGAAAGTTAGGCAGATTATGATTCGCGTCATTAATGGTAGAATTCGAAATGAAGCTGTCGTTCAAAATTTTTGCCTTTTCGATGTCTTCGATTGCATATGAGATATTGTTAGCCGAGATAGTGCCGGATGAGCTGAATAGTGGGGGGATGTTTTTTGCTCGTTTCTTTTGTAGCAGGTAATGTATTATTCGCCAAAAGTCTCGGGGGTTAGATGCTTCACTTATTCTTTCTTCAACATTTTCTTCAAATTTGATTTTCGCGTGCTTCTTCATATTATTGACTTTGTTTCTTATGTTTTTATATTTTCTCCAGACTTCGGGGTTTCCTGTTTTTATGGCTTTTTTCCTAACTCTGTCACGTTTTCGTATTTCAAAACGAATGTCCGAATTGAACCAGATTTTATCAGAGGTTCTTACTGTAACTTTCGATTGTGGAATTGTTTTCGTCATTATGGATAGAAATTCTAGTTTAAAGTTATTGGCAGCTATGCTCACATCAGAAGCACGCGTTATGAGCTCATTCCAGTCGACTTGGGCAAGAAGGCTATTAGAATGGGAAAAGTTACCTTTTCTGTAGCTCCACACATTTCTTATAAAAGACGCTGCGGTCTTGTTTTCAAATGATAATGTAGCATAAACACCTAGGTGGTCTGAAATTCCGAGATCTAGGACATCGGCGTCTATTACACGGAGAGAGTTTGATGTGATAATTGGGTCAAGCAATGTACTTGAATTAGCGGTAACTCTCGTTGGGACCTTTATAGCATTTTTCATGCTGAAACCATCCGTTATATTTTTCAATTTCGATGAACTATTCATGAAATTGGAGTTAAAATCTCCAGTGATGACTACATATTCTGAGATTTCGAGAGCGGTTGCAATTGAGGATTCGAGGAGTGTCCAATAGTTTTGAGAGCAGAATTGATCAGATCTATACGATACTCCAAGAATAATTCGAGTTTTCTTTGAGTGGATTTCGAACCAGAGGCAGGAAGAGTCAAATTCTAATTCGGGCTTACGATTAAATATTAGGTGATCGGCGAACATTACACATATACCGCCACCCTTTGAATCACGGTCTTTGCGAATGGGGGTACAAAATCCATCCAGTTCTAATTGGTCTGAATGATAAGATGGATCAAGATGGGTTTCTGTGAAACATAAAATGTCAAATTCGTTAATAAAGTCTGCAATCTTTACAAGTTTATTTCGGATACTCCTTACGTTAAAGTGAAAAAGTGATATACAGTTCTCAACGTTAGTCTGAGACAACGGTCCTGGGTTAACATGGATATCGCCGGATAAAAGTAGTAGACAGAGCGTAATTAGAAGTATCGACCTTGCGTTTGGTGGACTGAAGTATTTTCCGAGATAATAGCTGCTATTTTTCACAGTTTTAGATGCTAGTGGTCGTTTTGATGAGTCGAAGATACCAATTTCTGCCCTATACTGATTCAAGGCACACGTCATATTTCAGACGGTGGTTCGATATCAATATAGGGAAGCAACTGGACTCCGACTCAACAAACAATACTGATAGTGGCACCTCACAAATGGACTTGACTGTCGTTCTTACATTCTGGATATTTTCAATAGGAAATGATGTACATGAATAATCAAAAGTGATCAATAAATAGAACAGAGAAAACATGATGAGAACATGGAGACATTTGCAAATATTTACATACTGATATTTGGTGGTGATTGGCATGAGGGGGGTTTTCGGCTGAGTAACGGGTAGCTATGTTGAAAATAAAGGGATTGTGCTTGGGATTATTATCATGGATATTTGTTTACGGGTTGATCCGAAATTATTGGGGAATTTAGAAGTTTCATGATGAGGAAAACAGAAGCTTGTGATTATTATACTGGAGACCTTTAGAGGTTTTGACAAAATTCATTTTAATGTTAAGGAACGTGAACTTAATCGTCTGTACTGGATTAGTGGGTTCCCACTTGAAGTTGAACTTGAGCAGGAGAAATTGCAGGTCAAAAGTGTCTGGGTTTTAGTTCACAGGTATAAGTGAGTATATTACCCGGTATGAGATATTTTGCTGTAACACAGGGATGTTTGGCATCCAGAGAGGGTGGCTGGGATGGCAATATGTTTTTTTAAAGTGGTTGGAGGGGGGGGGGGGGGGGTGGTCTGTGTTATTTTTTCCATCAATAAATATGTTATAAACAAGTGGATTTCAGACATCACATTGTATCCTTCAGTTGAGGAGGTCACACCAGGTCACACAGCCAATTTTTGTTTGTATTTTTATTATACGACTTAGTGAGTTGTCACTTGAGGGGGAGGTAAGCGACCAGTTCTGAATGGGCACCCTCCATGTGAATCTCCCCAGCAAAGGTAACATTTGAAGTAGTTGACTGGGGACTAAGGGCTAAGGCAACCATATCATTAAACAGACATAACATTCGACTGGCGGGTAGGCTTTTGGGGGTTACAACATTTGACCTAGTTTAAAAAAAATAAAATAATAATAATAAAAAAAATAAAATATATATATATCCTGTAGAAACTAAAAAATAAAAAAAAAATAAACCCAACTTTGGAATGGAATATATTCCAAGCCTACCCGCCAAAATAATATTAATTGTTTTCAGTACGGCACGTACGGTCACGCCGAGATATATTTGCAGCCCTGTAAACCCTGCTGTGGAGACCCGCATGGAAAAGCCCACCCAAAATCGGTCACCTCCCTAAAACAGTTTTAAGTGTACATTTTCAGCATTTTCTTCCATAGGACATTGTAATATAATTAGGAGCTCAATAGTATGCATCTGCTGAGATTTTGACAAGGGGGTATATGTTATTTCTTACTCAATTGTAAATAAAATATACTGTATTTAAAAACTGGCAATGTGACCTCCCCTATGCAGTTTAAAGGTACTCAACCCGTAAAGAGGGTCCCCATCTCAACAGATTCCAACAACAACAATCCGATCAGAGGGTCCTATATTACTATTTCTTTGGCTTTGGGGGTAAACAATATTTGATTCGAGTCGAGGAACCCATCAAACAAAGCTCAGAGTTATTAGATATTGATTTTTCAAATTTGTTATGTTCTCGAGATGAGTACCAATAACTGCCGTAATCTGCTCTGGATGTGTACTCCAAATCTATTCACATAGACAAGGATGAATAACTCTAAAATCAAGTGGTAATTTTTACGCAATTTTGACTGAGTTCTGGGCCAGATAGTATTCCCGATAATGAAAAATAATAGATTTCTAAAATCGATATCTAACAAATCTGAGCTTTGATGGGTGACTTCCTCGACTCGAATCAAATATTTTCGACCCCCGAAGCCATTGAAATAGTAATTGAGAGGAGTTTTATCGGGTTGAGTACCTTTAAGCACTTATATGTTATATTATAATATAATAATTTTATATATGGAATATATATATGCTGTGAAACAAGAAAGAAAGGAAAGAAAAGAAAAGTGTAAGACATAAACAGATTAGATTATATACATATAACATATATTAGTGGCATAGATGGATGCAATTGTCGGAACATAATTTTTGTGTCAGAGGAGCCCCAGTGATTTCCCGAGGAGTAAGGGCTTATAGTATTTTATATATATTTTGTATAGATCATTAGATCTGTGTGGAGCTGACAGTCTGACAATAGAGATAATGTTGGCAAATGTGGATTTAATTTTCTTAGTGCTCAGCACAACACTGACAATGAGATTCTGGCAATGTTAAAATTTGTTAGCAACACTCAGTTGGTAACTTGTTATATAATTTATTCAGCACAAGTGTACTCAGTTATGCATTTTTCAGACAGCAGATAATATGTAACTGCTTGCCCAATGGTTTAGGCAATGTATTTGCTTTTAAAGATTTTACTGGAGCAGCAGTTAATCCTAAATTAGTAATGACTGGTGCGTACTACTGTTCCCAAATTGAGATTTAGGCCAAAATAGATGAATTCCCACTTTAAACGTTGTCCCAAAAATGATTGGAGTTTAGGCCAAATTACAAATTGGTCCAAAAAAGTTACGGTACCAAGGTTCATGCTAAATGTTGGGGTCCTCTGATCCTTAGGCCAAGAATTTTTTTTATCTATGTTTAGGGCTCCCTACCTATGCTAGAGACAGGTGCCTACTATACTACAGGTATTATTTTGTTTGGCCTTAATCACATATATAGATACACCCCTCAGCTCCCACGAGTATTCAGGATTCTAGTTAGATTTCTACATTTCTTCAATTATGCTACTATATGGGTCTGAAATGAACTGCTTTCCGACACATAGATTGATGACGGTCGACAGATTTATTTATTTATTTTATTATAATATATTATTTTCTAGAATTTTTTATTTTTATTTATTTTTTATTTTTTCAGGGGTTGGGGTCGGTATGTACCGATGCTACCCCGTGCATGACGTATAGATATAAAAGCTCTTTATTTATTTATTTATTTATTTTTTTCTGGGGGTGGGGGTCGGTATGTACCGATGCTACCCTGTTCATGAAGTATAGATATAAAAGCTCTTATTTGAGTAGAATCAACCATTTGGAAGTTAATTTCCATCATTGCATGCAGCAGCACTGTTACTGTTAGTCTAACTTAGCTAAGGGGTATTTTTCATTTTGTGAATCGTGATGTACATATATTTATATTTTGAGATCGATGCATGGAACATTTTTATGCTATTATATTAGTCACACAGGTTGATGACAGTCGACTTAAGATTTATTTATTTGTTATTATAATTACCAATAGAGTTTAAAAAAAAAAAAAAAAAAAAAAAAAATGTTTTTTATTTATTTATTTATTTTATTTTGAGATTTTGTTTCAGGGGATGGGTGGGGGTGACTATACATATTATGTACCAATGCTACCCCATACCTGAGTTATAGGTATCATAGCTCTTATTAGAGTAGTGTCAACTGTCAACCTACTGGATGTTGATTTACATTGTTGCATGCAACGGTACTGTTAGTTAGTTTACATAAGAGAACACACTCTGTTTTCCATTTTGTGAATTGTGTAGTATCTACATGTAGTTTGAGATAGAAACATTGTTAACCTATTATAATTAGTCAAAACTGCTTTCTAACAATTGAGGTGATGACCGTTGACTTAGGATTTATTTATTTATTATAATTATTGTTATTGTTATTTTGGGGAGGAGGTGACTAATATATATGCTGTACCGGTACCAATGCTATATACCAATGAGTAGTGTCAACCTATTGGAAGTTCATTCACTTCTATGCATACAACCATGGACGTAAAGTACATCGCTGATACAACAGTACTATTACAATTAATCTAACTTAGTGATAGCACCCCGTGTTTTCCATTTTGTGAATTCATTTGAGAATCATGATGTATTTACGGGCATCGAACATGTCCAGGTGTACATATATTCTTGTCACTGCCGGAAAGAAAATATTTTATGGCTGCATATTTTTCAGTTTTCACCTTTTCCAATTATTTAGATAGTTTTGTGGGAATAAGTACCTTAGTTTTTTTCTATAATTTGAGTAGGACATAATTGTATCCAAAATACTTGTGGAAATCATGAACAGTTCTGCCATTTGTCTACTTTTTCCAACCAAATGTTCGTAAAACAGGCTAAAATATTGTTTTGGCCTAACCATCACAAATCACTTTCACTCGATTATACATGTATAGGCATGTGAAATAGTGAATATAATTATTCACTCTTGTATCATATATTGGATATGACCCCAATTGGGGGGACGGGGCAAAATAACATCCTGAATCCTGAATACATAGTGCATAAATGTGACATTAACTAGGAGATAAATACATGTAGATGTGACATTAACACATTTTTAGGGGACGAATTGTATATATCCTGTATGGAGAAAAGAGAGCTAATGGATATAACATACAAGTACTCTCTGTGGCATTTAATAGTAGTTTCTGGAAGTCATCAATCTGTAAACTTAACTGCTCAGGGCCGGGCCGGCCCTGATCAATCAAGCTCACAGACCGATGGCTTCCTGTCATCAATTTGTAAACCTAATCGATCAGGGCCGGCCCGGTGCGGGGGGGGGGGGGGGGAGATATCCTGGGGGGAGATGACGTGCTACACCGGCCCTGATCAATCAAGCTCACAAACTGATGGCTTCATGTTCAGCAACGGGTTCTCAGAGTTTAATGCGATGATGACGCATTTTAATTTCTGCGGTTACTTATTTAGTAGAATGTAATTATGATTATAATATAATATAAATATTAATATTATCGGCCAATGGAATTGTGCATTGTGCCAATAAATAATCAAATTCGTTATTATTTTCCGTCGAAAGGAAATGTGACGATTGACAGTAAACATTAAGTTAATTAAACACTGGCCAACTTGGAAAAGTGACTTTAAAGAAATTAAAAAGTTTTGGAGGTTAAATTGGATGTACTGTACATGGTGAGAGGGCTAATTGATACATTTGTATATCATACACTCGGATTTCTAGTCAAGGATGCACAATCCGAATTGAATTGTACCCATATCTTCAGATGCCAAAAACAACATTTAATGAGGTGCTGCTTCAGTTATGAAAAAAAGAGAAAGCTAACCGCTGACAGCTATACTTTAAAATTTTCCAAAAAACAAAAACAAAAGTTTTATTTATCGACATGTTCAGCAAGATATGGTATCAAGATTATGTCGGTTAATATTGATTGGATATTTACACAGCCGCCAGATAATTGAGTTGGTGAGAAATAACAGATTTCAAAACTCGAAATCTGATAACAATAATATTATAGGGGCGTTAAATTGGATTATGCATCTTTAATTAGTATTACTATGTATATGTAAAATATGTTAGTTTTGGAGGTCTAATAGCCTGAATCATATATTGATAGGATGGGGGCATGTATATTTCGCACACTGTGATTCATATTTCACAGTCTGTGGTTAAACACATCATGTATTTAATATAAAGCGAGCACAGAGAATAAAGCGCGGAATTGACTGAGTAGCTTTTGGAGATTAGTTATTTGTTCTGAATTGACTGTATGTTTGTTTTTTCTATTTCAAACTTTCTGTTTTGTCCTGACTAATCATGGGATCCTGGGATTTAGATATATAAATTTACAAATTAAATATAAAGTGAATATATTGTAAATTAGGATATTTGGAGAGCGATTTCGACTATGATAATGAGTATCCTCTGGAGATTGGGTGTCTGTTCTAAGTTGACTTTTTTTTTTTAAACAGTTTATTCCAATGTTGGAAACAGAGATCCATCTTCAAAGTGCAGACATGCATAGTGAAATTAGCTTTCTAGATTTTTCCTTTCTTACTAAGTTTAAGAAGGTTGTGTGGATACAAATGAAAATTTACACGTATAAGGGGACTGTTGAAGATTTTAGACTTTGGGTGGGAGATGGTAAGTGCTACATCTTATGTGATTCACTTTTTCTTGAGGGCCTGTACTTCCTCGGATGAAGTTACTTTGATGGGTCTTGAAGTGTCAGTTTTCTTGGTGAATATATTACCCCGAAATGTCCAGTAGGATGAAATATGGTTCTCCTTCTTTAGGGCGGAAAGTTCTTTCACTAGGTCATTTCTGGCTTTGGTAAGATTTTCTGTGATGAAAATCTTGCTTTGACCCTTCAACAGTTTCTTGTTATCGAATACTGCCTTTCTCGCGTACCAGTTTCCGAAACGGACAATGATATTACAAGCCTTAGTGGTTGTTTTGGTTATCTGATTGGCTTGGGTGCTTGTTTCTGCCTGCTGAGAGGAAGTTGCTTGAGAAGTTGTTTTGTTAGCACTCTGTACAGAGTTAAAGAGCATGTCAGCCTTCCTTGCTGGGATTAGTGGACCTTCAGGTACGGTGTAGGGTGCACCAAGAGGATGAGCATTAGAAATGTCTCTGGGATCAAGTTTCACTCTAAGGAAATGTTCACAGATATCCAAAATTACACCTTTAGCATCAATGTTGTAGGAGTTTGAGATGTGATTCGGTATTGGAACATTGTGAAAGATGAGACAATTGATTCGACTGTATTGTTCACCTTTCTCTACTTCCTTGTCGGTATACTTCATCGCTTCCTGTAGTTTCTGTTCCATAAGGTTTTCAACCCAGTCTTTGTCAAGTGACCCAGTGGCGGTACTTGAATTCACGTTTTGCATGGCTAATTCGGTCAATTTTTCATTTTCTCCCTTTAATCGACCCACTTCAGATTTGAGAGAGTTAATTTCTTTTTCCATCGACTGCATCCCATTTTTCACAGAGATTACTTCCTTTTGTGTATTGGATATACTGGTTTTTTACAGTATCTTCGATTGTGTGGTTCATGGTGGCAAACATGTCAGTTAAGATTTTCATCTGATTTCCCAGTGTATATATTTATTAGCAGTGGGTCTGTGCAATATCGCGCTATTCAAGCCATGTTGACAATGTCATGTCTGTACGTATTCGCAGTGGGTCTGTGCAATATCGCGCTATTCAAGTCGTGTTGACGATGTTCTGTATATATGTATTCGTAGTGGGCTGGTGCAATATCGCGCTATTCAAGCCGTGTTGACGATGTGCTGTCTATACGTATTCGCAGTGGGTCTGTGCAATATCGCGCTATTCAAGTCGTGTTGACGATGTTCTGTATATATGTATTCGTAGTGGGCTGGTGCAATATCGCGCTATTCAAGCCACGTTGACGATGTTCTATCTAATATGTATTCGTAGTGGGCTGGTGCAATATCGCGATATTCAAGCCGTGTGGACGATGTTCTGTCTGTATTCGTAGTGGGCTGGTGCAATATCGCGTTATTCAAGCCATTTCTACGATGTTCTTTATGTATGTATTTGTAGTGGGCTGGTGCAATGTCGCGCTATTCAAGCCAGCATGGCAGTCAACGATTTTTTCCAATGTGCCAAAATCTGAGCCTGACCATTTGACGGACGGCAACAAGGAAACAGATTGGGGTATTCAACCATACACCTGCACGCATACAGCATTGGAAGAAGACCCCTGGCTTGTTGTTGATCTTCGTGATATTTATCGAATCAATGGCGGATTGGTCGTAAACCGCGGAGACTGCTGTTGTGAGTATTTTAATAATTTAATAATTGACATTCACATAATGAACTGATAAGAGTTACGAATAGCTAATAGTATAGTCGTACATTTTTAGGATGGTCCAGAATTGACGACTATGAGTCCGTTTGTGAGAAAATAGTGCAGTTCAAACTTCTTGTCGCTCACAGTAAGGTTATATGGTACTGTTTGACGTGATTATGTATATGGTATTCCCCTCACTGTCGGGCATTTGTCCAAATAATTCACCGAGGCGTAGCCGATGTGTATATATTGGGTCTAATACGCATTCATTAAATCCGAATACATACGGATAGCTATTTGGAAAACTAAAGCCAACATGTCGAGTCATATCCCGAAAGTCCATACAATTGGTAGATATAAATATGTACCCCCGTATATTTTTACAGGATAATAATACATAACAAGTCCATGTATATTATCATAATCGACCCACGTGCATCTCATATCACACATACATGTTTTACACTTGCATCACATTGTTATAATTTTGAAAAAAATTAAAATGGCATACACATAGTACAAGGCTCGCGGGCACACCGCGTTATGAGCTATATGTTCAGGTTTTGTTAATTATAAACGCTCTGCATCGTTTTGGTTTTATCATTATATCAATGCAAAATAGTCGTTCCGTAGCCATGTACGTAGTTTCGAAGTTCATCTGCACTTAAAGGTTCGGTTGGCCTTGGCGGTGGGTATCCTGTGAAAATATTTCCACCCGTCAAAAACCGCCACAAACAGAAAGAACATCAAAATGTAGACACACTTTGTCCGTATACAAATAAGAAACATCGCATAAACAGTATGTTATTGTCATATGTTTGACCATTGTTATGTAAACAAAAGCATAAAAAGTAACTTTTCTGGTGTTTGTTTATATTATGATGGTAAACATAAAGAGCGTTCTTTGTTGGTGAATTCCTGATATGGAACTAATAAAGAGCGTTTATGCCATTTGTGTGTGATTAGCCAGTAGCATTGTGCTGTATTCTGTAACACAATCAGGCTCTTGCTTAGGTAAAATATAGTAGGTCTTTATGATAACATGCTGTTTACGCGATGGTCATGGTATATATGAACGAAACTGTATGCGTTTTTAATGTTTTTCTGTTTACGGTGATTGCAACAAATATGAATATTTTCGACAACTAAGGCCTCACGTGCCTTTAATTAATTTACAGGATTTTATCATATATTTGTCCATTGAAACAGAGTAGATGGCATTAACATCATTTATATATATGGCTTCTACATATATGTCTCGTATTAAAAATACAGCCTATTTTGGAGAATGTTGTGAATTAATAGTCACATTAATTAGAGTATAATAAAGAGCGTTTATTGTTAGTATGACATGGTTGTTGGTGATTAATAAAGAGCGTTTATTGTTAGTATGACATGGCTGTTGGTGATTAATCAAGAGTGTTTAGCTCGGCGCTTGGGCCGTATAATGCCATTACATACTTGAACCCTTGTGGGGACATATTCCGTTTCCTATAGAAATATATGCTTCAAATGGACGTATAATGTATTATAACCTAATACCAGCAACATAAAGGAGCTAACATAGGCCCTAGCATCAGTTGAACATGCTATAAGCTTTTAACACATTGGAGCTCGTTGTGTTATTACATAATATTCATTAGAATCATGCAGCTATGTTCATGTGTATGGAAACTGACGCGAAAACACATGTAGTTAAAACGCACCCATGCATGCAGTATGCACCAGCCACTATACCGATTATCGCCCTTTCATTACAATCTCCTAATTATGTTTAAGCACGCCCTACTACCTATCACCAAACAACATACCTAAAATCGCGGGAACTTAACTTTCTACTTAAAATGGACTTAAGATTGTTTTATGAAACGCGTTCGGGAAACGGAAAAGAAACATCATAAGATTCACCTTATGTCTTATATAATAAGTCCATCTTAAGATCATCTTTACTTAAGTCATTGCTTCGTGAAACTATGAAACGCAATTCTTGTAATACAGTACGTAAAGACTGTGTGATAAGCAACACACTCAACACCACAATGCCCCACTAAGACCAACGTGACTCACAAGGATTCACTGATTTGTTTCTCGGAGATCCACGATGAATTCACATCACATGTACATGTACGTTGAGCGCCATAATATGAATCATAAAAATAATGGATACTGACCATGCAGGGCTCACCAAGAACCACTACACGTCGCGGCAAAACAGCGACATATACTTGGATTAGTTTACGCAATTTCGATTTATTTTATAACGTTAGTAACTAAATATTGATATATGTTTTAACTTGTTCAAACTTTTAATGGCCGCTTTGAAGTTTGGATAAATTTGCCCCACCATGTTGATTACACCATAGCGATCTCTAATCATCGCCACCAAGCTGCCGTTGTTGAATGTGTCAACGTGAATTACTCTCTTAACTTAATAATTTTGTAATACACAATTTGTGTTTTATTGTATTCGCATGAATTTCTACCAAAGAATATATCTTTCATTGTTGTCTAAGATTCAGCATATGCCGACAACTCTTTCGTTTACAAGTTGTATTTACAACATGCTTTGAGAGAAATCAGTTATATGACCTTTGAGCGTATTTGTGTATGATCTTAATCAGAACTGGTGCTAACAGATATACTACTGACAAGAATTACGAAGTAATCGACTCCTTAAACACAGCAGAATTATGGGTAACTTTTAAGGATTTAGTCGGAAATATGGCTTGTTGTCATTCATCGGAAAGCTCTCTTCAGCTGTGTTTAAGGAGTCGATTAGTAGTCGTAATTTGTTTTCGAAAGGTCCACAAATCTTTTTCGCAGAATTGACGACCTCGAGTCCGTTTGTGAGAAAATCGTGTCGTTCGCACTTCTTGTCACTCGCAGTATGGTGATATGGTTCTGTTGGCCGTTGTTATTTTTTACTTAATTATTTTGTTGTCAGGTCGTAGCTTAACGTGATGTGATTGGCAAGATTATCGTGTTTCACGGCGACGAATGGTTTGATTGCCACTAAGAAATAGGTATTAAGGTCACATGGCGATTATAATTTAAGGATAAATTCTCAGAGTCATATCCCACATTGAAGTAATTTTAGAGAAGCGATCTCGAACTTACTATTACATGATGTTTTTGTGAGTTTTGTTTCTTTCGCATAATGAACGACGATAGATACTTATTACTCATAGCTATTTGTAGTCGCAATCTTTCGGACGGTCCAAGAACTTTTTAGCAGAATTGACGATTACGAGTCCGTATGTGAGACAATCTTGCTTGCCACTCACAGTAAGGGGATTATGGTCTGCTCTTGACTAAGTACAAATAAAAGACAACACATTAGTAGCAGATAGACGCTGGCTTTATTGGTGACACGGTGAAAACAGACATTCCAGCAACGGCCGTCAGAAACATTTGGAAGCAGAACACTTTTTAATTTTCGTGCCAATAGCATGGCTAGTAACTTCATACTGTCTTATATGCTAATGCAGTATACTCATGCAGTTTGTAAATATCTTCTCAAACCAAGATTTTCTAACAACTTGATTGAACTGACAGCCGTTTACAGAAGGCATTCAGGCATTAACACCGAGGTAAAAGCACTGTGTGGAGAAAACAACTCTGAAAGCTTTGAATACTCTTGCCTGCATTCATGCAGAACACCAAACATATGCAATTGATACATTATATGCACATATAAACATGATCAATATGAATCCTACGCGATTAGTTCCAATTCGTAATAATTTGATTCCAGCAAAGCACTAAATTCCAAAATTCAGAAAAATCTACACAATACGTGAGCTCCATTTATTTGAAATATCCACATGTTCTTTTAATTTAAATTAAAATTTGTTACGTGCACCTTGCGAGACCAGACCGGCTAAAGTGAACAGAACATTAGCTCACCCGGTAAAGCGGACCACGGCTTACACTCAATCACTCATTAACACTAACCACATGCCTTTAGCGTGTACTCCACAATGACAACGACTCAGTTGTACTCATACGTTACGCTTCAGACAAAAGTTTTGTACTATACTGCGAAACGTCCAAAACAAATAGTTCTGCGTACCGTGATTATTTTGTACTTGTGTTGTTATCAGGCCACAGCTTAGAGCTTTGTGTTTCTGAAGATTCTCGTGTTACACGACGACGAATTAGTTGATTGCCACTAATATATACAAATTAAGGCCACATGGCGATCACAGTTTAAGGACATAATATCAGATTCGTCTCCCACATTGAGGGCTGGGAGACGATTCCGAACTTATTACTATATCACCGATTTGCGAGCTTTGTTGAAAATCCCAAACCATAATCGTAATAACGGATTGGAAAAAACGACAATTAATACAATCTCTCCACCTCAGGAAGTCACAGGAATGTCTTATTCGATTGCCTTATTCGAATGTTTTATCCGCCGCCTTTTGACCAGCCTTTGACCATTTGACCCAACGGATAAACCATTTCCATGGTTCTCCGCTGGCTTTAACGACATATTCGCATTCCACATTACTGTACGTCATATATCACATTACAAACTGAGCGATGAACGACGAACGAATTATACTATAATTTATAGAAACGAACGTATATATGATAAACGACAACTGATATAAATAGAAATAACACCAATATTAGTGATGCACTGCCTTATTCTCAATTCTTATCAGTAGATAATTGTCTTATATAAGCAAGTTGTAAAGTGTATATCGTTAACATACATGTATGTGATCATATTGACAGCCGAGAGACTGAGAAACTTCACGATCCATACATCTCTGTCCATGGAAAACAACATGGATATGTCTGGCTTCACGACCGAGTGCTTCTACTTCCCTGGAGTGGGGACAGCGAGCCAATATATTTATTTCAACTGCACATGTCCAGTGATTGGGAAATATGTACGGATTCAGATCGTAGGCTTCATCACTTACCTGACAGTGTGTGAATTGGAAATCTACGGAGATCTCATGGCGAATAATACAGGTTAGTTTACAATTCCAAGTCCATTCAATTGTTTGTTGGGTAAAACCAGGCAATCATATGAATACATTGATTGATTGATTGGTTTGGGGTTTAACGTCGTTTTAGCCGATATGCCATATCACGGCCAAGAACAGAATCGAGTATCAAACAATATCGTAGCGAAGAAACTGTGTAGATAAATCAGACAGTGGATTAGATTAAAACAATGCAATGAGCTATGTACAAATAACATTACACAGAAGGAATGTTTCTGGAATATAAATTAAAAAAATGACTTGTGTGCAATCTTACTATAACACGTATAAAAGTTGTACAGAAATAGAAAATAACTAGCAAATAAATAAGACGGAATTACCAAGGATCCACATCAAAATTTGTAAATTAGCTTTAAAATCAGATTTTGCATTGATAAGGTTTGTATACTATTTGATGAATCGCGCATGATCCTTTAACAATTCGTCAAGCTGACGGTCGGGTGGGCGAGACATATTGTCATCCTTCAACCAACCGACAGCAAACATACATAACAAACAAGAAAACCATAATCAGAAATGGTAACGCCCTCAAGATCATATTATTAGCCTTAAATATAAATTATAATATAAAATATATTGGTTACATGAATGCATCGCCTCAGAATTTTGTTAAAACATCTAATCCTTCGCATTACAAAAAACTACGGCTTATTACTGCAGGTTTCTCATTCAACACACCAGAAAGCTTCTAAATGCGGATCAAAAATCGGAGGCACTGTTTTCCCACCAAGAGTGCATAGCCCAGCCATTGTTCATGCCTAAACATCGAAAGCAATTAACGCGGTCATAATAGTTGCATACTGCAACTATAAGACATCCAGTGAATACACAACCCACGGAAACCCGAAATGTGTTGTCGTTCGATATATTCCAGCGCTATAGCTCAATTTGAAACGGCCAGATTAGCCTTCCGACAATATCCTAAAACAATAAAGCTTCTCGAATCATCGGCATAGTCAACAGAACTTTCACGAACTTGGACATCGACACTTTCTAAACGCTCTACATAAGCATGGTCAGACCTATCATCGAATACTGTAACTCTGCATGGAGCCCACATCACAAATATCAAAGCATTGTGTTAGAGAAATACAAGAAAAGCAACGAAACTAGAAGTTCGTTAAATCAAAACTCTTTGCTACCGAGACCGAATGATAAGACTCAATCTGATGTCTTTAAAATATGGAATATTTAGAGGAGATCTATAGGTATATAAACTGTTGAATGGTCATTACAATATCATTGCCTGTGACCTATTAGAAAGACATTCATCAGGAAGAACAAGAGGGCATAATAAAAAGCTACAGATGCCCATTGTTAACAAGGCCATAGGAAAATATTTCTTCACGCAGAGGGTGGTAAATAGCTGGAACTCTCTGCCAGACTTCGCTGTTGAGGCTCCAACACTCGATCAATTCAAAATATATATATAGACTCATTCTTCTATTATATGAAATACGAGTTCGACGACAAGTAATATGTTAATGTGACTCATAAGTAAATATCGAATGACGATACATATATTTGTAAACAAGCATTGCAAATAATGTTATTGGGACGAAAATTCGCAAGACTTGTTACAGTATTATGATGATGATGATGATGATGATGATATGATTGATAGAACAAACCACTATTATGACGATCGTGTCGTTATTTGTTTAAAATACGTATAAATTGACATATACGCACCCGTTCCCTCGTTAAAATCAACATATTTCGACCATTTTAGGGGACCTCCGCGAATTCGGGGACCACCGCAAATAGGGACCTGCTGCGAATTGTCACAACCGAAAAAAACCATTATCTATAAATAAAACGCCCAGCGAACCATAGCTATCTAGAATCTCTAGGACAGTATACACCCGGGGGCGTTAAGTACGCAGTGGAACACTGCGCATTCGTTTTAGCTACGATATGGCTTTGGGCACAGGACTACTGACTCGGCGAACATGCAAACTATTATATATATCGACTAGCCGATGAGCCCGACGTTGTCCGGGCTATTCAAAAACCAAATTTCAAGTCGATAGCTATTCGAAAACCAAAGTTCAAGTCGATAGCTCCACCCGTTTCCGAGATCTGGTCTGCGCATGCGCGAAGCTGGCGTCGCACGGGCTCGGCGACCCGATAAAATTCGTATCCGGGGCAAGATACATTCACATAGCAAATTTCGAGTCGATAGCTCCACCCGTTTCCGAGATATCGTCTGCGCATGCGCGAAGCTGGCGTCGCACGGGCTCGGCGACCCGATAAAATTCGTATCCGGGGCAAGATACATTCACATAGCAAATTTCGAGTCGATAGCTCCACCCGTTTCCGAGATATCGTCTGCGCATGCGCGAAGCTGGCGTCGCACGGGCTCGGCGACCCGATAAAATTCGTATCCGGGGCAAGATACATTCACATAGCAAATTTCAAGTCGATAGCTCCACCCGTTTCCGAGATCTCGTCTGCGCATGCGCTGCACGGGCGTCGCACGGGCTCGCCAATACGACAACGACGACCGCCTGGTCAAACTACACACACGTACCAAGTTTCGTCCCGATCGGTCGAGAATCGTAGATTTGTATTAATGACAGACAAACAGACAAACATACAGACATAGGTCTTCAAAATATATATGAGATGCCGATGAAAAGTCACAAACCCATTTTCGTTCTAGCTACCATGTTGTTCGCATCGTTCATAGAGACGTGGGTGTATTTTGTACTAATCCATGGGTCAAATTTTATTCATTTGTCTCATGTAATATGTTGAGAGATGGTCCCATAAAAAGAAATATATCATAGATATAATATATTTAATTGGATGCCAACAAAATGGGAATGACAATTATGGGTCCCCAGGGAGCATTATTAAAATAAATATCTCCCTGATAAGAAATTCCCCTATCAGAGTCGGAGTACAATGTTTAGTGATAGTCGCCATTTATTTGCCTGGCCGCTGTAGATTTCTACAGGAATCAGGGAGCTAAATGTGTTCTAGAGTCGGGGAGCGAGTACACCGTGGAATGCTAAAGGTGAAGGTAACTGAAGAATGACCTTCACCTGATACATGCGACACGTTATTAAAGGATGACATCGCGTTTATTTGATTTGTACATAATATCTAAATAATTTAAACTGGTGAATGAATGGGGGAATGGATTTTTGTGAGCGGGAAATTTATTTAACTATCTGCTGTAGTTCTGGGTTTTTCCAGATCAAATTTGACTGTGGGATAGCCCTGTCGTACACTTGGGGATTTATTTGATTTTTCTTACATTTTCGTGATCAACTGGTGTCAATCTAGCTGGGTAAACATCACTGGTATGGCATGCAGGCTTCAATTCAGTGAATTTTGCCGAAACGTTAATACTTTCGCCTATGGGAAAACATTTAGTTCAGTGATTCCTACAGCGCATGTCTTACAAGAAAACCATAGTCAGAAATGGTAACACTACCAAGATCATATTATTACCCATAAATATAAATTATAATATAAAATATATTGCTTACATGAATGAACCGTCTCAGAATTCCGTTAAAACAACAAATCCTTCAAATTATTACAAAAACTATATCACTGCAGGTTCCTCATTCACCACACCAGAAAGCTTCTAAATGCGGAGGTATTGTGTTCCCGCCAAGAGTGCATGGCCCAGCCATTGTTCAGTATACCAAACGTCGAAAGCAATTAACGCGGTCATAATGGTTACATACTGCAACTTTAAAACATCCATGAATGTAATGCTAGAAGTTGCCTCGATAATTTGAACATAAAACTTGGGTTTAAATGACAACTTTATCTATGATATTTGCCCATGAAATCTTCAATAAATAGATTAACGCATAGCTAACTGGAATTTCATTGAATTAACCAACCTTTGAGTGAGAAAATCGTAGTGAAAGGTTACCGGTCAACGTGACACATCTACCCGTTCCAAATCGTTATCGCTTTATGCGCTGCATCGAAAGTACCCAAGTTAACCGATCTACCCGTACCCGTTCCCGTCCAACGGGTATCACAAAGTCGCTACCACAAAGTCGCCAATGTAAAGGACAACAAATAAATGAATAAATTGAAATTCCCAACTACACCGTTTACCGGTGTCCGGCCTCCTGCTCGCGCAGTTCGACTTTTAAACTAATAAACCGGTGACCGGTCTCCTATTCGCGAAGTTCGACTTTTAAACTAATAAACTGGAAAAACCATAAAACCTGCATGAGACCATGGATTTTTATAATTTGGCCCACAGAATACACCTGGTGGTGTTAATAAGCCACAACCGGTACAGATGGCTACAGCATGCATGCTCAAATACGACCATTATCATGCGGCGATAAATCTACCGGTTAATATCGACGGCTCGGCCAATTCAGCTTCCGCATGGAAATTACCTCTCTCATAAATAGACACCATATTTGTCGGAACTATTAAATGACATGGAAATAACCTCTCTCATAAATAGACACCATATCTGTCGGGACTATTAAATCATATGGAAACAACCTCTCTCACAAATAGACACCACATCGGCCAGGACTATTAAATCACATGGAAATAACCTCTCTCATAAATAGACAACATATCTGTCGGGACTATTAAATCACATGGAAATAACCTCTCTCATAAATAGACACCATATCTGTCGGGACTATTAAATCACATGGAGACAACCTCTCTCATAAATAGACACCATATCGGCATTATCGGCCAGGACTACTAAATCACATGGAAATGACCTCTCTCGTAATTAGACACCATATCTGTCGGGACTATTAAATCACATGGAAATAACCTCTCTCATAAATAGACACCATATATGTCGGTACTATTAAATCACATGGAAATAACCTCTCTCATAAATAGACACCATATCTGTCGGGACTATTAAATCACATGGAAATAATCTCTCCCACAAATAGACACCATATGTGTCGGGACTATTAAATCACATGGAAATAACCTCTCCCATAAATAGACACCATATGTGTCGGGACTATTAAATCACATGGAAATAATCTCTCCCGGTGTCGACAATGTGAAGATGCTTTATTTCTCGGTGCTTTGATGAGCAAATATTTCTGAAATGAAGGATTCGTTGTGTACGCTATTTGGATGATGGTGATTTAAGGAGTCGCTGATTCTGGGAGGCTGGTAAAATCTGATATTGTCGCATGATATGTTATGCATTTTGACATCGTTCGAAACATAATGTATTCTGTGTGAATCGCACGATGGTCGGCCATTTTACGCCAAATTGACTCAATCATTGATGTACTCAAACGACAATACATGACCTACTTTCTCCTCGACTCGTGTTGTTTACCGGCTATTATATATGACTGTTCACGGTTGCGCTGTTGTTACTGAGTAGGAACAATCTATTTGATATTTGTATTCTTGATGTCGACATGGGGAAAGGTAAAAAAGATCTCAAACAAAAGTTGGCAAAAAAATCATTCAACGAAGACTCCGATCAACCGGACAAGAAAATGAATTCTGACAAAGACAACTCACAGGATGAGTGTGCCAACCAAACACCGGAATATATACTGCAGTTGATTGACACAGTGAATGAAATAAAGAGTAAAATGATAACAAAGGAGGACTTAAATGAAACTGTTACCAAGCTAGTTGATAGCAAACTTGAACAATGGGATCAGAGGTTATCCGGGATGGAAAAAAAACAAGAAGAGGTAGTTAAACAGATTAAAGAAAAGGAAATAAAAGTTGAAAAAAAGGAAACTGAACTGAACCGAAGAGAGTTAGAACTAAACAAAAAACTTGATGAATGTACGAAGAAAATTGAAAAAATGGATTTGTTCAAGAATCAGATGATCTTAATGGATGCTAAAATAGAAGAAAATGCCAATGGAATAAATAGGAATGAACAATACTCACGCAAGGACAGTCTTGGTATTATGGGTCTCAATGAGGAACAGGGAGAAACTGCCCGAATGTGTGCCAATAAAGTTATTTGGCTTGCAAAAACTGCTCTCAGCATTAATATCAACGACAGTGACATATGCATTGCCCACAGGTTGAATAAATCTAAAAGTATGTCAGTGCGCCCAATTATTGTAAAATTCAATAACAGATTCATCATGTCAGATATTATAAAAAAACGTCGTGCTCTTAAGACCTTTAAGGTTCTTAAGATGACATCAGGGAAGGTTTATATCACAGAGGATATCACCTCAATCAACCAAAAACTCCTCAATCGTGCATATCAGACGGATTCAGTTGAAAACGCTTGGATGGCCAATGCCAAACTTTTTCTAAAACCTAAATGTGGTGATGTGAAGAAATTTACAACTTCTGGTGACTTGGACCGAATTCTTGCTGATGACTTGCGAGAAGGAAGTGACAGTGAACATGACGAGGACATTAATGATGAAATCAAGGGTGACTGAAATGGGCCATGTGATATGGATACATAGGGCATTAAAATTGACTGTGTTTTATATATAAATACTTTACGAAACTTCCAACTAGAAGAAATCTAAGTTATATAACAATAAGCTTTGGCCATTACTTATTAAGTGCTATTTTCGCATACTGCTTTATCTTTGATCAGTCTTAATTTTATGTGTATATGTGTGTATGTTGGTAACTTGGTATATATCTGGCTTATATGCACATGTCTGCACGTGATATGGATACATATGGCATTGAAATTGACTGTGTTTATAAATAAATACTTTACCAAACTTCCAACTTGAAGAAATCTACATTATAACATATTATGCTTTGGTTATTACTTATTAAGTGCTATTTATGCATACTGCTTTATCTTTGATCAGTCTCAATTTTTTATGTATATGTGTGAATGTTGGTATATATATCTGCAGATATCAGCAGGTGATATAGATACATGATACATAGGGCATTGAAATTGATTGTGTTTATATATAAATACTTTACCAAACTTCCAACTTGAAGAAATCTACATTATATAATAATATGCTTTGGCTATTTCTTATTAAGTGCAAATTACGCATACTGTCTTTGATCAGTCTTAATTTTATATGTGTATGTTGGTATATATCTGCAGATATCGGTAATATGTAGTCGTGCCTGTTTTTGCCGCTCTATTTGATAATTCACGTGGTCGCCTTTACTATTGTTGACAATGTGTAAATGAGCATGGTCACGTCGCGTTGATTTGATTGGCTGTCCGCGATTTAACTATTTTACGGCTTCCCATGGTTGGCTGAATTGTTCAACGATAATGGTCGCGTGACCTTTCTCACACAGATAATTTTATGTCATGATTGAGCGGATATTTCCCGTCGATTTGATTGGCTGATCCAAATGATTTTTTCCCCACGGTGGCTGAAGGCTAATAATGACAGCTGGTTTTCCCCGCGAAAATTGTTTCGTGATTTCACCGTTCGTTGTCTCGAAATATTATGGAATACTGGGACATGTCACGATTCAACATTAAAGAAATAACATGATTTTTCCTGACTAAATTCCAAGTATTTATAATGCGATTTAAACATGCCAGTCGATAGTCTCCAGTTTGGCGACATTTTCACTATAATGACCGTACATAAAATGTTTTCTTTTTCTCAGTTTATTTTTTTATTTGTTTGCAATGTTTTATGTCTACACCATGTATATAACCCCTGCTCTGCCAGTTTGCTGCCTATTTGTGTGAATACCGTGGACCTCTTATTCATATCTTTATCTGAACTACGATTTGATGAATATTTAACTAATTTTTGTTGTGAAATCGAGGGAGCTCCTAATAATTATGGCAGGTAACATTTCATTGGATGAGATCCAGAATAACGATGAATTCAATTTGCAAAATACATTAACCCAACTAAGCATAAGTGCAGACGAGACTGTAATTTCGGAAACAATAACTCACTGTAACTATCATTCTCCAACTGAGTTTCAGTCTAAATATCAAGACAATGACAAAACCTTTTCTGCATTTAGTTTAAATTGTCAAAGTCTAAATGCTCATTGGGACGACTTTCAACAATTGATTTGCGAAATGCAAGGAAATGGAACCCAGATGTGTGTGATCGCTCTACAAGAGATTTTTAGAATCCGAGACAGCGAGAGCTATGAAATGTCGGGATACCATTCTCTTTTATATAAAACTAGACCAGAGGGGGACGACGGTAGAGGGGGAGTGGGCATGTTTATTCGAGATGATTTGAAGTTCACAATTAGAGATGACTTGTCTGTTTTTATTCCCCACGTATTTGAATCAATTGTTGTAGAAATATTTTTTGGAAGAAACAAAAGTTTCATATGTGCATCGATATATCGACCAAATACCCCACCACTTGCTGATTTGGATGCCTTTATACAGAAAATGGAGAGTTTTACAAATTCTCTGCGATCTTCCGGAAAACGCGCGTGCCTTGATTTTAGGTGATTTTAATATTAACCTTTTAAAATCAGAATCGCATTCCAAAACGAATGAATTTCTCAATAACATGTACTCTGACTGTTTTCAACCAGTTATCTATAAACCGACACGAGTAACTGGATACTCTGCTACACTCATTGACCATATTTATAGCAATAATTGCGAAAACAAGATGGAAGCTGGTATTATTCTGACTGATGTATCTGATCAGTTTGGAGTCTATTACATGGAAAATTTCAATGATACTTTATGTATACCAGATATGAAATCTAAAAGGCAATTCACAAAAAAACATATGGATGACTTCAAACGCTGCTTGCTTGCTGCCGACTTCTCTCCAATACTCAATGAACTCGATCCAAATTATTCATATACTAAATTCTCTGAGATAGTCCAGACTGCATTTCAGAAATCCTTTCCATTAATTTCCAACAAATCAAAGAAGCATGTTAAGAAGCATAAATGGATGACAAATGGTCTTTTAGCCTCATCAGATATGAAACATCGTTTGTATAAAAAATATCTTAAAACACCAAATAGCCTGAATAGAGAAACATACAAAAACTACTGTAAAGTTTTCAATAAAGCAAAACGTTACTGTAAATTAACTTATTATAAGCGGATTTTGGAATATAATAGGCGCAATATGAAGAAAACATGGGAAATTCTAAATACAGTTATTAAACGGGGACGAAAGCAAAGCATGCCGAATATAATATCTGTTAATGGAGTTGATAAAACTAATGCCCATGATATTACTGAAGAATTTAATAAATTTTTCGCAGATGTAGGCAGTCGTGTATCTTCCAATATACCTATCGCTGGCAGGACGGCAGAATCATATCTGAAGGGTTCGTATATGAAGAGCTTTTTTATGTTCCCGACATCATCCGCAGAAATAGTTACATTGTCAAATGCATTACATTCCAAACAGAGTTGTGGACACGACAATATATCCATTTTACTGGTCAAGTTGATTAGTCCCGAAATTGCTAATCCTCTATCACATATAATTAATAGATCTTTTGAAACTGGAATAGTTCCTTCGGAAATGAAAATTGCAAAGGTAGTACCAGTTCATAAATCTGGAAATCGTCAAATTCTGGACAACTATAGGCCAATCAGTATCCTACCTTCGTTTTCTAAATTACTGGAAAAGGCTATGTATAATAGGCTTATTCACTTTGTCGACAAACATAATATCTTACACCAGCATCAATATGGATTCAGGAAAAACCATTCAACAATCCATCCAATCTTCCATTTACTCGAAAATATTTGTATAGAGAACAACAAAAGATCAAAAGACTTTACCATGGCAGTTTTCTTAGACCTATCAAAAGCATTTGATACAATTGACCATAGTATTCTCTTGAAAAAACTTCACCATTATGGTATAAGAGGTATATCGAACGATTGGTTCCGGAACTACTTGACTGACCGGAAGCAATACATTGCCATGCACGACTGTCGGTCTCCTACTATGGATATTAGTCTTGGGGTCCCTCAGGGGTCCATATTGGGTCCTCTCCTTTTTTATTGTATGCGAATGATATTCGAAACTCAACAAATTTGAATCCCTTATCATTTGCTGATGACACAACAGTGTACAAATCCGATACCAATATCTTGAAACTAGAACGTGAAATAAACCTTGAACTACAAAAGCTCTTCCAGTGGTGTTGTGCGAACCGCCTTTCCTTAAATGCTAACAAAAAATTAAATGACATTTACAAACTTGGAATATCCCTTTTAATGTTAGACTGGAGAAATGATAGACTGCCTGCATTGTTTAAATTCTACTTTGCAATTAATCAAGGGAACACTCGTCAAAAGAGTTTGTTCAAAATTGCCAAATCACGAATAAAATCGCTTGACTCCTTTCCAACTTTTAAATTTCCTGCCATATGGAATGACTTAAACAAAAAGCTTCGAGAAGAGCCCTTTCGGGAGATATTCAGGAGAAAGTTCATTAGTGAATGTATTAGTTCCTATCCCACTGAAGTAACTTGTACAAATCCATATTGCCCGGAATGCCCATAATAATATCCCCATCTATTATGTATATATACATGTATTATATAAATGTTTATGGCTCTCGTGCCATATTATTCAACTACACCAATGACATTTCCCGTCGTACATTGCTCCAGCTAATGTATGATTTTCTGACTGGATCTCATCCAATGGAACCTCGCGAGTTATTCACCTAATTTATGACCGTGGCTTTTCTAATTAATGATTGTAAATACAAGTAATACATAAAGAGTTTTGCGTGATATGACCAATCGATATAAATATATAGGTTAAACTCGCGTGGTCACTCATCCGTATGGTCCCTTGATTTCGAATTCATTCCTAAATTATCCTATATACAAAATTGTATATTTTATAATTGACCACAGTTATTCTATATAATATACCATCGTTCACGCAGCTTCCAGGCAGAGCAGAGTGTTATTTTAATGACTAATTGGGGTGGGCAGTAAGACAGCCAATTATTGGATATGCCCTCCCCAGGCAAGGAGCAATCAGCCCATCTGGTGGATAGTTATCCCAGATGGGTTAGCATAGATTTTGTTGTATTTTCTTTTAATCTGTATTAACTTTATTATCTTCATTATTATTTGTGCATATTTTGTTGGAGTTGCTCTTTGTCAATAAATTATCTCTCTCTCTCTCTCTCTCCCACAAATAGACAACATATCTGTCGGAACTATTAAATCACATGGAAATAACCTCTCTCTTAAATAGACACCATATCTGTCGGGACTATTAAATCACAGGGAAATAACCTCTCTCATAAATAGAAACCATATTTAATGGACAATTTCAACCACGTGATTGATCATGTGCACAATACAAGAAAATTCGCCGTTGAGTTTGAACTAATTACTGCTAGTTACTATTATTTATCACTATATAATCCATCATCAGTTTGGCATATACATACAGTGAATAAATTATGCTCCATTCACAGCTACGCATCAACGAGTCAAGGTCATTGCCTTATTACCAAGGCTTGTTTTGTAGTACTACGCGAATATGGTTTCCGATCGAAGAGGAAATTGCCGAGTCGTTGAGAATGATATGCGGGTATTACGCAAATAAAAACAGCAACTCTATTTACACTTGATAACGGATAATTATGCATCCTCCGTTTATCACTTTCACTTCAAACTTGCACTGAATGCTTTATTTAATTATTCCCTCTTGGTATAGTTTCTGAAACATGGCAAAGTTCTAGGAGTTTAGTTCGGTAATCGTTAGCTAAAGTGTTATTGTGGGGAATACAGTTCTAATGTCCATGTTTAGCTATTATATTCAAATTATTATAGCAATAATAGCTGAATTCAGGATGTCCCTTATTTGTTAATGTTATGCTCTATCCAGAGACAGTGACATGCAACACAACAAATGCAATAAAGACATCATCTGTGGCAACTATGGTGACAACGGAAATGGCGACCGAAACAACAGAATCGACAGCAACATCTCTAACCTTGGGATCATCAGCGGCATCAGCAACAGAAACACCATCAACAGCAATATCAACAATGACAGTGGGATCATCAGCGGCATCAGCAACAGAAACACCATCAACAGCAATGTCAACAATGACGGTGGGATCACCAGCGGCATCAGCAACAGAAACACCATCAACAGCAATGTCAACAATGACAGTGGGATCACCAGCGGCATCAGCAACAGAAACACCATCAACAGCAATGTCAACAATGACAGTGGGATCACCAGCGGCATCAGCAACAGAAACACCATCAACAGCAATGCCAACAATGACAGTGGGATCACCAGCGGCATCAGCAACAGAAACACCATCAACAGCAATGCCAACAATGACAGTGCCAACCAATCCAGGTAATATAATCCGAGTTTCCGTTCTTGTGTGCGACTATATTCCGTGCTAAATCTTCCAGCGTTCCGTAAGTATCGACGATCATGCCCGAAATACCACTCAATATATCTTGATTCGCACTCAGCGTGCGTACACAGGGAGGATGCTGCATGCATACGCAAGAATAATATTGTACTTAATCCGTTCTGTATTAAAAAGCACCATTGACGAGTATTTAACCCAAAGGAAATGTTCAGATAATATGTTCAACAAACGACCATATTGAACTTATTATCTAAACATTTCCCTCAATAAATATGACTCTTGCTGCACTTTTATTTATCTGTAGTCTGCTTTTATCACTTTAACATCCAACTCAATAATAGACCATTCCTATGTACACTTTTCAATTGACTGGGAGGATCCATTTAGTACATAATGGGTTAATGTGCTTAGGGTGGAGTTAGACGCTATATCGCTAAATGATATACATATATGCAACAGTAATATTACAAAGGGATATGCATCTAATTTAAATGGAATCATAATGTATTAAATAGGCACGCATACTGAATTACTTAAAAACGCCGCACATTAGTATAAATATGTAGTGAGAATGTTACTCGAAAACAACTCAATTAAAACAAATATGACTATCCGAACAGTATAGGTGGTCAAGTTGAACAAGATGGCCACCAGTCTAATATGCGGATTATTGGGTACACATCCACCGCTTTTAAAACAAGAAATTGTCGTCCATTCACTGAGCAATTATATCAACTTTCAGATGAAAATCTATTATTAAAGTGCAAGTATTATTATAAGTTTTGCAGTATTATTGTCCCTCATATTTTCAGGTCAAGTGACAGTATACGTAAACAAGGCTGCTTCGCATCTGATTCGCTCGCAATCTGACGTCACAATTCTCCCATCCACCACCGGTGTTGTTTGTATGGAAGACTGCGCAGCAATATGCTTGATGGACGACAACTGCATCGCATTCCGCTATGAAGGTATTGTCTGCTTCAAACTCGCCCTAATCTCAGGGAGTGTTTCCACATCCGACCGAGAAGCTACATTCAAAATGCAAACACTAGCAACAAGTTCTGGATGAATTTGCTCTGAAATACAGACACGACGAGTGTGTTCATGGTGAGACGCACGTTTTGCATAAATCCAGCCAAAAATGGCAAGAGATTTTGAAAGAAAAATCTTGAATTTCGCATATCATCATCGTCCGTAATTATTAAAGAAATTACAAAAATTTTAATACTTGTGACATGTGCACTTTTGAGAAAAAAAATATTTTACAGAAGTTCTTGGTACCTAAAAACAGTAAAATTTTAAATATTTTCCATGCCATAGAAGCAAAGTATATGAGGTTATAATACCCAAAGGTTTAATGGTTCTTAAATATTGTCGCAGTAATCGCTTGTACCAAATTTCACAAAAAAAGTCGTGACAAATTTAGAGAAAATCCATTTTGAAATACCAGGAAATGTTGGCAAAACGTGCGTCTGACACTTAGCGGGTATGTTGGTACAACACGAATTTAATCGCGGAAGGATATAACGAGAAATCTATCATTCCGCTGACGTCAGTGTCGTATCTACAAACACATTAACACACATGTCGTTCTGTATTTATTACACGCCACACGTCCTAGAATCCCTTAATTAAAAAAAAGTCTTATAGTTCGTAAAGACTGTGTGATAAGCAAAACACTCAACACGGGGAATTTATTTTTTATGAGAGTGATTCTGGGTGAGCAACTCAACACCGAAACGCTTTATTAGCGATTGTTATGGTAGTCAACATGGTGGCGGCAGTTTGATCCAAACCTCGCTATATACACGACCATCAATCACCACGACACATCCTGGATCACCTGGAATCACCGCGTAATCACCTTATCTAGTATGCAATGGTAAATCGCATTGCATAGGTCTACAATTTCTACAAATTGCCATTCAGCTGTCATTAAAAGTTCGAATAAGTCAAGACAATTATCAATATTTAGTTACTAATGGTAAGAAATCCACGCTAATTCACTGTGGATCACCATGATAAAAAATTCAATGGGCTCAATGGTGTCCCCCGATGTAAAGTGATTTGCATATCGCACACGCTATACGTACTGTAGAATGGATATTCGGGAACATAGGGTGCTTGTTTCCCCATGTGTGATGATGATCCCATTATACAGTTCCTGTTTAATGGTTGAGACGAACGTCATTAACAGAATGCGTTTTCACACGTGGGTAAATATGGCACCGCAGCAACATGGGACTTCTAGGAACAAGCGTGTAAAAAAATATTATACATGGCTTGAATTGACTATGCCAATAAGTGGTCAGGAAGGAAGAACAGTCTACGAGTCGCAGACGAGTTTACTTCTTAAACAACCAATATATTGGTAGAGTCAACGACGTCATATGAATTATTGGTTACAATATCAAACATAAGTGGAAATTATCACAAAATTGATAAAAACAATTGAAGTTGAAATTTATATTTCTACCACGAATGATTCAATTGTAACCAGTTCTCTGCGTTCGATTCTACATTCTATGTTAATCGTTAGAGAAATATCAGCAATATTGTGTTATCGGAATTATTGAGTTACATTATAAGATGCGACAAATGTAATTTCTTCAATGTCCATCTATCAATCATGGTTAACAAAGATATTTCGACAAAATAAAAAAGATATGCGGGAAAGGAAGTTGTCTTGATATCGTTCTGCGATAACATTTTCGGACGCGCCGTTTGTGTAATTAAACTGACATAAACGCTTTAAATACCTGTGATAACGCAATACCGAGCGACAAATCATTAAACTCCTTAGCTTAATATAATATTGGTGCTTGATATGTACACTACAGCTTCAATTCAATTCAGTTCTTTATTCACTCTCAATAGGTCAAAACATTGACAAGTCTGAGAGGTCACAAATAATATAACAAACAACATATGACGATGACGGCCATTAAATGTATCAACATTACTATATTATATTTCTTTGTCTTGGCGGTGAACCCGTTAGTTGTTCTATATTTCTGATAAAAACACACATTTTGTGTATTAAAACAGCGTCTTCTGTTCCCATGATGATCTTAATCTGTATCAAGTTAGGGGAACTTGTTGATGACAAAGGTATAAATCGTCTTCTCAGTGAACATATAGCATCACAGTTCATGATATAGTGGCGCTATATGTTTACTGAGAAGACGATTTATAGCTTCAAGTTGATCGTGTGCTCCTGATTGCGGGTTGTTGTAGAATAAGCAAACGGCCCCACTGCGGGAGGTGTGAATCCCCTAATGTGGCACCTTTTGTCGTGGGATGCGTCGTGTGGGTGTGGGGTGTAGGGTAGCAGTCCTGTTGGTACTAGGGCGGCATTATCGCGTGAGTCAATCACCTGGGTTTGTCACTATACACTATACACAGATATATGAAAATAATTTAGTAGGAAAAATAATGCAAACCGATCTAAATATAGATTGTTATTTCGATAGTTTTGCGACCGCGAAATTGTTTTTTTTATTTATTTGTTTTTAAGTCACATTTTGTTTTAAAACTAACGATATAACATCCGCCAAATTTGGTTGAAATCGATCTAGAGGTCTTAGAGAAAAATCGCGAACAGATAGACATTCAGATCATTGAAGTATTTAAGACTATATTATTTTCTTGAATGTTTGCATCGTGTACTGTTTATGACTGACAGTGTCGTGAAAATGATAATTTAAGAAAACTAACAGTTCAGTTTCTTAACAGCATAATTTTGCCAACCAACATTATATCTGAATCAAAAAGACCAAATATCATATTCATATTATGATAGCAGGATCACTTGTTGATTTGTGATTTTTACTCAATGTACATACACACATGACCAAATCAGTGAACAATATGTGTGAATTATTTTCCGTATTCTGTTCCAACTCTTTACAAGGGGACATGAGTTTATAGTCAAATGACACCTCCGTCTTGACTTTATATAGTGAGGTTTGATGCTATTAATTCATCCCAATAAGCTTTTATTTAAAATCATACGGAATTTACAAGATTCAACTCCATAATGTTTATATAACGGACACGCGTGCTTGTACATTTACATTAAGCTGACAATTCATCACCAATATCACCATAATATAGAAGTATCGCAAAATGTGGACCATAATGGAAATAAATGGTCGCTGGACTGTTTTGACTCATTGCACTATTTGCATAACTTTGTTACTTTATTGTTACTCTATATGTGACATTCGACAACGATTGTGGGACTTTTAGCTAGTTCTAGCTAAAACTACGGTGAGTCTCAACTAAAGCAGCAACCTCATCCAAATAACGCACTGTGAACAAACGCTAGTGACGGTATCAATAAGATGTTTGCTATTTGTTGATGAAAATGTATTAATTTTATGTTAATTTAACCATATGACAAATTTTAAATACTTCAATTAATTACCAAATTGTATATCATATAACTATATCTTGAACGAAATTAGGTTGACTGTAATGTATACTTGTTACTTGTCTTACAAATGGCATTCCGTTGAATAGGACGATGCATTGTTATGGAGACTCTATCGTTTTGAATGATTCGGTGCCAATGGTAATACAATTGATAAGTATATAATGTTGCATTGTAATGGAAACAAATTCTTTTTCAATGATTCGGAGCTTATGGTTATAAGCTTGCTGAATAGAACGTTTAATTGTTGTGGAAACTGTTTAATTTTCAATGATTCTATGCCAATGGTAAATACGACTGCTGAACAGAACGTTGTTGTGGAAACAGTTTCATTTTAAATGAGTTGGTGCTGATGGTAATACGCTTGCTGAATAAAACGATGCGTTGTTTAATATGGAGACAGTTTCGTTTTTAACGATTCCGTGCCGATGGTAATACGCTTGCTGAATATAATGTTCCATTGTTATGGGGACTGTTTCGTTTTAAATGATTCCGTTCCTATGATAAATAAGCTTGCTGAATAGAATTTTGCATTGTTGTGGAAACAATTATTATTCTAATGATTTGGTACAGATGGTAATCGTAAACATTTGTTAACAAATTACCTAATTAGCTCAGACAACGATACATCCACAACTGATGCTTACAATCTCAACTAAAACTGCAACGAGATCAAAATAATGCAGTGATAGTATCACTAGTGATAGTATCACAAATATTGTTGCTATTTAAATGTATTGATGTAAATGTATAAATTTTCTGTTTATTTTAACCATATATGATTAATTGCAAATACAATGAATGAATAACCAAATTGTATATCATATAACTATATATTGAAAGAAATTATGTCCATTTGAATGTTTAGATTGCTTGTTTCAAATTGTACGAGTGTGCTAGCTGAATATGAATGATTATTGATAATAATGCTATGCTGATGATAATCGCAATAATCAGTTTACAAATTACCTATTTCTCAGTCTGGCCTATAATTTATCCACCAGCTTCAAATTTATAGCTGCCTCATATATATTATTTTTGTGCCAACATTCCTGGCATCTCATTGGCCGACGTTTTCTCTCACTTATTTGGCGGGAATTTCGATATGAGATTTATTCAATTTTGAATCTCACACAAGACTCATAGCGACTGAAATAGGCTCATATTGAAATTCTTTTGATGGAAAATAAGCCCTATATATGGACTTAAACGTTCAACGAAATATAAGTTCCATATGTACTTATTTCAACTCAATTCAGTTCATAGCGGCCTTAATTGATTCAGTAAATGACACGAATAAACTAACTCATATGTATGCTCTTTACAACGTGTTTTAGCTGTGGCCCGCGTCATAAAACGGAAGAACAGGTAAAAGTCCACTATGGGTTTATTTCAGATTAAAATTTGTCAAATATGAACCTATGTGAATAATTAGTTCCAATGTGAACCTATTGGCAGGAGGATTTGTTGGAATAATAGCTTTTTTGCAAGTAATTTTCATTTTCTTTTGTGTGGTATCTGAAAATAAACTGAGGAAATTTTTGTTTAGTAATTTGATGTCATCTTTAAGGAAGCTGTACCCATCGAAAGCATGCCATACAACAGAGGTCATACTACCTTTGTGTATATCCTGCCACTGCCGGCTCCTGTGGAAGTTATTAAAGTTTACGTACAATCTTTGGATGGAAGCTTCAAATCGAAGATTGTATTATAAATTATTGAAGTAGTGTGAAATTATTGCATCTGCACTTTTCTCTCGATTGTGATATATCTATTTTCTCTAGCTCTCTATTATTAAAAATGTTTGTTCACTCTGAGACGTCGCCGTTCACCAGGCTCATCCCGTCACACCTAAATATTAAAGATACGGGCGGCGTTGGCGGTGGGTATGCTGTTAAAATATTCACCTCCGTCAAAAACCGCCATAAACAGAAGGAGTAGTAAGATATAGACAGACTTTGTACTTTATGCCATTCAGAAATATGGCATAAACAGTATATGCTATTGTAAATTTTCCCCCTTTGTTATGTAAACAAAAGAAAAAGCGTTACGTTTCCTGGCCTTTTTTTTAGATCCGGATATGGTAACACAAAGAGCGTTATATGTTACTGTTTTCCTGATATGGAAATAATAAAGAGCATTTATCTTATTTTTGTGTGATTAACCAATAGAATTGCGCTGTGTTATGTAAACAGCACAACTTCTGTAACACGAGCAGGCTCTTGTTTACGTACACCATCGTACGTCTTGACGACAATATACTATTTACGCGCTTATTATCTTTGGCATATGACCGGAACTGTATATATTTTGGTGTTCCTTCTGTTGATGGCGATTTGAACAAATATAAATATTTCTGCAACGAACGCCGCCTGTGCCTTTAATGCAAATCCACCCACATATTGATGAGATATAGATCACAAATCACGCACGCATGCATCTTTCTGCCTCCGGGTACATGTTCTACTTGCATTTGTTCCTTTGCTGCGGAAATCGACCCTGATGCCAGATAACATAGTTTTCTTTAATTAAAATCATCAAATCAGAGGTGGTGATATATTTCACTCACATTCTGTTTTATTGTTAGTTATCAAATGGAGTAAGACAATACAGTGCGCTCTTTTCCATTTTTTTTTTAATGCTAAATTCATTATTGTGTTTTGTAAGAGCCTATGAAAAATATTACATTGTACGAGGTTATTCTAGTGATCTATCATTCGTCTATAAGTATGATACTCCCATAACGTCCAATCACATACAATTAGCAAGACATCATAAAGAGCATCGCAAATATTGGCTTAGACCACTAAAAAAGTGTCCGTATAAACAGGGCTCGGCCGTTTTAGTCCCATGTTCCAGGAGTGCTAATTCAAGTTAATGTGGATTGGGTGAGCGATTCCTATAAGCGTTACCAAAATTATTCTTTGAAAGACGAGTTTATTATGACAGGTGTCATGTATGGCGAAATTATTTCGAAGTATTTATGTAAGAATACGAATTATCTCATCAATCATCCAGTCTGAGGCCTTTCGGGTGTGGCGGCCTTATATGATATACATGTACATGTATTATATGTATATCAATTTTAAAATGTTCTGCCTTTGTTTGAATTGCAATATTTCTGGATGTGTTGTATATTCATTTGCAGTGTATGTGAAGGGCATGCAAGGACGTGGACAATGAGGGTTGTGTGTCCCCAATATTTAGTGAAGATGTTCAATAGTTGGAAATTTCATGCCTGACACAACATTAGTTGGAAATCTGAGACCACATTTCGTTTGACATTCTTATCGTTTTTTTATTTCAAAACAGTATGTAGTTGGGAATGTGTTTTTTTTTAGACAAACAGTACTAATTTTTAACTTTTTGTCAAAATTTCGGTCAGAAATGGCAATCAGATCAAAATGTTCCACTCTTGTTCCAAATTAGGTTGAAAATTTCCAACAGTTGAAATGCGTGAGGCACCAGTTGGAAAGTGCAAACCCAAAAGGAGGGAGTTCAAATTAAATTCTGCGAACTAGGGAGTTTGGTCTGGTTCAAGGGTGGGTGTAGTTGGAAATGTCAAGGTGGACACCCACAATGGAGACCCTCTAGCCACGTCCCTGGGGAAATGTCTTATTGTTGGTGAGCAAGTTGATAGAGTAAGTATATGTTAGGTTAGTCGATAGTTATGATTGAGAGATGTGACAGCGTGAACGAGTTGTAAGTATCGGATGACTATACATTGTATGATTCGTCGTATTTTATTCGTTAGCTTTATTAAATAAATTACTAACTAATTTCTTGTTCTTCATAACCCTTCCGTTCTTGGTATAGCGTGAATCGAATGATGCAGAAGATAGACGAAATAATTCAAACTGACAGATATCCAGGGTCAAGTACCTACGTCACCAATCTATTCTCTAACCCAAATCGGTTTTTATTTTTAATTTATTTAATACATATATACGTTTGTCTAACAGGATAAGCAAGTAAATGAGGTGTGTAAATTCAGAATGCGCATTCATAAATCAGTAATCTTTAAAAACTCAAGTTACAAGTTTACAAGTCAAATGAGTAACGACTGTGCCCGAGTGTGAACATCGAACACACCTCAACCATTTAATAGATGTTCGTAAAATGCACCTAATCCCTTTTACCCGCAAATACAATAACTCATGCAACGAATATCTAGCTCATCCACTGCATGAGATCCATAAAGCAACCATCCGAAAGTCTGAAGCTACCGTAGATATTACATTAGTGGCGTAGGTACCTGAACGTCTGAAGCGAGGGTTTAGAGATTACATTAGTGACGTAGGCTCCTGGCCCTGGATATCTATCCTCCAGACAAGCAGGAGATCCCACTTAACCATGCCCCCATTGGGAGCCTCGCATATATAAGAGAACGCATTGGCCTAACAACAGTTACCTTTATCTTGCATGTTGGTCATTGCATTCTCTTATATATGCGAGGCTCGTCCATATGGAAGACTCGCGTATATATGAGAATGCGCTGGCACAGGATCTTTAATGTCCACCAGCGCCCATCTCGTCATGAACGGGTTAACAGGTTATCCTATAGTTCCTATAACGATGAACGAGATCGAGGTAAATATAATAGTTATGGGCATAATATGATACAGATATGCAAGCGCGGTGGATTACTTATTATGAACAGTACTGTATAGGTGTGTGTGGAAGAAGCGGGTGTTGGAAAGTGTACATGTACTTACGGTGGACAATCCGTAATTGACTATAGTTTGGTTTCAAAAACGACATTAGCAATGGTCGAGGAATTTAGAGAACTAGATATTTCACCGCTCGCATTTGATATTGATTGTGGTATTCACCATGGTTTGAAGATATCTGCCCCAGAAAACTATCGATCCAGCTTAGCTAAAGCGACGACAATGTGCAGACCATTGAAAAAATACGGCGCTGTTACACTGACAAAGGCCTTTATTAAGCTGTGATAATGTTGATGGGGATAAGAAAATAGATACTTTTTATAGCCCGACTATATGAGCGAGGTCAAGGACGTGGTCGTACGTGCAATTGGACTCGCCCATATTGTACCCGGGATCAAAGTAGGCCTACATGCCAAATTTGAGTCGGATCGGTCGAGGTCCAGAAGCATGCCTATATGAGCGTATATGAGCGAGGTCAAGGACACGGTCTCACGTGAAATTGGACCAGCCCATGTTGTTCCCCAGATCAAAGTAGGCCTACATACCATTTTGAGTCGGATCGGTCGAGCAGTTTTCGAGTCTATAAGACACACACACAAATACAGATAGAAGTTCCAAAATATATAATAGATAAAAGCTGGTTTGACGACCAATTTCTAGTTATGAGAAAAGTTTTTAATCGGAAGAAGTACGAGTTTGACCGCGGAATAAACAGTTGATTGTAAGTGGTCTTTAAAAGCCGTGGGAATAGAATATCGAAAACAGGTGGACAATATAAATAAAATGGGAGCGAGCCACAAATATAGCCGAACTTAGCTCATTATCCTAGACATCTAGCCGACTCTGGAATAAACTGAACAAATTAAGTTACCAAAAAGAGTCGCCTGAGTCATTCGCAGATTATTTCCGACAACTTAATGATTCAGACTCTGAATTGTACGGTGGCTGGTTTAGGACATGGGAATTTTTTTTTTATTTCGTGGCCACGAAATAAAAAACAATTCCCATGTCCTAAACCAGCCACCGTAGAATTGAGTACTCTCATTAATTGCATATCGCAAAATTAAGACACAATATTAGTTAGTTTTGAATGAAGTTATCACAGAAGAAGAAATTCGCAGTCATGAACAATATGAAGCCAGGTAAAGATGTAAAGCAGTGGGTTATGATATGGTATGTCCTGAATACATCAACACTTCTTCTGACAAAATTATGCCAATCTTCAAGCATTGTTTTTAATATGGTTTTTGACCAATGCTATTTTCCTGAAGGCTTGGCAATTGGCATGATTAAGCCAATTTATAAGAAATCTGGCAATAAAGCTAACCCGGAATCTGATCGTGGTATCACGTTATTAAGTTGTCTCGCCGAGGCATTTACATCTATTCTAAACAATCGCATCAGAACGGTTGCAGAGAAGACCTCCTGAGTCCTGTTAAACGATAACCAGACTGGGTTTTTAAATGGCTATTCAGCAACCGATAACTTATTTATTTTACACAGAATTGTTAAACTGACATGGCTTATTCGAACCTCCAAATTTTGTCTACGTACTTTGGAACAACGGATACGATAGGACGATAATTAAAATAACTATTGGTATACCGGCTTCATATGCTCTGAAAAACACTTGCCAAAGTCACAGCCATTTTTCAGCCGATTTCAACCAGAAGTCAGACAAACGCTCTTTATTGATACCATATCAGGAATAGACACCGTCTTTTTTGGGTTACATAATGCTCGTAGAAAGGTAGTTAAAATATTCATTGACCTATTTCGATACTGAGAAATATTCAAAAGCGAATAATATTATGTGTATTTTGGAGCGCAAACCGCCATGTGGCTTTAATATGTACGCATCATCCGGTAGGAAACTCTTCTGTACCCTCATCGACTTTAGAAAGCATTTAACTCAATTTGGAGAGATGCACTTTGAATAAAGTTACTAAATCTCATTATAAATGGGAAGTTGCTGGTTGTCATGAGAAATATGTACAGTAAAGTTAATATTTGCGTCAAATGTGATACCACTCACTCAGAATACTTCGCCAGTAACGTTGCTTTATTTCAAGGCGTATTAATGTCACCTGTCCTATTTTCCCTATATGTGAATGATCTCCAAGATTTGCTTAATGGCTCAGCAATTCACGGTTTGTGCTATCTTAATGAGGTGTATGCGTGGAGCATGTTGAATCATATATCCGTATGTTATGTCTATTTGTCTATTATGTTATTTTTTGGATTATCTCTTTGTAAACATGTATTATATAGTTACCGGGATATAAAATATTAGATCTGAATCGAAGACTCCTGTCCGGAAATGTTTCTATCGATTAATATTAATTTTATTTCGAATATTTTCTGATCTAAAATGGTGTGGTTGTTTAGCTAACGAACAATAGTGGTTACTGTTAACAGAGACCAGAAATTTTGGTGTGTAATTTTGTCACAAATAAACGTTAATTATACTCATTATCGCTTATAACTATGGAATAAAACAATACAACCAATCAATCTGGGACATTTGACGTTCGGTGCGTAGCCATAGGAACAGTCTAATGCTCTATATCGCTATATGGTATCACCCGAATGGTCTGTTCTAAAATAGACAAATAAACGGTCCCAATAAAAAATTCAAAATAAAATCAATATTAATTGATAGAAGCCTTTCCGGACAGGGGTCTTCAGTTCATATTTATTATTTTATACCCATGAAACTATTTCAAATTTGTTATTTAAAGACACGGTTGGCCTTGGCGGTGGGTATCCTGTGAAAATATCTCCACCCGTCAAAAACCGCCACAAACAGAAAGAACATCAAAATGTAGATAGACTTTGTCCGTATACAAATAAGAAATATCGCATAAACAGTATGTTATGGTCATTTGTTTGACCGTTGTTATGTAAACAAAAGCATAAAAAGTTACTTTTCTGGTGTTTGTTTATATTATGATGGTAAACATAAAGAGCGTTCTTTGTTGGTGAATACCTGATATGGAACTAATAAAGAGCGTTTATGCCATTTATGTGTGATTAGCCAGTAGCATTGTGCTGTCTTCTGTAACACAATCAGGCTCTTGCTTAGGTAAAATATAGTAGGTCTTTATGATAGCATGCTGTTTACGCGATGGTCATGGTATATATGAACGGAACTGTATGCGTTTTAATGTTTTTCTGTTAACGGTGTTTGGAACAAATATGAATATTTTAGACAATTAAGGCCGCACGTGCCTTTAACCCTTTACCCAACAAACCGGCCAAAACCGGCCAAATAAAGCTTCAACAGCCTAAAATATCTTCGGTCTGTCTCAATAGAACCATACAAATATGGATATCATTGGAACCGGCTCCTTGACCACATTGTGATAGTTACAGTTATTCCCTGTGCCAATGCATTCTCTTATATATGCGAGTCGACCATAGGTCGCCTCGCATATATAAGAGAATGCATTGGCCTAAAAAGATCTTTTGTTTAACACTTTTTACCATTTTTTCTTACATTCTTTAACAATTTTATAATTTGTAATGTGTTAAGCCAATGCATTCTCTTATATATGCGAGGCGACCTATGGTCGACTCGCATATATAAGAGAATGCATTGGCACAGGGCCCTTCTGTTGGGTAAAGGGTTAAAGAGATAATCCGTCTTTAAGAAAGTGAAGAAAATATACATTTTATTTTTGCGTTCTCAGATTATGGTTATGCCTGGAACCTGCACGTGGACGTTAAAAAAAACTAAACTAATGATCTTCTGCAACATAATGGCAAAACGTAAACCTTTATCTTTGTATTGAGGCCAAGAGATTTATTTAGTCAAAGAATTCGTTTATCTTGGATGTAGTGTTTTCTATAATGGTAGTTCTGTAAAGCTCTCGATATGTCGGTATCGATTGCATCAAGAGCGATGTTCGGCCTTTTGAACAAAACCAGACATCTAAAGTTACCCCCTGACTGAATGCTGAAACTGTTTGAAGCAACCGTCCGTCCAATTCGGCAGTGGCTATTCGCCACCCGGGTGGCAAATAGTCATATTACATATGAATCGATATTCGCCACCCGGGTGGCGAATAACTTTATATATTTTCTTTATTTGCCCCACATACTGATAGTATGGTGATCTCGAGCATCAGGGAATAATGATTTTCAGTCCTTACCCAAAAGGCTGTGGGTTGGGATGCAATATGGCAAAAGGGGGGTACATAACATGTTTTTTCTAACACTGGAACTTCAAATACGATATAGAAGCATATTTTCTCTCAAAATTATGTCATCCGTATGTCAGGTGGAGATGGGGGAGAGGGTGGGATGTTGTATAACTGATTGAGGATTTTAGGAGGGTGGGGGAAGGGGTTCATTTTTTCATAAAACTTGGTGTCAGATTATTTTCTTGTGCATCAGATGTACGGATGTTTGTATTATATTAGGTGTTCATTGCATCGCAAGTGCACATTCTCTAGGTTTAGAAGTATATTTCGGACAAATCTCTGTGATCGGAATTTGAGATGGGGGGGGGGGGGGGGGTGACGAATAACATTATTCTTAAAACTCGGACGTCAGCTAATTTACTTTCTTTGTGCATTAGCTAGATTAGACGATCCATAAATCATAAACAATCATTTCACGAAAACAAATCTGCGATCTTAATTGGTTGGGGTGGTGAATTACTTTTTTCTTAAAACTTAAATATCAGATGAGTTTACATGAAGCGAATAACTTTATTCTGAAAACTTGGATGTCAGATGAATTTCTTGTTTTTATGCATTAGATTAGACGATCCTTCAATCATAAACAAACATTTTCCGGAAGTGAAATTCCGAATAAAAATCTGCGATCTGAATTGGTTGGGGTGGGAGGGGTGGCGAATAACTTTATTCTTAAAACTTGGATGTCAGATGAGTTATTTGTTTTGTGCATATATTAGGCGATCCATGAATGTTAACAGACTTTTCCTGGACATGTAAGGAGTAGTATGGATGGCTCGTTACATCCACATCTGAAAATAGATTTTTTGGGTCTAAAATTGTTTGTACTAAAATATTCCCAAAAAAAAAATTCAAAACTCAAAATTTTCAAAAAAAAGAAGTTTTAATTTCAAAAATTTATAATGAGTTTTCCGTTTCGGATAATCTCGGTATTAAAATTTTTTTAATTATTTGAGTGTAATATCTTTTGTTATTTTTGTTCAAACAAATTTTAAATATTTTTCATGAAATAGCTTTATACCAATTATATGTGTATGGACAGGTCCGAGTAGCTGTAATTTTGGACATTGTGACCATCGGTATGAATGCATACATTCCAGTGTTTATCAATCAGACGCAGTCCATGCATCATATAATTGTCATACCTGAAATAATTTGACACCATTACTCTTACATGAATAATAAAGAGCGTTTATTCTTTACTTCTCTATCGCGATGAAGTTATTGAGTATATGACAGGTGTGTATTATCGCGAATTATTGGAAGTATTGAGATGTACTATGTTGAATCATGAGCGGACGAAGAGGGTAATGTGAAATTACAACCCCAGAATGAACTGACATATTCGATGGAACAAATTTTCAAGTATGTACACGCCACATTGGGGGTAACAATGTCAAAAAGAGTCGCACCTTGGTTTACCAAATGACTTCTATTATATCCCGTTGACAGTTATATGTGGTCCGACTCGTTCAATTATCGATATCTTGTGTGAACAACATTAGTTGTTTAACGGGTTATTATCACGTAAGGTTGATAAACTGTGTCATTGTTAGCATTAACGCGATAATTAGTTATCCAAAAAAATATGCATACATAATACGTACAGGTCATGAGACACATATAGTACGTCACTTGGACATTTTATCAGTTTATCACGTGATCACTAAATGTGGCAATCGGGTATCCACCGATGCCTGCAATGTATTATTTATAATAATTGGACTCATTGATCTCACGTAAATAATACTCTTAGTTGTTCCAATAAAATAGTTATCAAATTCGATCACCAATAGATTTGACTGTGGAATATAATGACCTTTAACTTATTTATCGATCTATGTTAGAACATGGTCTTAACAAAAAACTTGACCATAACAAAAATTACCTTACATTTATGCATGAATCTAATTAGACCATGCGTAAATATTGTCAGCTTATCGTCTGATGAGCAAATCCGATGTTTATCAAAAATAGTACAACTTCCAGTTGGTAATAACTCTTACGAATGAAGAGCGTTGAACATATACGAAATTACTACACGAATGAACTGAAATTTATATTTCACATCTTACCAACAACAGATACAGACATAGTCATAGTGTTATACTGTATTACATGTACCCATGCTATGACATCATTAGAAGGGGCAATACACTCAAGGAGTTAAAGTGACACGAAACAAGGGACGTGATGTAATATTGGTGTTTGAATCTTAAAGGAACACAAGACACTCTAAAGGGACACTCATTATGAATGAATGTTAACAATACAAGCGCACGAATGAAGAGCGTTGAACATATACGAAATTACTACACGAATGAATTGAACCTTGAAATTTATATTTCACATCTTACCAACAACAGCTACAGACATAATCATAGTGTTATACTGTCTTGCATGCACACACGCTATGACATCATTAACGGCGGACAATCCACTCACGGTGTGACAACAGATACAGACATAGGCATAGTGTTATTCTGTCTTGCATGTACACACGCTATGACATCATTAAAGGAACACAAGACACTCATTATGAATGAATGTTAACAATAAACGCACCGGTGTTTGAATATTAAAGGAACACAATACACTCATTATGAATGAATGTTAACAATAAACGCACCGGTGTTTTTGAATATTAAAGGAACACAGAACAATATTTAAAGTTCAAATTTTCGGGCACTTAATGCGCCTTTTATCATTACGTATCGTTTCTCACTCTACAATTCCCAATTATCCACTCACTCTCTCCCCGCTTATAGATATATAACGAAAACGAGAATATCATGTTGATGAAGTTTATTGAAATTTAATCGTCCGAATTGTCATCACTTTCGTCAGAAGTGTCATTTATTTCGTCCATGAATTTTTCTAGCATCGGTTTGTACTTTAATATTGACATTTTCACTGCATCACATTCTCCATAACCATTATTCAAATATTTGTCGACTTTATCCATGACTCTGTTGTGCAGAGTCCCATTGCGAGGTGCAGATACGATACTATTGTCCAAGCATAACCATTCATAAAGTGCTTCATATCTTTACTTTTAAGGTCCTTGTCAGCTTGTTCTTTTGCTTCTGTTTCTTTCGAACCATTTTCCTTATACGTGTCCACTTTATCACTCCATTCCTCATGTGTTTTATCTCTACTCTCAGCACACAAACTTTTGAAGTATTCATCTTCATTCAATTTAAATTTAATTTTCTTATTCTGACTATCATCCGTGTCCTCAGTTAATTTTCGTTTTAACTTATTTTCTTGACACCAGTTTTTTACGTGTCTCTGAACATCATAATGATCTTCGAACAAAAGCCCGCGGTCATTACAAGGGTACGACATGTCTTCTCGAATGTCTATGTTTTGACGGTTCTTCTTATTAATTTCATCGAGCTCACCTGGTGGCCTTATGTCGTTAGTATAGTCATTATGGTGACCCTGGGGCACAATATAATTATATGCTATGCCCTTCTGTTGACCAGGGAGTTCTCTGTCATCGTATTTCATCGCATTCTGTTGACCCTGGGTCTCAGTGTCTTTTGTATGTTTTTTCATCCCATTCTGTTCATCTGGGTGTTCTCTGTCTTTTTTGAGATTATATTTCATGCCATTCCATTCACCCATATGTTGGTTCGTGTCCTCTTTTAGTACATTCTGTCGCAGACGTAATGTGTCCGGTGTTGCGGCTTTTAAATCCACCAGTAGGTAACCGTACGGTTCACTCGTCGCTTCCGAAAACTCTCGAACCATACGCTGAGGACATTCAGGATACATCTGTCTTGATAGTGTTGAAATTAATCCCTTGTCGATTGGGTTATTGAACAATACCAAATATTGACAATTTCGTCGTTGCGTTGGATCTTTGTTGTAGTAGAAATTCTGGTTCAAACTTATCAAAGATAAGTTCAAATGGTGACTTCCTTCGGAATGCAAATCATTAACTCTCTGGTCTTTTGATGAAGTTTGCATCAAGTCATCGGGTATAACTAGATTTTTATACCAGGGGTTGATAAGAGAATCCAAGTTTGCTGGTATTCCTCGTATAAAGTTGACCTGAGGGGTGACGGTATACTTTATTTCGTCATATAGGGGCTGCCAATATTTATAAAACCATATTATTCTGTCAGTTGCGGGTGATATTTTTGAGGCAGACTTTTGTAGCAAGGTTTTCACGAAGTATGTCTTACCACTAGATGTCGGTCCACTTACACATGCCGTGAATGGATGCTTGAAAATAAAATCTTCTTGGACATTGGCCATTGGATCATCAAAGCAGGATGTTATGTCGCTTTGTTGCTGTTTCCCCTGCTGGTGTTGTAGTATCTGGTGTTGCTGTAATGGCTGTTGTTGTGGCTGATGATGCTGCTGCCTGTTGCTGCTACTGTTTGTTGCTGCTGCTTGGTGCTGCTGTTGTGGGTGTCGGTTAACAAACTCAGTGTGCTTAGATTGTATATGTCTTATCAAATCATGGTTCCGCACATACTCACTAGAGCAAATTGAACACTGGTGCTTCATTTATACTTGACTAAAATGTCTCGGTATATGGATCTCCTTTATACAAATGTTCATTATAACCTAAAAATATGTCCTGTCCGTATGTTTGATAACTTTATGTAGATGAAATAGTCTGCCGGAGAAGCACTGTGTAGACGGGGAATCAACATGTCTTGTCGGTAAGAGAGTCAGACGAGAAGTGAAGTCTCGGCTATTAAAACATAGTAATGCGATAGCGAACATCAAACGAGTCTGGGCACGCATATCTGTCAAAAGATACAATAGCCGTCATTGGTCAATCTATCCTCGGTATCACTTTTCGATTTACAAAATCAATTTCACCGAGAGGTTCCCTCGTCATTTGTAGTGACGTAATTGCGGCGTTTTGCGGTATTTTACTGCGGCGGCGGTGCCGCCGCCGTTGTTGTTGCCACCGCCGGCGGCGCCGCCGCCGCAGTAAAATACCGGTTGGTGGTGGTGGCGAATAACTTTATTCTTAAAGCTTGGTTGTCAGATGAGTTTCTTATGTTGTGCACTAGATTAGACAATTCTTCAATCATAAACAATCGTTTTATAGAACTGGAATTGCGAAAAAAAATCTGTGATCTGAATTAGTTGGTGGATGGGGGGGGGGGGGTGGCGAATAACTGAGATTAGACAATCCTTCAATTACAAACAATAAAAAAAATTTGAAAGTAGAATTGCAAACAAAATTATGCGATCTGAGTTGAGTGGGGGGGGGGGGGGGGGGGTGGCGAATAACTTTAATCTTAAAACTTGGGGGTGGCGAATAACATTGATCTTCAAACTCGGACGTAGATAGGTTTCTTACTCTGTTTATTATATTAGACGATCCTTCAATCATAAACAATAATTTTATAGAACTTAAATTGCTAACACAAATCTGCGATCTGAATTGGTTGGTGGGTGGGGTGGGGTGGCGAATAATTTTATTCTTAAAAGTTGGATGTCAGACGAGCTTCTTACTTTGTGCATTAGATTAGACGATCCTTTAATCATAAACAGTCATTTTATAGAACTGGAAGTGTAATTGCGAAACAAAATCTGCGATCTGAAATTCTGAAAGGTTTGTGGGTGGGGCAAGGGGATCGTGGCGAATAACTTTATTCTCAATACTTGGATGTCAGATGAGTTTCTTGTTTTGTGCATTGGATTAGACGATCCTTCAATCATGTCATAGAACTGGAAGTGGAATTGCGGAAACAACTCTGCGATCTGACTTGGTTGTTGGTGGGGGAGGGTGGCGCATAACTGTATTCTTAAAACTTGGATGTCAGATGATTTTCTTATTTTGTGCATTAGATTAGACAATCCTTCAATCATAAACGGTCATTTTTAAAACTGGAATTGCGAACAACAATCTGCGATCTGAATTGGTTGGTGTGTGGGGGGGGGGGTGTGGCGAATTACTTCATTCTTAAAACTTGGATGTCAGATGAGTTTCTTACGTTGTACATTAGATTAGACGATCCTTCAATAATAAACAATCATTTTCTGGGAGTAGAATTGCAAACAAATATATGCGATCTGAATTGGAAAGGGGTGGCGAATTCTTGAAACTTGGGGGTGGCGAATAACATTAGTCTTCAAACTCGGACGTAGATAAGTTTCTTACTTTGTGTATTAGATTAGACGATCCTTCATTCACTGGAATTGCGAACATAAATCTGCGATCTGAATTGGTTGGCGGTGGGGTGGGGGTCTATGGCAAATAACTCTATTCTTAAAGCTTGGATGTCAGATGAATTTCTTATTCTGTGCATTAGATTAGACAATCCTTCTATCATAAACAATCATTTTTAGAACTGGAATTGCGAAACAATCTGCGATCTGAATTGGGTGGGGGTGGCGAATAACTTTATTTTTGAAACTTGGGGTGACGAATAACATTAGTCTTTAAACTCGGACGTAGATAAGTTTCTTACTTTATGTACTAGATTAGACTATCCTTCAATCATAAACAATACACAAATGTGTTCGTTACAACTTGTTCTATCTATTTACTTAACGGACAACAGCGGTTCTGGGATCAGGACGAAACGTTGTGAACAGACAGACGGACAGACAGATAGACATATCTCATAATCTTTTATATAAACATACATCATGTAAACACACCAACTTGTGTCTTTTCGGGTAAAGCATCTTGCAGAAAATCTACCACAAACAAAGTGATGAACAACACGTGAAACTCGTGTTGAGAGACATGCCCTTTGTCCGATTGTTTAAACCCAGAATAAGAAAGTATTAGTGGCCCATGAACCATACTTGTTTCTCAATGAATACATTCCATGAGCGTGCAAGCGTCGCGATAATTTATGACGTATCAATAAGCGTTTTATCGGCCTGCCTTTTGTTCCGATTGGTAACAGGGTATTTTGACTGCATGCTCATACCACCGAATAGAGTTATCAATTAAATGACAACTCAACGACAAAACTCGCCCTTAGACCACCAATGGAGGTCTAAACCAGGTTTAAACTCGGATGGTTAAACCGGAGATGACGACTCCGTAAAAAAAATGGAGCACATAATATATACTGCGCAGTTGTATGTATTTGATTGTATATATCGAGTATAGCATGTCATACAAGTGGGTTTATTCATAGGCAATGTTAAGTGATAAATGTTTATCTGGCTGGTATATATATATGTGTGTGTGTGAGGGTGTGTGTGTGGGTGTGGGTGTGTGTGTGTGCGTGAGAGGGTGTGTGTGTGGGGGTGTGTGTGTGTGTACATTGTGTTCATGTTCATGTACATATGTACGTCTACATTGACACGTCTGCATTGAAATGCACCACGGATACCGACAAAACATTTGGTAAAACATATTGTCGTCATCAAATTGTTTCCATCAAATTGGTGCCGTTCGATTCAGGGATACGCACGTTAATAACAGAGTACTTATAATTGATTTTCGCATGACAATGCTCCGGTTGTAGTCTGAACATGTCATACCGTTACTTGCATACTTTAATTTGTGAACGTATTGTCTGTATGTGTATGTAGCCTTAACGATAGGAGTAGAGGCAACTTCAGCCTCACCGCTGCACATACTCATAACCACCTATATCGACTGGAAAGTGTCGCTTTTTACCGATCCAGCAGGAAGAGAACTTTTATTGTTTAATTGAAAAACTTTGAATGAATAACTCGACACAACAAACACAAAGGGCGATAACTGTCCAAGACACGCCTGTTGTGTTGTGATGTTGTAGATCGGGGGCTACATCGGGGGTCTTTTGTTGTCGCTCTATTATCGTGATAGATCAGATTTGGAGAGGTGTCCAAAATTAGCCTTTAGTTTATCAAACAACGTTCTATTGAAATTAAATTTATATGGGAAATATCCATCGAAGCTCTCCAGGTCTACCTTGATAATGGCTTTGCTTGGAATAAACTAGAACAACCGTGAAATTTTCGAAACACAATGACAATTCAATTTTCGAGAAGGATGTAGCCTTTATGTCTTTTGCAAAGAAACTGGCTAATATTGACCACTTTTACACACTAATTGGTTCATTCTTCTAACATCCGATCCAAGACTAACAACTCACAAACTCTTAAATATTTTACGAATATTGCACTGCATGGGCATCCATGTATTCACGTTCCTGTTGCATAGCGACCAACAACAATATTAATGTAAGACGGATTTGGTGGTAAGCTAAAAAAAATATATATATATAATATATATATTGATTGAAGAAATTAAACATGGTCCGAGAATCCATCCGAGATGTATTTCGGAAATCAATAACGAACTTATGGTGAACAGCTTTTCTATCTCCATTAGAATCTATCTTGCGTATGTCTCTCCCATGCTTGTCATGCACGCAGATGATATACATGAATAAAAAGAAAGAGAACATGCGTGCAGTTAGATATATTGATTGAAGAAATTAAACATGGTCCGAGAATCCATCCGAGATTCTCGGACCATGTTTAATTTCTTCAATCAATATATCTAACTGCACGCATGTTCTCTTTCTTTTTATTCATATATATATATGCGGCGCGACATTTTGATATAAAAATATTGTAATATCTCAACCCATGTCTTTAGTAACATGGTCAAAACAATGGGAATACACCCAAACACCCTGTCTCACCGCCTCCAGCGGAAATTTAATTTTATTCCCATTAAGTTATCTTACCTCTAATTGACCAATAACATGCAAAGTAATGTTATTTATATGACTCTTTATCGGTGAATATCCATAATGGTGCAAGATTTTCGTGGTTTGACGTAAATTTTGACTCTGAAACATCGAAAATCGCCTGTCTCGAGAAATGTCCACACCGCGACACCAGTTTCAAAATAGGCCACCTATGTTCCATGTGGAGTAAGGGTGACAACCGGACATACGCATTCGAAAGTTTTGCCTTTTGCCTATTTGTTTTGAAGATATTTCGACAATATAAAGAATTGAAAGACAGAGAATGAGACGAAAGTAAGGGTACCCATCAGCGCACCTTTATTGATGTCCACACCGCGACGCTATCAAAGGACCAGTAAACATGTCTGAATATGGCTCCAAAATGGCTCAAATAGTGCACAGGGGACGAATAAACATGCATCAATCGAATGGACTCCTGACATAAACAGAAAATGAAAAAAATCGAATAAAACTTTTAAAATGTCCACACCGCGACATGTCCACACCGCGACACAGAATAACGTTGGTCAGCCCACGGACGCTGGTGACGCTTATAATATTTGCTTTACAAACAAGCCAAATCCAAATGGCGTCTGCCCCATCCTCGGCCGTTCAACAACATGCACAACGGCACATGAAAGATTGCGTGGAAGCGATAAATTATCATTAAAAATGAAGTTTTGTCTTTTGATTTATAACACAGAATTGAACAATGATCGACTGCATGTTTTATGACATAGGCCTATATCAGTAATTATGTAGGCCCCTATTATCGACGCAAACTTTTTACTACATATGAAACGATATAATTATTGCGGTACCGGTAATATGAATATATCTAATAATTATAAATGTCAAGTTAAAAAAGCGCACCCTAACCCGGGATAATTACATTAATGCTGGAACCGACATTGTAATTCAAACCAAACACCCAAAACTTCAATGCATATTTACCGCTGTCTACGTTAACCGCGTGGACTGAGGCGTCCTGTTTTTTAATGTTCAGTATCATATATTTTCATCCTGGTTCAAATCCCAAATTACTACGATATGGTTTTATATTATTTTTCATAGCAATATTCATGAGAACAATTGATTCCAATATCAAATTTACATATCATTACTTGGATTTTACTTTCTACACTACATAATGATATAAAGAGCCTACTGTATATTCGTATTAAACTTGATGAAAAAATAGCAGGTCATTTAGAGTTATTTTTCTTTACGTCGTCTGCTTTGATTCTCAGAGTTTTGACATTTACTAATATATAGTTAAATAAGTCTAACTCCTGTGTTTTGCTTGAAAAATAGCTTTATTAGAATCTAAAAACATATATAATTCATTTTCCCTTATTAAAACTGTGAAAATAAGTAGTTTATTGAGAAAAATACAATAAGAGGATAACCGCTGAATCGAACCCCCAGTGTCGGTACCCAAAATTATAACGTCATTCACTTTGACCACTGGACCACGGAGACCGACGTTATGTCATTTGCTCATAATGAATATATATATATACTAGAAGGTGACCCGACTTCGTCCGGGCTATTCAAAAACCAAATTTCAAGTCGATTGCTCCACCCGTTTCCTAGATCTGGTCTGCGCATGCGCGAAGCTGGTGTCGCACGTGCTCGGCGACCCGATAAAATTCGTATCCGGGGCAAGATACATTCACATACCAAATTTCAAGTCAATATCTCAACCCGTTTCCGAGATCTCGTCTGCGCATGCGCGAAGCTGGCGTCGCACGTGCTCGGCGACCCGATAAAATTCGTATCCGGGGCAAGATACATTCACATACCAAATTTCAAGTCGATAGCTACACCCGTTTCCGAGATATATAGCCCAATGTCATTTGCGGATACCTCGGCCGGTGATGAGTTAACGCGACACAGTCAAATGCATCGGCAGGGTGAGAGTTAACGTAATCTAACTTTATGACCTCTGACGACGTCATAGAAATTACGCATTGATTTTATCCTGATAAAAGCATCGTACCACTTGTACCTAATAATTGAGGCAGATAACTAAAACGGATACATACATATTATATATCGTTGGAAAGATGAAGCCACACAGATTCTAACCGTGCAAATTATATGACTGGCAATTTATTATTCGCGCTATATCAAATCGATTTGTGAGCACCGAACTGAAATATATTAGCGCAAAAACGGCGTAAAAACAGATTTGACCTCCGCACGTGAAAAGTTGACCTCGCACGGACAAATAAATATGCCTATGTTCGTCTCCGGCCGAAAATACCCTAAAATACCAAATTTCATCGAAATTGGCTTAGTCGTTTTGGAGTCCATCGATTTCAAACACACACACAAACAAACACACACACAAACAAACACATACACACACAGATCTTTCAAAATATATAATAGATGACATATGATTGATGTGATAAAGGTGGATGTTTCAACTGCTAATATACCCGTCCGTCACTCGATAAAATGTGACGCAATTTGTAGGCAACTGTGTACAAATAAGTATTTCGAATTCAAATGTTTATGTCATAAATTGATCATAAAACATTTTAAATTAAAAGAAACTAATAGTCTTGAAAATGTTTTTAAAAATAAATTGTGAAGTCTGATTGCCTATTGATGCATTATACGCAGATCGTCCGTCTAAAAAACACTTATACCGTTCTTACATACCCCACTCCAAAGCTTTCTTACGATGCCGTGGTGTCCGAATGTATAGCTTCCCTCAAATAGTAGAAGTGTGAATTCAGAGTTATCCTTCCTGCATGAGTCATGTGCTTATAGACCACACGGATTCCAAAAATGTTGATAATAACTCTAATGAGTTGGTATTATATACTGAAGCTATGTAATATTTTTGTCATTTACTTTTGTTTTAATAAGATCGCATGGACTCAGGTTGCCAAGCATATTCAATGTAAAATCTTAAATAGTTAAAGGCTGGTGAATCCAACCAGAAATATTACAAATTAAAATAACAGTTAAGGTACCGATACTGCGATAGCCAGTTTTACATAACCTGATTTATTCACCCAATTACCACTCTATTACATGCTATAAACTGGAATAGAGTCAGAAGAGTACCGGATTTTATCTAAACGTGAGACCGATTTGAGAAAAAGCGCACAATAATGCTGGTTGAATGCTGCATATTATCATTTCCAAATCTTCATACAAATCATAACTTGAAGATTTCAATACGCGACGTAAACAGCAGGTGCCCGACAACGACGTTAACATGTTTTTGGTTAACCCTTACTTGCGGAGTCGTATCCAGGTTCTGATAAATTAAAGTTCCTGCTATTATTTGGCTAGTGAAATAGTCTTCAATTGTCACATGGACACTTTGTAGTTTATACCGAGTAGTTCCATTATTGAATTGCAATTGGTTGAATTCACTAGTTATTCTGATATTAAACTCAATTAGACCTGTCCCATTCCATAATATATATATATAGTCCACTTTATTTTGCCATTTCAATCTGACTACGGAACATGGTGTCATGGTTGTGGTAATTTATCCTTCTGATTTATATATATATGTAATTAGATTTTCTTATCTCGATTTCCACATTGTAATTGTCCAAAGTTACATGTAGAACACCAAAATCACTTAAATTGTCAAAGGTAATTTTCAAATTTCTGACGATTTTTATCATCTGGTAATTTTAGTCATTCATTGTTTCATTTTTATATATCTGCAAGAGCTGGTGAACAAATGAAAATGGCAGCTCCAGATAGGAGGAAAGCGTACATGAATCGCACCAAAGAGAATGAGTCGAGCCACAAAGAATATTTGGATAGGGAAAGGCAGAGGTTAACAAAGAGAAAACATATAGGAAAGACATATAGCGTGGAGGGAATGACGGATTCACAGAGGAAAAACCAAAGATTGAAATGGAGAGAACAGAAAAGGGAAGCAAGGAAAAAGAAAAAAGAAACAAACAACAACACCCACCAGCAGCGGAAAGAAGAGAGGACGAACACGATGCCCATCAAAACTCCAACAACACCGAGTAATAACGAAACTTGAAAATACAATCGAAGAAAAGAATAAGATAATTAGACGACTTAGAAAGAAGAATGATAGAACAGCTATTCGGCTTGAGGAAAAATCTGGTTCACCCAGAGGAAAGCAAATCTTTTGATGAAGAAAATTCCGACCGGGAAGCCCGACAAACAAGTTAAACGATCCTTAATACTACATAATGCATTCATGGGGGACGTACAGTAAATAAGAAAGAATAAGGAGGGACAAAGGAAGTTTGCACAAACCATCAGGTTGTCGATCCTCAAGAAATACAGATGCATGAGTCTTCTGAGAAAGCAAACTGGATTGGGAAGGCGCCCAACCAGCAACCCATCTCTTGGTTGAAAACAGTAAGATTATGCGCACGTCCATTCGGGAGTTCATCACACGAGACGATAACAGCAGAGTGTCACCATCGAAGAAAGATCTTTAAAAAGATGGAAAGCAGAAGAGATTTCTGCTCCACTCCCTGAAGATGCTTCATACGAAATATCTAGCAGAAACGAGACAGTCTATATCTATGAGTTTCTTCTGTAAAAACAGACCACCACTGAAAGATCGTGAATTATGTCTTTGTAAATACTGCGAAAACATGCGTTTGAAGATTGAAAGACTGAGCAGGGAAAATGTGATAGCAGCAACTCAAGATCCCGAAGAATACATCGGAAAGTTAGTCGGCGACACATCAAACATGGATTGTATGTATGGCCTGTGTGTTCGATGCAGGACAAAGAAGAGAGTGAAATGTCCTCCGGGTTCCGATCTCACCAGATTGGTCGAGTGGCAAGAGTGGACTTATGAGATGTGTAGTTACAACACGAAGGCAGGCGAATGTCGAAATACCAAGAGGACTGTAAAACAACCAAACACACCACACTGAAACACCTGATAGAGGCAATTATTCACTGCGATTTCAGTGAAAACTGGAGTTGTAAATATGCCAGAGAAACAACAGAAGTGCATTTTGGAGCCTCTCACAGACAAGCGACTCTTCACACGGGTATGATTTATTCAAACAGAAAGCCTGAATCATTTTGCACGGTGTCATCGTCAAACAACCATGAAGCACCAGCAGTTTGGGCTCACTTGAAACCGATTTTTAAAATAATCAAAGACACAAGGCCATAATTATGTCAAAAAGATCCACGTAATAAGTGACGGTCCCACGTCCCAATATAGAAACAAGACGTCGTTTTTTCTTATAACAACAGTTCCACGGGAATTGGGATTAAACCCTATTTGGAATTTTAAGGGTGTGGCTGATGGTGTTGGTGCTGCTGTGAAAAAAGAGACAGACAGACTAGTATGCAGCGGGATGGATGTCCCAGATTCGGATGTATTATATGAACTACTCAAAAGATCGCAGTTGAATGTAACATTCCGAAAGGTGACAGATGACGACATGCGCCAAACTGCACAGATGGTGCCAGAAAACTTGCGAGCATATCCCGGAACAATGTTCGTTCATCAGGTGAGTATTCAGATGAATCAATGAATAGTACAGCTAGTCCATAAAACGATTCCTTCGTTTTCACTAACTAATCATGTATTCTGAGATATGTATTGCATGACACCACTTAACACGCTAACAAGTCATGTGTGGGAATGTTAAAGATGCATTATCCGAATTAATGCGGCAAATCAGAAAAGGGATGGTGTGATCATATGCCGGTATCTGAGTTGTTATTGTAATGAGCAACTACACTGCGACTGCCAATCACCGAAAATGTGGAGCATAACTACGGAAAAGGTGCAGTATATATAATCATGATTGTTATTTTTTCAGTCCTTGATGGTATGTTTACATGTAAAATGTTTCCTTAATTAAAGACCAATCTATTCGGAGACATTTATTTTATTAATATTCTCCATAATTAGTTTATAAATTGTCTTAATAGATCATTCAAGAAGAATGCAAATAATATAGTTCGGTCAATAATTAAAGGTCATGAGCACCTTTTAAATTATTACGATAGTCAATATTGCTCAACTGCAACTGCAAAGTGAATATATTAGATCCACCATTTTTCACAGTAACCAATATTGTTTGTATGTTACCGATAAACATAATTATATTTCTTATAGAGGACACAGATAGTCGAAAGATCAATGCCCCTGAAGCAGAACATAGAACAACAAAGAGACAGACACGGATATTAAAGGTACTGAATCCGATCAAACGGTCTCCATAACACCAAGATACAACAACACAAGAACAAAAGCAACATTTCTTTAAAATACGCTTTAGTTATCAGAATCGATTAATTGTAACAAAATTATGCTAACCACTGGCAATCTAAAATTTCCCAAAACGTAATACTTCTTGATTTTAGAGTTATCCATCTTCATCCGCAATTTTGATCGAGATCGTCCTATTGACGACGTGTTTCTGGGCCAGATATAATTACACATCTCGAGAAACAAAAAAAATCGTAGTTTATCACTCTGAGCTTTGACGGATGGGTTCATCGACTCGAATTAATTATGTTTCACCGCCGAAGTCAGATAAATAGTAATTTAGGAGCGTTAATTCGGATAATTCATCTTTAAATGTAACTAGATATATATTAACGTTGAAACTTCATATCAAATGTACTCATTAATATATCATATGGATGCATCGGATCAAAAATTAAACTAATGCGAACTTAATTTGTTACAGAACAAGCAGCGGGCTTCGAGGAAGACGACGTCGCGATCAAAGAAGACACAGCCCACATCTAGGAAGACTATGTCGAAATCGAAGACACAGGGACGCAAATGGTTTTGCATCATATGCAGCGGGGATTTCGATGATTCACGACCTCGAGAAAAATAGATTCAATGTGTAATGTGTAAGAACTGGGCGCATGAAATGTGCACCGACGAAGAAGGGTCATGTAGAGAATATGTGTGTGACATTTGTCTATAAATATTATATGGCATATATATGTAATGCACAAGTTGTTTATCATGTTTAATTGTAGCATACGGTACTTACACAAGCATATTCTGTTCTTGTAATATGATCGCACGTGACACGTAATGGAGCAACCACAAATGTTATCATCAACTTCAATATTGCAATAATTATAGGATGTTGCGTACTACATGTACATGTACCTGTGCTATACCACTCGGTGAGATGTCCGTATCATCATATTAAAATACCAGGTTAGAACGTGGGTTGAGAATTTGAGATATTACATGTATAATCACCAATAGCCACGTTACTAGTACCTGATGTTGCCAAAGAACCATGTGAACTATTCAAACCCAGCATTAAATCGCTGAATACTTCTACACGTAACTACCAACCCTGAGTTACAAGTTATTTATAAATTTCAGACAAAAAATATGATAAGGACTGGTTGATCTTGGCGTAGTCTGCTATATAATTATATATGCATGGGGCTTTGATGTACACGTATATACCGGTAACAACATTATCCCGATTATGTTCAGTCCAAACATATTTTACTAAAGTTCAAACATCCGAAAATAACAGCTGAGAACCTGGTGTGAATTGAACTGTGGTGGGGTCTCAAGCGTATCTACCCCTGCACGTCAGATCAAAATGCCATATATAGCATATGTAGCTTGAGGATGGATGTGATCCATCAAACCGCAGTGAATTCAACCAGGCCCACAGGTCCTAGATGTCTGCAATCACGCTACCACAGTACAGGTTAAAATGTTTAACGAATTATTTTTTCATGAATGCAGAAATTTTCTCATGAATAAAGTGGTAGGTACATGTACATGTAAATTATGTACATGTATATATATATATATCGGCTGAAGTTGAATTAGAATTTCCAATGGATGGAAATGGAATGTCACTTTAATATTTGAGTTGGAAGTGTTCTGAATGTGAAGTGTCAATTTCATGAAATATGGATTGGTTCGTCTGAATGAATCGATATGTGTTAACATACCACACATAAAGTGTCCCTTTAATGAAATGATGGAATAAACAACGAATTTGCAATTTCCTTTAATGAAGAAAACAATGATGAAATTGGTTTACATGTATGTCTATGGTAAGCTGGTGAAAATGTGAATTAACTGAATTAAATGAAATGCTGAAAGTGTCAATGACACTACCGGTATATACAATTTTGAAATTGAAAAGGGAATAATATCATATGTTACATTCAACAGAGTGATTAGGAATGCGGAAAGTTCAAATGTCTGAGTTATTCTAGATTTATATCAACATGGAGATATACTGGGATGTTTTGACAATATTTGCAGAATGTATATGCCCAGTGACCGTTTTAGTCTAATTAGTACAACGAGGACACCTTAATTGGGCAGAAACATGGGATGTTATGACAATATTTGCAGAATTTATATGCCCAGTGACTGTTTTAGTGCAATTAGAACAATGGTGACCCCTTAATTTGGCAGAAATATGTGATGTTATGACAATATTTGCAGAATTTATAGGCCCAGTGACTGTTTTAGTCTAATTAGAACAATGAGGACACCTTAATTTGGCAGAAACATGGGATGTTATGACAACATTTGCAGAATTTATACATGTATGTCCAGTGACTGTTTTAATCCAATTAGAACAATGGGGACCCCTTACTTTAGCAGAAACATGTGATGTTATGACAATATTTGCAGAATTTATATGCCCAGTGACTATTTTAATCCAATTAGAACAATGGAGACCCCTTAATTTGGCAGAAACATGTGATGTTATGACAATATTTGCAGAATTTATATGCCCAGTGACTGTTTTAGTCCAATTATATCAATGGGGACACCTTAATTTGGCAGAAGCATGGGATGTTATGACAATATTTGAAGCATTTATATGCCCATTGACTGTTTTAATCCAATTAGAACAATGGGAACCCCTTAATTTGACAGAAACATGGGATATTATGACAATATTTGCAAAATGTATATGCCCAGTGACTGTTTTAGTCCAATTAGAACAATGGAGACCCCTTAATTTGGCAGAAACATGGGATATTATGACAATATTTGCAGAATTGATATGCCCAGTGACTGTTTTATTCCAATTAGATCAATGGGGACCCCTTAATTTGGCAGAAACATGGGGTGTTCTCAGTGTTATGACAATATTGGCAGAATTGATATGCCCATTGACTGTTTTAATCCAATTAGAACAACGGGGCCCTTTAATTTAGCAGAAACATGGGATATTATGACAATATTTGCAAAAATGTATATGCCCAGTCACATGATAACATCCCATATTTCTGCCAAATTAAGGGGTCACCATTGTTCTAATTGCACTAAAACAGTCACTGGGCATATAAATTCTGCAAATTGTCATAACATCCCATGTTTCTGCCAAATTAAGGTGTCCTCGTTGTACTAATTAGACTAAAACAGTCACTGGGCATATAAATTCTGCAAATATTGTCATAACATCCCATGTTTCTGCCAAATTAAGGGGTCCCCATTGTTCTAATTGGACTAAAACAGTCACTGGGCATATAAATTCTGCAAATATTATCATAACATCACATGTTTCTGCTAAATTAAGGGGTTCCCATTGTTCTAATTTGATTAAAACAGTCACTGGGCATATCAATTCTGCAAATATTGTCATAGCATCCCATGTTTCTGCCAAATTAAGGTGTCCTCATTGTTCTAATTAGACTAAAACAGTCACTGGGCATATCAATTCTGCAAATATTGTCATAACATACAATGTTTCTGCCAAATTAAGGGGTCCCCATTGTTCTAATTGGACTAAAACAGTCACTGGGCATATAAATTCTGCAAATATTATCATAACATCACATGTTTCTGCTAAATTAAGGGGTTCCCATTGTTCTAATTAGATTAAAACAGTCACTGGGCATATCAATTCTGCAAATATTGTCATAACATCACATGTTTCTGCCAAATTAAGGGGTCTCCATTGTTCTAATTGGATTAACACAGTCACTGGGCATACATGTATACATTTTGCAAATATTGTCATAATATCCCATGTTTCTGCCAATTTAAGGGGTCCCCATTGTTCTAATTGGATTAAAACAGTCAATGGGCATATAAATTCTTCAAATATTGTCATAACATCCCATGCTTCTGCCAAATTAAGGTGTCCCCATTGATATAATTGGAATAAAACAGTCACTGGGCATATAAATTCTGCAAATATTGTCATAACATCACATGTTTCTGCCAAATTAAGGGGTCTCCATTGTTCTAATTGGATTAAAACAGTCACTGGGCATATCAATTCTGCAAATATTGTCATAACATCCCATGTTTTTGCCAAATTAAGGACTCCCCATTTTTCTAATTGGACTAAAACAGTCACTGGGCATATAAATTCTGCAAATATTGTCATAACATCACATGTTTCTGCCAAATTAAGGGGTCTCCATTGCTCTAATTGGATTAAAACAGTCACTGGGCATATAAATTCTTCAAATATTGTCATAACATCTCATCTTTCTGCCAAATTAAGGTGTCCCCATTGATCTAATTGGACTAAAACAGTCACTGGGCATATACTGGTATATCAAGACGATTCAAGAGCCCTGACAAAGTTAAGAGATAAGAGACATTAAAGCATGACAGGCACATATCAAATTATGGGTGTGTCATTCTGATGAATACTAGTACATGTAGTGTATATACCGGTATACATGAACATGTACCGTATGTTAAACCTTAAGGTACATGTACATTATTGTAATCAGATAATACATGTATACAGGTACATGTACATTAAATCTGTTGTCGGGACATACTGGTGTGAACACATGTACATATATGATACTGCTATCAGTATATGAAAGAGAAGTAATTTGTCACATGGACATAGAGAAAGATGGAGAAGATGTCTAACTGGTCCCTGCATTAAAGATACATGTACTTTAGCGTTGGCATTGTGCACATGTACCGTACTGTACATGTACCTTTATTGCTGTTGAAAAGGTCACAACAGTTAAAATCACCATAAACAGAAAAAATATTATGTTTAGACATACAATACATGTGCACCGGTATGTAAAGTGTATGCGATAAAGTACAATCAACACAGGAGAAGGCAGGGAAACCCAACTGAATGAACTATGGTTACCAATGTGCTACATGTATGACATCTCCCCCCCCCATGTACCAGTACATGTTAAGTTACCATACCTTACCGGTATATCTTCCCATTTTCACCAATGACAGTTTTTCGTAGTCACATGGTCACGTACAATGAGAGCAATTGGCCATTCAATATTGTGGTAAACAAAATTCAGGTGCAGGAGAGGGGAGGGGTGGATAGACCGGGTAATTTTCAACAACAAAATTCTGAATTATAATGCCTCTGGCAAAGAAAAAACATCCTTCATTGTCACCAATGATATTTTTTTCTGAGTCACATAGTAATATTGAAAGATAAAATGATACCACTGGTAACTGGCCACCTTACAGTAAGAAGAGCCAGTCAATGACTGTGCGGTCGCTCACCAGACTGCAAGACTGATAATACTGGGACTCTGGAGACCATACGGTAACTGTAGTTTTATTTAACTGTTAGCCGGTGGAGCCGTGGTGTAGTTGCATTTCGGCCGCTGTGGCAATGCTAACTGCACCGCAGTTAAGTGGACACTTGTTTTGTCCAGCAGGGTACTTTTTTTCTCCCCACATGTTCGTAAACCAGACTTGAAAATTGGTGTCGCCTTATTAACTAAAATAAGCTGGTGTGAAAGGTTGAAATATAATTTTTGTAAAGTGACTGTTCATTTGATGCAATAGAGATAATTCTATGAGTACATGTACCACAGTGAACAAGCCAGGGATTTTTTGGAGACATCTGTTTTTGGGCAATGATATTCCGAAGGCATATCCTGAATGACTGAGTGGAGGAAGGTTTGGGAGTGGGTAACCCGGGGTTACTAACCCCCTGCTGATGGTGGAGGCATGTTCTTCCTCCTGGAATTGTACCTTTAAATACCGTATGTCAATATATATAGATAATTTCCATCTTGTTATGATATGAATCGGGACCAAATAGAAAAAAAAAGTAAAAAAAACAACAACAAAACCTCTGGATATGACCCTGATGTACCATGTGGCTATACTGGTAGTCACAATGAGTTACGCTATCCCCAAAGTTTCACAAAAACAGGGAAATAGTGGATTTATTACTGTCAACGTCAAGTACAAGCCTGCAAATAGCGTGTCTGTCATTTGCAGAATGAGGTCCCCAGAGGGTTCATTTAGTGATACTATCCCGCATAGCAGGCTAGCATCACCAAATTCACCCTCTGTAGACCTCATTCTGCTTAGGCCTCATCTTCTGGGAAGTATCTATAGTATCAAATTAACATTTTTGTTTTTAGTTACGTTTTCCCTTCGGGGAAGTTTCTACCGGTATATCCCCTAATTTGCAGAAGATAAAATCCATAATCGAGGCGCCCAATGGGTGAACATCACCAACTTCAACTGGGGAACTTCAATCTGATTCTAGGTTTGCCGACGGCATAAGCAGAATGAGGTCCCCAGAGGGTGAATTTAGTTATTCTAGCCCGCTATGCGGGATAGCATCACTAAATTACCCTCTGGGGACCTCATTCTGCAAATGACAGTCAGGCTATTTGCAGGCTTGGTCAAGTATACGGTAAGTTAAATCATTCAAATTTTATATACGGCATAGACTGTATACATGTACATACCGTAACAGGTCGGGTGAACCACTGTTTGATTTGATAAGACCGATTGGTCTAAAATTTACTGATACAAGATTACAGGCCCTCAAACTTTGCATTTTGTGCCAGGGTTGATGTTTTACCAATCCCGTCACCCATATTCGAGGCAGGGGTAGGGTCAATAATATACACGTATGACGGGGTGTCATAAGGGACATTACAGTGACTATAGACATTTTTACAATAGAGACGAGTGCGAAATTTAGCACCCCCGATTTAAAAATTGCGAGTGCACACATGTACGAGTGCGAGAGCAGTTGCTCCTGTCTCCTTGGAAGGATTGATTGATCAGTTGTTCACAATACAGGTACCTGATAGTAATACATGTACATGTAGGGCTGAAGGGGTCATTCCCACAAAAAAACCTGCTGGAGTACACAGGATTTGAAAATGTACTGAAGGGTACACAAGGTTTGTGATTGGCATTAACACCATAACTAAACTGTTGTTCTGACGCCCATTAGCAGTTTATTTTCAGTTCATTTTGATGTTCATTGGAACGCAAACAATCATCCTCTAGTTTAACAATAATCATGGCAGATACCGGTACGAATAATAAACATCATTTAGAACGAGATTTTAAAATGTACCTTCAGCACATTTTCAAAACGTGTGTACCCTTCAGCATTTTTTTGGTGAGAGCGACCCCTTCAGAATTAGTAGGCTTATAAAATCACATGATGTACATGTACATGTAGTTCAAATCAGGATGTGTCCAACCTGGTAATTAACTTATTGTTAACCTTTTTTTCTCCATTTATTAAATTAATAAAGGTAGGCCTGCATCATGCATGTACCGGGTACTAGTACTAGTAATCAAGAATTATACTTAATACTGGTCAGTATGATGGTCAGTCTGATTTCATTGTCACTCAAGTGAAAATTCGGACGACGACGATTCAAGATTTCGTAAGTGGAAGGAGTTCCATACATGTATTTAAGTACATGTAAGTATTAAACTGGTAGTTAGAATGCACATGCTCATATAAATATCCTTGGAAACCATCAATTGCGAAGAAATCGCAGTTGTGTGCACCGGTACATAAAAATAATGGCTGGAAAGATCACAGGGTAGTCAATCTCAATCTACATGTACAACAACATCAATGTCACAATCATCATGTACCGGTAAGGCGACACTGCAATCATGGGAACAATCTATCCACGATTTTGTCGGACCCGATTCCTCCACCCGAAAATATCAAAGAAAATGAAATCGACCATATTACACCATACCGTAGATATCTTCGTCTGAACTAGTAACTACGCTTAATTGTAAATACATGTTTTTACATTTCGATTCGGGATGCGACAATTGGGGATCAACTAACGCTAATTATTTCGCCATCTCTAGTCATTCCATTAATATATATATATTTTTTGGGTGGAAGAATAAGTTTTATACATGTACTACAGGTACATACATGTATTTAAATTGGGTTTTCCAACTTCCAAGTTCACTATTTTATTTACATACCCTGCTTGGCAAAACAAGTGTCCAATGTCACCGCGGTGTATTTGCCATTCGGCTGCGGTGTCAGAGTTTGGAACTGCAGTTGAGCACCACGGCCGAACGGCAAGTACGGTACACCATATTGGGCGAACGGCAACTACACCGCGGCCAGACCGCATGTACACCATGGTTATATTTCTGGTTCGTATCATCTTTTTTCAGTTTAATGAACGTACACAGCGGCAACTACACCATGGCCAAATGGCAAGTACACGGCAACCCAACTGTAGTTAGCCGGTGGAGCCGCGGTGTAGTTGCATTTCAGCCGCGGTGGCAACGCTAACCGCACCGCGGTTAAGTGGACACTTGTTTTGTCCAGCAGGGTACTGTAGTATGCACATTCCAGCAAACTTTTGTACCAACAGCCAAGTACGGTATGCTTAAGCCTACCAGTCACTGCTATGCGTTCCGGGGCCCCAAGCATACATGTACCCCGCTGGACAAAGCAAGTGTTCATTGGTACCGTGGTGTATTTGCCGTTCGGCCGCGGTGTCAAGATTTCGGCAGCGGTGGCAATGCTAACCACACCGCAGTTAAATGGACAGTTGTTTTGTCCAGCAGGGTACTAAAAGGATACAACTGTATTGAGATTGGTCTGAACGAGATTGGTCTGAGACTGAACGTTCACTACATCATGCATGATGGATTGAATTTGATGCATACTGCATACAGTGTAGTCTATGGCTAATATTGGCTATGCACTTACCATTCGGCTGTTAGTTTAAGCTGGAGTCTTGTTTTAATCCAGAGAACAAATCACACATTGAATGAATGTGACATTCACAATGTCAACAACAGGTCAACGCCAATATGAATATTCAATAAAATGATCATCTTCAAGTTCAAGTTGTTGAAATGCTGGCGAAATTGTTGTGTTCTGTGATCACTCTATCGTTGATTTAAGGTCCATGGTACTGTAATAATTTGCTTTATGTTGTCCTCGGTGTTGACGAAACTGGTTCGTGGGTGAGGTAGAAAATGAAATGCGCTTTCAACTTTGAGTGACAAGTTCGAATACTTTTGCACCGCCTGCTGTCGAAAAATTGCGATGTATAACTCCAAATTGATTCATCGTGGTGTTGTTAAATCACACTATAATGATGCCGGTCATTTGGTAGGGACAGTTGAGAATTGAGTTGTTCAACTCGCCTAACAAATCAATGTACAATGTATCTTCGGCATTCTGAACTCCTCGACCTGTGACCTCTGGACCAATTTTCCCAGGATGCAATGCGAAAGCGGAGCGGAAGTCACGTGATTTTTAACCAATTTTTGTGCGCCGTTTTTCATCGCGTCGAAATTCTGTTTCATGGTATTGTAAAAATTGATGACGTCATTCACGCCTAAACTTGAAAAGCAACAACGCGCCTGCGGCGCGTTGTGGTTGCTAATATGATCGCACGTGACACGTAGTGGAGCAACCACACAAATACATCAAACTATCACAACAATTTTCATCTATATACGTAGTTTCCAACTGTTGCTGTGTCAGTCATGGAATTTCAAAATGTTGAATACTTTCACCAAAGTTGGAGGGGCGGATTCCGCGAAACACTACAGTACAACCACCCTGCCACCGCGTATCTCGTTAAAACAACTCATACACATCCATGCCAAACTAAAGCTAGCAACTTCCCACGTTTACATATGACAAATATAAATGTTTACATGGGCGCTATATCCCAAAATATCACTGAGGAAATCTTTCGCGCGAACAGTTTCATGCGCTAGCTAGCTCTTGTCAATGGAAAACATCTCTCGTTTGCATCCAGTCTGTATTGTTCTAGAAAATGGTCTTTAGAGAAGTCTCTTAATTACATTTAAGTGTATAAAATTATATTGTGGAAGGCAGCCGAATTAGCTCATTGCATGGTCAAAAATTCAAACTGATAGTCAAAATGACATTTGAAAACATTATGAAGAATATAATCTTATATATGCACTCACTAGTTTTAAAAGAAGAACAAACAAAAAAGGAACAATGAAGGGATCCCATATTTATTGTGTGCATATTGTATATAAAATGTCCTTTGGCCATTTTGTATATATAATTGCGTTTAGTCTAGCGATGTGAAATCGGTGTTTCCGGTAAAGACCAAATGTGTCTGGATTCTGGCCCACAAAACCAACTGACGTAAATGACGTCATGGACCATGTCATGACGTCTTCGCTGGTTTTCGGTCAGCTAACGAAAATGGTCAAAATGAAACTAATTCATAAGCCTACATAACATAGGAATTGTTCAGAACAAGAAATTATGGCTTTGAAATCCATGTAAAAAAGGACGACCGTGCAGTCACGACCTGCACTACTCAGACTAATATGTGTTGACTTATATGAACGTCAAGATTTAATTAACTATAAATATTTCTTATAACCAATTACGTACACGAAGTTGGTTGCTTGTGGTAGGGGGGTTGGGTCTGTACCTCATAATTACTATATTGTACTCTTACATGTATCTTCCAGCCTTTCGATCGTGGCTCCCCGGAGCCATTTTTTTGACTGGCACGTATATGCCCATTCTCAATTTGGATGAAATATTAGTTGTACTCGTCTCCACAACCCTTGGCCTTGGTTGGAAATTGGGGTTAGTATGAGTGAGAACTTGGGTTTACCCCCTCATAATTTGGGTTGTTTGTTTGTTTCAAATCATTAGAAAATAAGTAAGGAAGAACATTCAATTTCCAAGAACATGTTTTGTTTGTACCTGTACAAATTCTATAGTGATTTTATAGGTTGGGATTTGATCAGTTTGATTACAATTGCATGGAGCTACATTTATACCAGCGCGGACTCGGAGCCATGCACTATGAAACGTCAACGTCAACCCAACCAAACCTAATGCGAACCATGCCAACATTATGCCTGCTTTGTGTACTATGTCGCGTCGCTGTCAAAACGTCAATAACTTTCGCGGGGAAATGCGCGTGCCAATATGACGTCGCTTTGGATACAACATATGACGTAACCTAACAGTTTACGTGAACATATGCTTCTACTAATTTACTAAACTAAAGAAAAGTTTATTTAGTTATATAATAAACGTTCAACTTCAAGGTATTTACGATATGAATTATGTTGTTTTCGCGAGGTGGCTAAGGAAAATTTGCAGTTTTACATAAATTTCCGCCATTTCCCGAATGGCATAGCAACCCGAGTCCGGTCGACAATATTTATGATTTAAGTAATGATTATTGTTCAAAGAATAAATCATGTAATGCCTTAACGCAATGAATACTGTTATGTTGGCTATATGAAAAGTAACATTTTGTAGTTTTAATTTAATTGCAATGACGTTTCAAGATGGCGGCCCCTCAAATCCAAGATGGCGGTGCCCCCAATTCAAGATGGCGGCGCCCATGTTCGAAAGCGAACTTAGTATAAGGACGACCTGCGCATATGTTGCTGCGCAACATATGCGCGGCTGGGCTGCGCCCAGCTGGTCGTCCTTAAAAAACTGAAGTTGCTAATTTCATAACCATCCCACTTGGTCCACTTCCGATTCCGTGATTTCACAATTTGATATTATTGTTCCCAGAATGCTATGCAAAAGCGGGGCGGAAGTCACGTAATTTTTAACCCATTTTTCTTGTCCGGATTTTCATCGCGTCGAAATTCTGTTTCATGGTATTGTAAAAATTAATGACGTCATTCACGCCTAAACTTGAAAAGCAACACAGCGCCTGCGGCGCTGTGGTGGTTGCTATAATTAAGCTGTTCGGAAATAGAAACATCGGTTAAGTATTGATATGTTAGATATCCCTGTTAATTCATATTTAATATGATTACGTCAGTACGTATGGACAACCCAAAAATACGTACGTCCATCTATAAAATGAAAAATGTATGTTTCATAGGAGTGCCTGTATTTCTGGCCAACTTGGGATATATACGATCACACCAGTACGTATGGACCGTAGGACGGCGACATGTCACTCTGTGTCCAAAGGTTCGCTAATCCCAAGGTTCATTATACCGAAGTTTCGCCATTCCCAAGGTTCTCTATATTCCTCGATATTCAGAAGGTTTTTATAACTTTTATTTTGAAGTTTCATTCTATATTCTAAAGTTTTGAGAGGTTTCTTTATCATAAGACTCTTTTTATGAAGGAAATAACTTAAAGGTACTCAATCCGATAAGACGCTGCTAAATTACTCCTTCCTTGGTTTCGGTGGGGAAAAAAATATTTGATTAGTTTCGAGGAACCCACCCATCAAAGCTCAAAGTAATTAGATATCGATCTTTGCAGTTTGCTATTTTTATTGTTTCTGGGCCTGATCGTGCCAGAAGGACGAGGTCAAATGGGCGGTCTTCCAGATAAAGATGGATAACTGTAAAATCGTGGTAATAATAACTACTTGGTATTAGAGTTGTCCATCTTTTCTGGTTAAATACGCCCAGAATAGCAAACCTTCAGAATAGCGAACCTTCGATGTCTGAATAAGAACCTTTGGAATAGCGAATATGGAACCTTCGAAATAATGAACGCGATCCTGTATGAAGAGCCCATGACACGTCCATCAATAAATGTATACATGTTTCATGGGACTGTTTATATATACATATATAAGACTGGAGTAAAGTTGAGACCAACATGTCTTTGTTAATTTTGGTGCCCAGATTTCAACGAAATTTGGTGTGGTGACTCAGGGTGCCCTGGCAGAGTGTATAATGGCGTTAGTTTTTCTAAATTTTGATTTAAACAAATATAAATGAATAAAAAAAATATGAACATATGTGAATATTCAGGTACAAATAAACCTATTTGCACGAGAATATGTTGCAGCACCAGATATAGAGGAATGTGGGCCACAGTTAGACATGGGTCAGAGTGAGATATTGCCTCTAACATTTCTCTAATTTCCAGACCAATATCCATGGCGCCAGTCAAGCGATATTAGCCATATAGCACATTTTACTATATTTCTTCAAAATGCAATCATCAGGTGAAGGTTGAATCTGGCCAAGCGACCAATTTTCAAGGCAAAATTATTTTAATTTAATTTTTGCAATTTTAAAGGTACTCAATCCAAATTAACCCTCGCAGATTATTATTTCCTTGACTTCGGAGGTGAAAAATGTTTGATTCAAGTCGAGGAACCCACAACATCAAAGCTCATAGTGATCAGATACCGATTTTTTAAATCTATCATTTAAATTTTTTAGTGGCCCAGCAAACAGCAGACGAGAATACATTTTCTGACCAAATTGCAGATGAAGATGGATAATTCTAAAATCAACTGTTTTTTTGTGTGTGTGTCATATGTTTGACAAATCAGCAATATTCGTTGAGCAAAAAGTTGATAAATTACAAGTTTTTGTCAATTTTATGCTATAATTGACTGCAGTTTTTTTTGGAGCAATTAATCGATTCTGTCAACTGAAGCGGCATTTCAAAAAATCTTCTTGTTGTTGGAATCTGATGATATGGGGACTATTGATTCGGATTGAGGACCTTTAAGGGAAACATATCTTTATTGGATAAATTTACATATAATACTGAATACATTTATATGAAAACGGGTTACGTGGATGGGGCACAATGAGTCAATGAGACATAATTTATGGCCTGTGGTAGGATCCAACTTCAGTAGATGATAGGCACTTCAAAAATGAATGAGATAATTTGCCAAATGACTATTGTTTTGGGTCTGGAGTGGATAAATATTTTAGATCAAACAAACTGATGTCATTGTGCAATAGTGATATGTTTGGTGCATTTCCTATATGGTTACTACTTAGGGGTGACCCCTTCTGTGAAGTAGATGGTAAGAAACAAGTATTAAGGGTGGTCCCAGCTCGAGATTGCATGCTTGTTCGTGACTTTTGTGAGCTTTTATCGTACTCTCAGATGTCTAATCATTGTGATGGTCAACAATAGTGATAGCGGAGACCTAGACTGAAATTAACAATATTGATGGAAATTTAATTCTATTTAATTCTATTTCAATTTAATTCTATATATGTCTCTTTGCCAAAATCTTAATGATCGTTGAGAATTTTATCTACAATTACTAATCATGCGACACATGCTGACACTATTGGTTAATAGGCATCTGATAGTATATGAACATTTTAATAATTGCCCGGGAGGAATGGCATTATTCTTGACAGGCATAGATACATAAATGTTCATGGCATGGTCTGAGAAAATGCTATTAGATTAAACATTTATATAATTGCCTCATTACTACATTAGTCATGTACATGTATAACTAGAAGGTCGTGACAGTTCAACTAAGTTGGCCTGGAATTATATGTTTAGCATACATATTATTCCAATCCCAATGTGTCAAGTCGACAATAGCAAGTACGCAGGGCTATATTTAATAATTTTTCCACAAATAGCCACTAGTTAATATATATATGCTAGCCATGCTGATCAAGCTCCCGCTTTATGCTTAAGGTTTAAATAGAGAACACAGTGTTAAAATCATGAATTATTTAATATGTAAGAATGCTAAAACTAATCACCGTACAATATAATTATTAAATTTAACTTGATGTGTCCATCACAGGAAACAGAATTCATACACACAGATGGAAAGTTGGCCCGGAAGAATATCCTCTCACCAGTCACTGCATGAACTATGCAGTGTGCCGAGACCAAGTGGGATTGGGAGATGTTCTTCTTTTCCTTCACTCAACAAGAAGATAAATGACTCACTTTGTTGGTCACCAATTCACTGGGCTTCACATGTTTGTTACATGATTTACATCTGTGTGTCGAGTCTGTCGACTGTAGATGGCTAGAATTGTATTTTGACCTGAGTCACATTCACAGTGATTGTGTGAGGCTGAAGTCGTTGATAACTTTACTAAATTTAGTAATCTGTAATCACTAAATTGACTAATACAATCCTAATATTATTAGATTAGTAAGCCACATGAACGCTTTCACCGATTACTGCGTCCACAAGTTCCAGCTACGCGCTACGTTCAACGGTTCATGAATGAACTATACTATAGTATTAGTAAATCAGTCAGCTCTAAAATGTCCATTTTCTGATTTCCTTGACCCAAGTTGAGGTTTGACATGACAGTGTTAGATATTAACAATTAAATTTACTATTTAGAGAAGTAGTTAGTAGATTGAACGATTTGCCGCTTGCAGTTGGAACTCTAACTAGTCTAAGTCTAACCACTAAACCAGTCCAGGTGAAAACAGACTTAAAATTGAACAATAACAGAACAAGTCAAATCGCCGTGGTGAGCAGTCTGCACAGACCAGTCCACATTCCATTCCAGTGACCTTCATTTTCATATTTTTTTCAGTCACAGATTCGTCATTGAGTTTCTTTCCGACTGACTGATTTTCACTTTGAACACAGTTCACTCACTTCAAGTTCAACTTCAAAACAACTTAACAAGTTGTTGTTGTTAACATGTTGTTGTTGTTAACATGTTGTTGTTATTCTTCTTCTTCTTTTGACTGATTTGACTCTAAAGTCATTCCAGTAATTGGCTCGTAGTGCTATCTTCGCTTGTGCTTTCTCGTTTGTTCTCAACGCTTACGTGCTGTGATACCGTTGTACATTTAAAATACGAGCGATAACAATAACAAGCAATTCCATTTCAAATTTCGCAAACAAGAGAGCGCCACCATTTTGTAACGAAATTACGTCATCATTTCCAACGTTGCTATGGCCTGCCAGGGGACGTAATATTCTAACTGTAACGGTACGGAATCTGGCGAGGTTTGCCGAATGATATGCGCCCGCGTCAGCTAAATCCACATTAAGCATTTAATTTTGAATAAGGTTGATTTTGTTTTTTCAAATTTAATAGTGTTGCTATAGGGAGGCTGATCGAAGAAGAAAAATAAATTCGTTTTATTAATTTGACAATTCTATTCCAACATGGCGGCCACCATAGGGCCCCATAGGTCTGAATCGCCCGGATGTAAAAACAAGTTTTTCATGTTGATAGGGTATAGAAATTACTGACGTCACAACTATACTTGCGTCGCTTATGTTACTGTAAAACAACCCTTTGGGTTGTGATTAATGCCTATACTATAGTTATATAAACGTATGCCTTACATTAAAATATACCGCAAAGGATCACAAGTATATATGTAGTTGTTTATATTTCAATACATCGATTACACTCGTCTTATATATGTAATGGTAGTGTACAGACCAACACATCCACGGAAATCTACTATACAAAGTTATGCATGCTAAACAGAACGATTAACAGGTAATCTCAATGGACGTCATACCTGCTTTGTGTTCTGTGACATGTACATGTACCAAAATTGGTGTCCCCTACTAGTCTGCTTCGGAATGAGTGGAAAGCTATACAAGTTTGGAAAAAGAGCGAATTTTGCAATGACGTCGTCCTGTTTCAACCAAAAACGTCATTTCAACCAAAAACGTCATTTGCACATGCTATATTGAACGACCTTGAATGACCTTGCCCTAGAATTTTGCCAAATGTTTTTTTCGTGGAGGCCAATATCTGTGCTACCCACCAACAAAAAATTCATCGGCATTTGCCTTATTTAATTTTTTCAGATTGTTCTAGCCCAATTGTTCATTTAAAGGAGAATCACCCATTATATATATTTAAGTAGTTTGTATTCCATATGTACAGTTTCATATATTCATAAAAGTAAGTAAGCCATGGTTCTAGAACATATATATATATATATATATATATATATATATATATATATATATGAGATAGACAACTCTGTGTGGCGCAGCGCGGTGCGGCTACTGCGTGCAAGCGCGGCTAGAGTTACCGTTCTTGGATCCGTGGTAAGTAATGACAAGTCTAATTCTCGAGGCATCATCAACTGCGAGGGTATATCATTCCTTGCTTGTACTTTCTTGGTGTTATTGACTCTGATGTCATATATGTTATTTTACCTGGGAGCGCTATTTTTCAGGTCCCGTTGCCCTCGGATGTCTTAAAATGGCACGAATAATTATGATTAGAGGCGCCCAAACGGCTGGACCATCGGAGCTGAAAATTTGTAAATGTCGTAATTTTACTCAGGTAACCTTATTATATAGGTCCCGTTGATATAAGATGTCTTAAACGGGCAACAGTAATTAATTTAACTAAATAATTAGTTATATACCTAAAATTGTTGCAATCTGGAAGGTTAAAATTGACACACTGGGATAAATTATCCCGTTGGGTAATATGGGGTTGTTTCCGTTGATCTCATACTCCTTAAAGGGGCAACTATGAACAATAAATAGCGCTCATTATAAGCTTAGACGATGTGTAGAAACGTTAGTACAGATTAATCACTTGACAAGGGTAATGTTATGGAATAGGCACAGTTGACCTCATATGACTTAAAGTGGTATTAATCAATTGCACGATACACAGAGAGCGTTTATTATTCAGCCCAGAACATGTGCAAGCAATGTGGTACACAAAAGAAAAAATTACGCGGTGAATTTCACGGCAGGGTGATGTTGACATCAAATGACCTGAAGAGGCACTAACTATTAGCAATAAAGAGCGTTTATTATCAATATATTATCCCAATGTGCATTGTGTGCATTTTCCGGACCACAGTGGGTCCTGAAATTTGGAATGCTCATCGACAGATACCAAATCTACAATAATCACTCCCATATTCAGGGTCACCACGGGTCACGGATACCTAGTTTTACGCAATATGAAAATCTGACCCCACATTATGAACCCTTGCGAACTTTCATCTCAACTATGGTAACTGAAATTTGGCAACGTCATCGGCATGTACCGACTTTACAATAATCACGAGCCACGCAGTTTGAACTCCTATATTCTGGGTCATCACGAGTCACGGAAACCACGTTTTACCCAATATGACACTATGACCCCACATTTAGAGCCCGTGCGCACTTTCCACAGTACTATGGGCACTGAAATTTCGCACACTGATTAAGATGTACCCACTCTACAATAATCACGGGCCACGCAGTTCGAACTCCTATATTCTGGGTTATCACGTGTCACGGAAACCTCGTTTAACCCAATTTTACAGCATGACCCCACCTTAAGAGCCCGTGCACACTTTCCACTGCACACTGGGAACTGAAATTTCGCACATTCATTAAGATGTACCCACTCTACAATAATAACGAGCCACACAGTTCGAATTCCTAAATTCTTGGTCATCACGAGTCACGGAAACCTAGTTTAACCCAATATGACACCATGACCCCACATCAAGACTCAAGAGCCCGTGCGCACTTTCCACTGCACTATGAGTACTGAAATTTCGCACACTCATTAAAATGTACACATTCTACAATAACCACGAGCCACGCAAACATTCGGGATGACCCATATAACCAATATTTCGAACTGCGTGTGGTCCTTTTCTTTCACAACGGTCAATGTACATGTAGTCCAACTTCAATCCACATATTTCTCAATTAAGGGCGTATCCGCACTGTAGAATTCGCACAAATGACTATTACTATCATATTTCGACCTATCACGATATTCATAAGTTCGGGATGACCCATATAACCACTATTTCGAACTGCGTGTGGTACTTGTATTACACCACTGTCAATGTAGTCCATCTTCAACCCATGAATTTGTCAATTAAGGGCGCATCCGCACTGTAGAATTGGTTCAAATGACTATAACTATAATATTTCGACCTATCACGATATTCACAAGTTCGGGATGACCAATATAACCACTATTTCGAACTGCGTGTGGTACTTTTATTACACCACTGTCAATGTAGTCCATCTTCGAGCCATGAATTTGTCAATTAAGGGCGCATCCGCACTGTAGAATTGGTTCAAATAACTATAATATTTTGACCTATCACGATATTCACAAGTTCGGGATGACCCATATAACCTATATTTCGAACTGCGTGTGGTCCTTTTGTTACACAACGGTGAATGTAGTCCAACTTCGATCTATATATTTGTCAATTAAGGGCGTATCCGCACTGTGAAATTTGCCCAAAATGACTATAACAGTAATATTGTGACCTATCACGATAATCACAAGTTCGGGATGACCCATATAACCAATATTTCGAACTGCGTGTGGTCCTTTTATTACACCACTGTCAATATAGTCCATCTTCAATCCATGAATTTGTCAATTAAGGGCGTATCCGCGTATACACAAATTTAGGTATTCGAATGGAGCTCATAAACCTTTCAAAGACAAGACGGGCTGGATCCCAGACGACAAACATGCTGACCCGGCAATTGTCAGAGGCCGCTCAAATGTAATAGAAAGAGTTAAGGGCTTACGCATTTACCATAATAAGCAAAATTTGTGCGCTTCAGAACGGCGAGTTCTGTTTAAATTAAAAAAAATTAGGAAAATTGTTATCAAGCCCGCCGACAAAGGCTCTGCGACGGTAATTATGTCCAGAGAAAATTATATCAGAGAGGCTTTACGTCAGTTAAACAATGTAGAATTTTATAAAAAGATAGATTCAGTTATTTGGCCAAAAAATATTAAAAAATCAACGATGTTCTCAACAAACTTTATGAAAAAGACATCATTGACAGAAAGGAGTTAGGACATCTTTGTGCCAAACGCAGCTCTAGAACTAGGAGATTCTATATGAATATTAAAATACATAAGCCCGTGGAATCGTGGACAGACACTCTCACACCTCCAGGTCGACCGATCATTTCGGATTGCAATTCCGAGTCATACAATCTTTCAAGATATATTGACTTTTTCCTAAAAACCAGTCGCAAACCGGCACCCCAGTTACATAAAAAACACAGAGGACTTACTCGCTAAACTTTCCAAAATTAAAATCCCAAGTGATGCTCTCCTGGTCTCGTTCGATGTCAAAAATATGTATACGAATATTCCAATCGAAGAAGGCATCACAGCGGTCGAACGTGCGTTTGAATTTTATTCTGACCACCGCCGGCCCACGAAAGAAATTCTTGAGTTCTTAAAAATATCGCTCGAAGGCAATGACTTTGAGTTCAACGGAGAAATTTACCAACAAATAAAGGGGGTTAGTATGGGAAAACGGTGGGCCCCAAACTTTAGCTCCATATTCATGGCACAGTGGGAGGATGAGGCACTAGCAAATTGCCCAAAACAGCCCCTCACATATCTACGATACCTCGATGACATTTTCTTGGTATGGCCTCATTCCGTAGCAGATTTGGACCAATTTTTTTATATTTTGAATAATCACTCTCCACACATCAAGCTCACACGCACGCAATCAGAAACATCCATCGATTTCCTGGACCTCACCATTTTTAAGGGGGAACAATTTAAAGCTAATTCAATTCTCGACACCAAGGTATATTTCAAACCGAGTAATTCACATCAACTCCTGGACAAAAAAACATTCCATCCACCTCATACAGTCAAGGGGATAATCAAATCACAAGTCATCAGGTTCCATAGAAACAGTAGCAGTCTGACATCTTTCAATCAAGCATGTAATACACTGTTCCTGGCCTTGCGCTCGCGGGGATACTCGAAGAGATTCCTCTGCAGCATAAAGTCCGAAACCATTTTCAAAATTGAAAACCCAACAATTTCTAACGATAATGAACATATACCTAAGAAAATAAGCATTCGGCGTCCCGTATTGGGTTCGGGATCTTCTAAATTTTGCTCAAAAAAGGTCTGTAGTCTGAACAAAATGAACTACCTTAACACGGGCTCGTCTTTCTTCAGTCACCAGACCAAAAATGTTTATCGTATGTGCAACAATTTGGATTGTGACTCTGAAAATCTTATTTACCTAATCACATGCAAGAGATGCAAAATGCAATATGTTGGAGAAACACAAAATTCAATAAAAAAGAGAATTCAAAGGCATCTCAGTGACATTTATAATGAGAAGGACACATTTGTTGCACAGCACTTTAATGTAGACGGCCACAGTGTCAGACTACACTTTAGTTTCCAACCTATTGAACAAACCACTGTGACGGAATCTGTGGAAGAAACAACTATCCACCGCAAAGTAAGGGAGGGGTATTGGATAGGGGAACTTCAGACCCTATGGCCTACAGGGATTAACCAATTAGCTGGTTTGGGGACACCAAAAACCTTCGTCTGTTACCCACTGGTATACAACAGACATAACGTAGAAGTGGCTGGGATTTTCAAAGATGAGTTCAAGTCATTCGCTGACGAGCACGCCGAATTGTCGGATTCACGGGCAATAATTGCATACAAGAAAAATCCTAGTCTTCGGGATAAGTTAGTTCATTCATCGCTTCCTCACATATCGGCTGATTAGCGACCATGTACCTCTAAAACAATTTAATCTGTTCAACACGGGACCATTGCCTGCATACCCAAAACAAAGCCATTCGGCTAATCCATTTCAAGCAAATTAATTTGTATCTCAACAAATAATATTGGACTTTAATCCAATACACATCGGAACATTCCGACATCAAAACAAAATCCAAATCTGGATGCGAAACTCCAGACACAAACTTAGGTTAAAAGATTTTCCCTGTGCCTATGCGTTCTTTCTCATAAAAATCATATTTCGACCTATCACGATATTCACAAGTTGGGATGACCCATATAACCAATATTTCGAACTGCGTGTGGTCCTTTTATTACACGACGGTCAATGTAGTCCAACTTCAATCCATATATTTGTCAATTAAGGGCGTATCCGCACTGTGAAATTTGCCCAAATGACTATAACAGTAATATTTTGACCTATCACGATATTCACAAGTTCGGGATGAGCATACAACCACTATTTCGAACTGCGTGTGGTACTTTAATTACACCACTGTCAATGTAGTCCATCTTCGACCCATGAATTTGTCAATTAAGGGCGTATCCGCACTGTAGAATTGGTTCAGATGACCATAACTATAATATTTTGACCTATCACGATATTCACAAGTTCGGGACGACCCATATAACCAATATTTCGAACTACGTGTGGTCCTTTTGTTACACATCGGTGAATGTAGTCCAACTTCGATCTATATATTTGTCAATTAAGGGCGTATCCGCACTGTGAAATTTGCCCAAATGACTATAACAGTAATATTTTGACCTATCACGATATTCACAAGTTCGGGATGACCATACAACCACTATTTCGAACTGCGTGTGGTACTTTTATTACACCACTGTCAATGTAGTCCATCTTCAACCCATGAATTTGTCAACTAAGGGCGTGTCCGCACTGTAGAATTGGCTCAAATGACTATTACAATCATATTTCGACTTATCACGATATTCACAAGTTCGGGATGACCCATATAACCAATATTTCGAACTGCGTGTGGTCCTTTTATTACACAACGGTGAATGTAGTCCAACTTCGATTCATATATTTGTCAATTAAGGGCGTATCCGCACTGTGAAATTTGACCAAATGACTATAACACTAATATTTTGACCTATCACGATATTCACAAGTTCGGAATGACCCATATAAACACTATTTCGAACTGCGTGTAGTACTTTTATTACACCACTGTCAATGTAGTCCATCTTCAACCCATGAATTTGTCAATTAAGGGCGTATCCGCACTGTAGAATTGGCTCAAATGACTATTACAATCATATTTCGACTTATCACGATATTCACAAGTTCGGGATGACCCATATAACCAATATTTCGAACTGCGTGTGGTCCTTTTATTACACAACGGTGAATGTAGTCCAACTTCGATTCATATATTTGTCAATTAAGGGCGTATCCGCACTGTGAAATTTGACCAAATGACTATAACACTAATATTTTGACCTATCACGATATTCACAAGTTCGGAATGACCCATATAAACACTATTTCGAACTGCGTGTAGTACTTTTATTACACCACTGTCAATGTAGTCCATCTTCAACCCATGAATTTGTCAATTAAGGGCGTATCCGCACTGTAGAATTGGTTCAAATGACTATTACTATCATATTTCGACTTATCACGATATTCACAAGTTCGGGATGACCCATATAACCAATATTTCGAACTGCGTGTGGTCCTTTTATTACACAACGGTCAATGTAGTCCAACCTCAATCCATATAATTGTCAATTAAGGGCGGATCCGCACTGTGAAATTTGCCCAAATGACTATAACAGTAATATTTTGACCTATCACGATATTCACAAGTTCGGGATGACCCATATACCCACTATTTCGAACTGAGTGTGGTACTTTTATTACACCACTGTCAATGTAGTCCATCTTCAACCCATGAAATTGTCAATTAAGGGCGTATCCGCACTGTAGAATTGGTTCAAATGACTATAACTATAATATTGCGACCTATCACGATATTCACAAGTTCGGGATGACACATATAACCAATATTTCGAACTGCGTGTGGTCCTTTTGTTACAAAACGGTGAATGTAGTCCAACTTCGATCCATATATTTGTCAATTAAAGCCGTATCCGCACTGTGAAATTTGCCCAAATGACTATAACAGTAATATTTTGACCTATCACGATATTCACAAGTTCGGGATGACCATACAACCACTATTTCGAACTGCGTGTGGTACTTTTATTACACCACTGTCAATGTAGTCCATCTTCAATCCATGAAATTGTCAATTAAGGGCGCATCCGCACTGTAGAATTGGCACAAATGACTATTACAATCATATTTCGACTTATCACGATATTCACAAGTTCGGGATGACCCATATAACCAATATTTCGAACTGCGTGTGGTCCTTTAATTACCCAACGGTGAATGTAGTCCAACTTCGATTCATATATTTGTCAATTAAGGGCGTATCCGCACTGTGAAATTTGACCAAATGACTATAACACTAATATTTTGACCTATCACGATATTCACAAGTTCGGGATGACCCATATAAACACTATTTCGAACTGCGTGTGGTACTTTTATTACACCGCTGTCAATGTAGTCCATCTTCAACCCATGAATTTGTCAATTAAGGGCGTATCCGCACTGTAGAATTGGTTCAAATGACTATTACTATCATATTTCGACTTATCACGATATTCACAAGTTCGGGATGACCCATATAACCAATATTTCGAACTGCGTGTGGTCCTTTTATTACACAACGGTCAATGTAGTCCAACCTCAATCCATATATTTGTCAATTAAGGGCGGATTCGCACTGTGAAATTTGCCCAATAAGACTATAACAGTAATATTTTGACCTATCACGATATTCACAAGTTCGGGATGACCCATATACCCACTATTTCGAACTGCGTGTGGGCCTTTTATTACACCACTGTCAATGTAGTCCATCTTCAACACATCAATTTGTCAATTAAGGGCGTATCCGCACTGTATAATTGGTTCAAATGACTATAACTATAATATTTCGACCTATCACGATATTCACAAGTTCGGGATGACACATATAACCAATATTTCGAACTGCGTGTGTTCCTTTTGTTACAAAACGGTGAATGTAGTCCAACTTCGATCCATATATTTGTCAATTAAGGGCGTATCCGCACTGTGAAATTTGCCCAAATGACTATAACAGTAATATTTTGACCTATCACGATATTCACAAGTTCGGGATGAGCACACAACCACTATTTCGAACTGCGTGTGGTACTTTTATTACACCACTGTCAATGTAGTCCATCTTCGACCCATGAATTTGTCAATTAAGGGCGTATCCGCACTGTAGAATTGGTTCAGATGACCATAACTATAATATTTTGACCTATCACGATATTCACAAGTTCGGGACGACCCATATAACCAATATTTCGAACTGCGTGTGGTCCATTTGTTACACATCTGTGAATGTAGTCCAACTTCGATCTATATATTTGTCAATTAAGGGCGTATCCGCACTGTGAAATTTGCCCAAATGACTATAACAGTAATATTTTGACCTATCACGATATTCACAAGTTCGGGATGACCATACAACCACTATTTCGAACTGCGTGTGGTACTTTTATTACACCACTGTCAATGTAGTCCATCTTCAACCCATGAATTTGTCAACTAAGGGCGTGTCCGCACTGTAGAATTGGCTCAAATGACTATTACAATCATATTTCGACTTATCACGATATTCACAAGTTCGGGATGACCCATATAACCAATATTTCGAACTGCGTGTGGTCCTTTTATTACACAACGGTGAATGTAGTCCAACTTCGATTCATATATTTGTCAATTAAGGGCGTATCCGCACTGTGAAATTAGCCCAAATGACTATAACAGTAATATTTTGACCTATCACGATATTCACAAGTTCGGGATGACCCATATAACCAATATTTCGAACTGCGTGTCTTACTTTTATTACACTATTGTCAATTTAGTTCATCATCAACCCATGAATTTGTCAATTAAGGGCGTATCCGCACTGTATAATTGGTTCAAATGACTATAACTATCATATTTTGACCTATCACAATATTCACAAGTTCGGGATGACCCATATAACCAATATTTCGAACTGCATGTGGTCCTTTTATTACACAACGGCTGATGTAGTCCATCTTCAACCCATGACTTTGTCAATTAAGGGCGTATCCGCACTGTGAAATTTGCCCAAATGCCTATCACAGTAATATGTTGACCGCACTTTGAAGTGCTGGTTATATGGGTCATCCCGAACTTGTGAATATCGTGATAGGTCAAAATATTAGTGTTGTAGTCATTTGGGCAAATTTCACAGTGCGGATACGCCCTTAATTGACAAATTCATGGGTTGAAGATGGACTACATTGACAGTGGTGTAATAAAAGGACCACACGCATTTCGAAATATTGGTTATATGGGTCATCCCGAACTTGTGAATATCGTGATAGGTCGAAATATGATAGTAATAGTCATGTGTGCCAATTCTACAGTGCGGATACGCCCTTAATTGACAAATTCATGGGTTGAAGATGGACTAAATTGACAGTGGTGTAATAAAAGTACCACACGCAGTTCGAAATAGTGGTTGTGTGGTCATCCCGAACTTGTGAATATCGTGATAGGTCAAAATATTACTGCTATAGTCATTTGGGCTAATTTCACAGTGCGGATACGCCCTTAATTGACAAATATATAGATCGAAGTTGGACTACATTCACCGTTGTGTAACAAAAGGACCACACGCAGTTCGAAATATTGGTTATATGGGTCATCCCGAACTTGTGAATATCGTGATAAGTCGAAATATGATAGTAATAGTCATTTGTGCCAATTCTACGGTGCGGATACGCCCTTAATTGACAAATTCATGAGTTGAAGATGGACGACATTCACCGTTGTGAAAGAAAAGGACCACACGCAGTTTGAAATGTTGGTTATATGGGTCATCCCGAACTTGTGAATATCGTGATAGGTCGAAATATTATAGTTATAGTCATTTGAACCAATTCTACAGTGCGGATACGCCCTTAATTGACAAATTCATGGGTTGAAGATGGACTACATTGACAGTGGTGTAATAAAAGGACCACACGCAGTTCGAAATAGTGGGTATATGGGTCATCCCGAACTTGTGAATATCGTGATAGGTCAAAATATTACTGTTATAGTCATTTGGGCAAATTTCACAGTGCGGATCCGCCCTTAATTGACAAATATATGGATTGAGGTTGGACTACATTGACCGTTGTGTAATAAAAGGACCACACGCAGTTCGAAATATTGGTTATATGGGTCATCCCGAACTTGTGAATATCGTGATAAGTCGAAATATGATAGTAATAGTCATTTGAACCAATTCTACAGTGCGGATACGCCCTTAATTGACAAATTCATGGGTTGAAGATGGACTACATTGACAGCGGTGTAATAAAATTACCACACGCAGTTCGAAATAGTGTTTATATGGGTCATCCCGAACTTGTGAATATCGTGATAGGTCAAAATATTAGTGTTATAGTCATTTGGTCAAATTTCACAGTGCGGATACGCCCTTAATTGACAAATATATGAATCGAAGTTGGACTACATTCACCGTTGTGTAATAAAAGGACCACACGCAGTTCGAAATATTGGTTATATGGGTCATCCCGAACTTGTGAATATCGTGATAAGTCGAAATATGATTGTAATAGTCATTTGTGCCAATTCTACAGTGCGGATACGCCCTTAATTGACAAATTCATGGGTTGAAGATGGACTACATTGACAGTGGTGTAATAAAAGTACCACACGCAGTTCGAAATAGTGGTTGTATGGTCATCCCGAACTTGTGAATATCGTGATAGGTCAAAATATTAGTGTTATAGTCATTTGGTCAAATTTCACAGTGCGGATACGCCCTTAATTGACAAATATATGAATCGAAGTTGGACTACATTCACCGTTGTGTAATAAAAGGACCACACGCAGTTCGAAATATTGGTTATATGGGTCATCCCGAACTTGTGAATATCGTGATAAGTCGAAATATGATTGTAATAGTCATTTGTGCCAATTCTACAGTGCGGATACGCCCTTAATTGACAAATTCATGGGTTGAAGTTGGACTACATTCACCGTTGTGTAACAAAAGGACCACACGCAGTTCTAAATATTGGTTATATGGGTCATCCCGAACTTATGAATATCGTGATAGGTCAAAATATTATAGTTATGGTCATTTGAACCAATTATACAGTGCGGATGCGCCCTTAATAGACAAATTCATCGGTCGAAGATGGACTACATTGACAGTGGTGTAATATAATTACCACACGCATTTCGAAATAGTGGTTATATGGGTCATCCCGAACTTGTGATATCGTGATAGGTCAACATATTATAGTTATAGTCATTTGAACCAATTCTACAGTGCGGATGCGCCATTAATTGTAAAATTCATGGGTTGAAGATGGACTACATTGACAGTGGTGTAATACAAGTACCACACGCAGTTCGAAATAGTGGTTATATGGGTCATCCCGAACTTGTGAATATCGTGATAGGTCAAAATATTAGTGTTGTAGTCATTTGGGCAAATTTCACAGTGCGGATACGCCCTTAATTGACAAATTCATGGGTTGAAGATGGACTACATTGACAGTGGTGTAATAAAAGGACCACACGCATTTCGAAATATTGGTTATATGGGTCATCCCGAACTTGTGAATATCGTGATAGGTCGAAATATGATAGTAATAGTCATGTGTGCCAATTCTACAGTGCGGATACGCCCTTAATTGACAAATTCATGGGTTGAAGATGGACTAAATTGACAGTGGTGTAATAAAAGTACCACACGCAGTTCGAAATAGTGGTTGTGTGGTCATCCCGAACTTGTGAATATCGTGATAGGTCAAAATATTACTGCTATAGTCATTTGGGCTAATTTCACAGTGCGGATACGCCCTTAATTGACAAATATATAGATCGAAGTTGGACTACATTCACCGTTGTGTAACAAAAGGACCACACGCAGTTCGAAATATTGGTTATATGGGTCATCCCGAACTTGTGAATATCGTGATAAGTCGAAATATGATAGTAATAGTCATTTGTGCCAATTCTACGGTGCGGATCCGCCCTTAATTGACAAATTCATGAGTTGAAGATGGACGACATTCACCGTTGTGAAAGAAAAGGACCACACGCAGTTTGAAATGTTGGTTATATGGGTCATCCCGAACTTGTGAATATCGTGATAGGTCGAAATATTATAGTTATAGTCATTTGAACCAATTCTACAGTGCGGATACGCCCTTAATTGACAAATTCATGGGTTGAAGATGGACTACATTGACAGTGGTGCAATAAAAGGACCACACGCAGTTCGAAATAGTGGGTATATGGGTCATCCCGAACTTGTGAATATCGTGATAGGTCAAAATATTACTGTTATAGTCATTTGGGCAAATTTCACAGTGCGGATCCGCCCTTAATTGACAAATATATGGATTGAGGTTGGACTACATTGACCGTTGTGTAATAAAAGGACCACACGCAGTTCGAAATATTGGTTATATGGGTCATCCCGAACTTGTGAATATCGTGATAAGTCGAAATATGATAGTAATAGTCATTTGAACCAATTCTACAGTGCGGATACGCCCTTAATTGATAAATTCTTGGGTTGAAGATGGACTACATTGACAGTGGTGTAATAAAAGTACCACACGCAGTTCGAAATAGTGTTTATATGGGTCATCCCGAACTTGTGAATATCGTGATAGGTCAAAATATTAGTGTTATAGTCATTTGGTCAAATTTCACAGTGCGGATACGCCCTTAATTGACAAATTCATGGGTTGAAGATGGACTACATTGACAGTGGTGTAATAAAAGGACCACACGCAGTTCGAAATAGATGGTATATGGGTCATCCCGAACTTGTGAATATCGTGATAGGTCAAAATATTACTGTTATAGTCATTTGGGCAAATTTCACAGTGCGGATCCGCCCTTAATTGATAAATATATGGATTGAGGTTGGACTACATTGACCGTTGTGTAATAAAAGGACCACACGCAGTTCGACATATTGGTTATATGGGTCATCCCGAACTTGTGAATATCGTGATAAGTCGAAATATGATTGTAATAGTCATTTGTGCCAATTCTATAGTGCGGATACGCCCTTAATTGACAAATTCATGGGTTGAAGATAGACTACATTGACAGTGGTGTAATAAAAGTACCACACGCAGTTCGAAATAGTGGTTGTATGGTCATCCCGAACTTGTGAATATCGTGATAGGTCAAAATATTACTGTTATAGTCATTTGGGCTAATTTCACAGTGCGGATACGCCCTTAATTGACAAATATATAGATCGAAGTTGGACTACATTCACCGTTGTGTAACAAAAGGACCACACGCAGTTCGAAATATTGGTTATATGGGTCATCCCGAACTTGTGAATATCGTGATAAGTCGAAATATGATAGTAATAGTCATTTGTGCCAATTCTACAGTGCGGATACGCCCTTAATTGACAAATTCATGGGTTGAAGATGGACTACATTGACAGTGGTGTAATAAAAGGACCACACGCAGTTCGAAATAGTGGGTATATGGGTCATCCCGAACTTGTGAATATCGTGATAGGTCAAAATATTACTGTTATAGTCATTTGGGCAAATTTCACAGTGCGGATCCGCCCTTAATTGACAAATTCATGAGTTGAAGATGGACGACATTCACCGTTGTGAAAGAAAAGGACCACACGCAGTTTGAAATGTTGGTTATATGGGTCATCCCGAACTTGTGAATATCGTGATAGGTCGAAATATTATAGTAATAGTCATTTGAACCAATTCTACAGTGCGGATACGCCCTTAATTGACAAATTCATGGGTTGAAGATGGACTACATTGACAGCGGTGTAATAAAATTACCACACGCAGTTCGAAATAGTGTTTATATGGGTCATCCCGAACTTGTGAATATCGTGATAGGTCAAAATATTAGTGTTATAGTCATTTGGTCAAATTTCACAGTGCGGATACGCCCTTAATTGACAAATATATGAATCGAAGTTGGACTACATTCACCGTTGTGTAATAAAAGGACCACACGCAGTTCGAAATATTGGTTATATGGGTCATCCCGAACTTGTGAATATCGTGATAAGTCGAAATATGATTGTAATAGTCATTTGAACCAATTCTACAGTGCGGATACGCCCTTAATTGACAAATTCTTGGGTTGAAGATGGACTACATTGACAGTGGTGTAATAAAAGTACCACACGCAGTTCGAAATAGTGTTTATATGGGTCATCCCGAACTTGTGAATATCGTGATAGGTCAAAATATTACTGTTATAGTCATTTGGTCAAATTTCACAGTGCGGATAGCCCTTAATTGACAAATTCATGGGTTGAAGATGGACTACATTGACAGTGGTGTAATAAAAGGACCACACGCAGTTCGAAATAGTGGGTATATGGGTCATCCCGAACTTGTGAATATCGTGATAGGTCAAAATATTACTGTTATAGTCATTTGGGCAAATTTCACAGTGCGGATCCGCCCTTAATTGATAAATATATGGATTGAGGTTGGACTACATTGACCGTTGTGTAATAAAAGGACCACACGCAGTTCGACATATTGGTTATATGGGTCATCCCGAATGTTTGCGTGGCTCGTGGTTATTGTAGAATGGGTACATTTTAATGAGTGTGCGAAATTTCAGTACTCATAGTGCAGTGGAAAGTGCGCACGGGCTCTTGAGTCTTGATGTGGGGTCATGGTGTCATATTGGGTTAAACTAGGTTTCCGTGACTCGTGATGACCAAGAATTTAGGAATTCGAACTGTGTGGCTCGTTATTATTGTAGAGTTGGTACATCTTAATGAATGTGCGAAATTTCAGTTCCCAGTGTGCAGTGGAAAGTGTGCACGGGCTCTTAAGGTGGGGTCATGCTGTAAAATTGGGTTAAACGAGGTTTCCGTGACATGTGATAACCCAGAATATAGGAGTTCGAACTGCGTAGCTCGTGATTATTGTAGAGTGGGTAAATCTTAATCAGTGTGCGATATATCAGTGCCCATAGTACTGTGGAAAGTGCGCACGGGCTCTAAATGTGGGGTCATAGTGTCATATTGGGTAAAACGTGGTTTCCGTGACTCGTGATGACCCAGAATATAGGAGTTCAAACTGCGTGGCTCGTGATTATTGTAAAGTCGGTACATGCCGATGACGTTGCCAAATTTCAGTTACCATAGTTGAGATGAAAGTTCGCAAGGGTTCATAATGTGGGGTCAGATTTTCATATTGCGTAAAACTAGGTATCCGTGACCCGTGGTGACCCTGAATATGGGAGTGATTATTGTAGATTTGGTATCTGTCGATGAGCATTCCAAATTTCAGGACCCACTGTGGTCCGGAAAATGCACACAATGCACATTGGGATAATATATTGATAATAAACGCTCTTTATTGCTAATAGTTAGTGCCTCTTCAGGTCATTTGATGTCAACATCACCCTGCCGTGAAATTCACCGCGTAATTTTTTCTTTTGTGTACCACATTGCTTGCACATGTTCTGGGCTGAATAATAAACGCTCTCTGTGTATCGTGCAATTGATTAATACCACTTTAAGTCATATGAGGTCAACTGTGCCTATTCCATAACATTACCCTTGTCAAGTGATTAATCTGTACTAACGTTTCTACACATCGTCTAAGCTTATAATGAGCGCTATTTATTGTTCATAGTTGCCCCTTTAAGGAGTATGAGATCAACGGAAACAACCCCATATTACCCAACGGGATAATTTATCCCAGTGTGTCAATTTTCACCTTCCAGATTGCAACAATTTTAGGTATATAATTAATTATTTAGTTAAATTAATTACTGTTGCCCTTTTAAGACATCTTATATCAACGGGACCTATATAATAAGGTTACCTGAGTAAAATTACGACATTTACAAATTTTCAGCTCCGATGGTCCAGCCGTTTGGGCGCCTCTAATCAATATATATATATATATATATATATGTATTATAATTATTCGTGCCCTTTTAAGACATCCGAGGGCAACGGGACCTGAAAAATAGCGCTCCCAGGTAAAATAACATATATGACATCATAGTCAATAACACCAAGAAAGTACAAGCAAGGAATGATTTACCCTCGCAGTTGATGATGCCTCGAGAATTAGACTTGTCATTACTTACCACGGATCCAAGAACGGTAACTCTAGCCGCGCTTGCACGCAGTAGCCGCACCGCGCCGCGCCACACAGAGTTGTCTATCTCTATATATATATATATATATATATATATATATATATATATATATATATATATATATATATCGGAAGTGACTTCAATGTTCATTGCATATTATGATTATGTATATATATCCACATGTTTATAATTATGATGACTAGTACACTTGAATACATAATGACGATTATATTGGAACAACACAAAGCACTTCCTCCACAATTGCATATGTGTTATATGGAATCTAATGGTGTGGTTTAGAGACACATATGTGGTGCCATCCATGTCAGTAATGGGATCGGAAGGAACACACAATTGACAAAACATTTTTGACGTCGATTTCCGGCTAACGTATATGTTGTCATCTCCATTGTACAACGCGTCTATGTTATGATTTAAACTTTCCAAGTTGGAACGGCCGGAGTCAGGAACGGGGCTGAGTGAGCATCACCAAAATTTATATAAACGTTTTTATCGTGGACTTACTGCGAACTAAAATAACGATATTTCCATGATGTAAGAACAAAAATTGTGTAATTTAAATTTAAAGGTGCACCATTCGAGTCATGACTGGGGAAAATGGGAAGGAGCTCCAAAATTATTAAAAATTGGTGGTGTCTATAAGTCAGGAATGCGATGCTCATCGTGTGCCGTGAATATTATGTGGATCTTATCACAAATATAACTTCATATATTTGGAATATTTTGGGATACGTTTTTGACAAGTTGTTCAATTAAAGTCATGCTTTCTTGAAATCTTTGAAATGTAGGTCCATATGGTTGACGTGCTCAATACGTTTTGTGCGGGAAGCGCTCCATTATAAAGGAATGTGCTTTTCGTCCTCTATAGTGCTATGGGGGGATATATATATAACCCATGTTCCAATGCCATCGGTGGTTATGTGTGGCATCCTTTTTGGTATCTAATTTATGATTACTTATTCGCAGTCTAGTCAAATTATCATATTTTATATTGGTTTTGTGTGTTATACATATATCATTCATCCAGTCCGATCCAGGGATAGGTGTACACGTGAGGGCGCCATAAAATGTTCGTGATATGGACCAATCTTTGAAGATGAGGCCCAATTACTCAACCAAATTTGTATGTATATTAATATTTTGTTATCTGATAACAAATATTAAAAATGATAGGTTAATGTGGGCAAAGCCGGGAAACCCTGCAATCAACATATGCATGTGCATACATGAGTATGTGTCGGTTGCTTGCACAGATTATCGTTAATAATAATAATATGCTGATTCATACATATATTTATCGCACCATGTTCGGTGCGCTTAAATCATGAACTCATACCAGCTCATAGTATACTTTCCGATGTAAAGGCGGTCATCAGATAGAGACACGAAACGATATAATATAATAACAAATTAGACTGTATTCGTGCTATTTTACCCCATTCGAATATTAATTGTGAATCCAATCTTTGAGGAAGACATTTCTTTCGTTTGTAACATCAGTATGTCGCTTCTTTTTTTCTTTTTCTTTTTTATCAAAATACAGATAATTGAAACCAGCCAGTTTTAGGTTGTAAGAAGATTCCATGTGTTCTATTTGAATACGTAATAATTAAAATATATGCACATGGGACAAGTCGACCAGGATATTTTTATAATTTCCAGGTTGCTATATCATTCTAAGTGACACATAAAACAATTTAGTCCTTAAGGTAACTCCAAAATCCTACTTGCAACAAAAGACTCTCAAGGCCGAGTTTCGTTCTACATTTAATTGTTCCAAGTGCGCATATTTCAACATCACATTCATATTATATTATGTAAATGAAGAAGTGTTACTGTATCAGTAATGTGGATTGATATGAGTGAAAGGATATACATTTCTCTACAGTTTGGTGTTAGGGCGACCCTTATAATCCATCTGATGAGCTCTCCCCAGATTTCCAAACTTTAAACATTGAGTCTCTCGATAACATAAAATATGCACTTAGGACAAGTTGGAACTCAAGTCGCGATTAGTCTTTCAACTCGGACGTAGATAAGTTTATTTCTTTGTGTATTAGATTAGACGATCGTTCAATCATAAACAATCATGTTATAGAACTGGAAGTGGAATTGCGAACACAAATCTGCGATCGGAATTGGTTGGTGGGTGGTGGGGCGGCGAATAACTTTATTCTTACAACTTGGATGTCAGATGAGCTTCCTACTTTGTGCATTGTATTAGACGATCCTTCATTCATAAACAATCATGTTATAGAACTGGAAGTCGAATTGCGAATAAAAATCTGCGATATGAAATTCTGTATTGGTTGGTGGGTTGGAGGCGGGTGGCGAATAACTTTATTCCTAATACTTGGATGTCAAATGAGTTTCTTATTTTGTACACTAGACTAGACGATCCTTCAATCATAAACAATCATTTCATAGAACTGGAATTGTGAACAAAAATCTGCGATCTGAATTAGTTGGTGGGTATGGGGTGTGGCGAATAACTTTAATTCTTAAAACTTGGATGTCAGATGAGCTTCTTACTTTGTGTATTGGGTGGGGTGGCGTATAACTTGATTCTAAAAACTGGGGAGTGGCGAATAACAGTAGTCTTTAAACTCGGACGTAGATAAGTTTCTTACTTTGTGTATTAGATTAGACGATCCTTCAATCATAAACAATCATTTGAAGTACTTTGGAATTGCGATCCCAAATCTGCGATCTGAATTGGTTGGTGGGTGGGGATGGGGTGGCGAATAACTTTATTCTTAAAACTTGGATGTAAGATGAGCTTCTTCATTTGTGCATTAGATTAGATCATCCTTTATTCATAAACAATCACTTTGTAGAACTGGAAGCCGAATTGCGAATAAAAATCTGCAATATGAAATTCTGTATTGCTTGGTGGGTTGGGAGGGGGTGGCGAATAACTTTATTCTTATACTCATGTCAGATGAGTTTCTTATTTTGTATATTGGATTAGACGATCCTTCAATCATAAACAAACATTTGATAGAACTGGAATTGCGAACACAAATCTGCGATCTGACTTGGTGGGTGGGGGTGGCGAATAATTTTATTTTTAAAACTTGGATGTCAGATGAACTTCTTACTTTGAGCATTAGATTAGACGATCCTTCAATCACAAACAATCATTTTATAGAACTGCAAGTGGAATTGGGAACACAAATCTGTGATCTGAATTGGTTGGTGGGGGTGGTGGCGAAATTCTTTATTCTTAGAATTTGGATATCAGTTGAGCTTCTTACTTTTTGCATTAGATTAGACGAACCTACATTCATAAACGATCATTTTAAAGAACTGGAATTCGAATTGCGAATAAAAATCTACGATATGAAATTCTGTATTGTTTGGTGGGTTGGGGTGGCAAATAACTTTATTCTTAATACTTGAATGCCAGATAAGTTTCTTATTTTGAAACAATAATATATAATGCATATAATTGAAACATATCATGCACAAAGTAAGAAGATCATCTGACATCCAAGTTTTAAGGATAAAGTTATTTGCCATCCCCCCACCCACCAATAAATTCAGATCGCAGATTTGTGTTCGCAATTCCATTTCCAGTTCTATAGAATGAATGTTTATGATTGAAGGATTGTGTATTCTAATACACAAAGTTAGATACTTATCTACGTCCGAGTTGAAAGACTAAAGTTATGCGCCACCCCCAACCACCAACCTTACGGAATGCAGATTTGTGTTCGCAATTCCAGTTCTATAAAAAGATTCTTTATGAATGAAGAATGGGCTAATCTAATGCACAAAATAAGAAGCTCATCTGACATCCAAGTTTTAAGAATTAAGTTATCCGCCACCCCCCACACAACAACCAATTCAGATCGCATATTTGTGTTCGAAATTCAACTTCCAGTTCTATAAAATGATTTTTTATGATTGAATGATCGTCTAATCTAATGCTCAAAGTAAGAAACTTATCTACGTCCGAGTTTTTAAGACTAATGTTATTCGCCACCCCCAAGCTTTAAGAATACAGTTATTCGCCATCCCCACCCAATTCAGATCACAGATTTTTGTTTGCAATTATATTTCCAGAAAATGACTGTTTATGATTGAAGGATCGTCTAATCTAATGTAAAAAATAAGAAACTCATGTGACATTCAAGTATTAAGAATAAAGTTATTCGCCAGCCCCCCACCCACCCACCAACCAATACATATTTGAAAATTTGCAAATGTAAATTCTGCCCATTTCTCGAAAATCCGCACATTATCTTCTTACTGTAGAACTTGTTTTAGTTGATAATGTGCTGAGAATCGCCTCATTTCGAGTCGACAATGTGCTGAAAATGAGTGCTTTTTAGTCACATTATGGACTCACAATGAGGCGATTCTAAGCAGACTATGCGCGCACAATGGCACGAATAAGCCACTTCATGGCTTTTCAGGTCTACGCTCTTTAACGTGTTTTTTCTCTCTGGCCCGCGTCATAAAACGTAATAACGGACATGACATGACATTATGTACCTATTTATGTTTATATGTCGAGTATGTGCGTATTTGCGCGAGTATATGTTGGTAAATTATATAATTATCTCTGACGTAACGAGCAAAATATCCTCGCAGATATACGCACATAATCGAACTATAATGTGAGATATGTACATGTACATAATATAATATGATCATATGATTCTATAATAAGCAGATAACAGAACACATCAGTTATTTCAGCAGATTCTCCCAAAAACTAGCACATTATCTGCTTATAATAAACTTATTTTAGGTAGAAAATCTGCTTAGAATCGCTAATTTGGAGTCTATAAATGTGCTGAAAATTAGACCAATTTAGTCAAATTATCGACTCACAATGAGACGATCTAAGCAGACAATGTGCGGATAATGAGACAAATAAGCTTTTTTATATATACGTTCTTTAACAGGTGTTTACACTGTGGTCAGCGCCATAAAACAAAATAATGAGTAGCGTCCATTATCTGCTCATTTCATAATCAAATAATCACATTATATACCTATTTCATAATATAGTGGATTATGTGCGTATTTCCGCGAGGATATGTTGGTTATTTCGTTTCATGGCGTGGGCCACAATGAAAACACATGTTAAAGAGCGTACACCTGGAAAGTCGTGAGTTGGCTTATTTTGTTACTGTCCATACATAATCTGCTTAGTATCGCCTCATTATATAAGTCGAAATTGTGACTATAACGCTCTAAATTTCAGCACATTATCGACTCAAAATGAGGCAATAATAAGCAGAATATCTACATTAAATAAGTTACATTATAAGCAGATAATGTGCGGGTTTACGAAAGAACAGATTGGGCTAGTAGTAACGGGCACACGAAGAATATGCATATATCACTTCATTTTGCTTTTCTTTTTGCATGTCAGATCCGATGAGAGGATCGGATGAGAAATGAACAGCTCCAATTAAAAATATAAGTTGGGTGTTGGTTGAGCCCTCCCCACCAAATAACATGTCACATGGTTTCCACAGCATGTTCTCCCAAAAAGCAGGACGTTATGGGCTTATAATAGGATTTGTTTTAGAGTCATAATCAGCGTAGAATCTCCTAATTGTGAGTCGATAGTGGCACTAAAACACTCATTTTCAGTTCGTTATGGACTCAACATGAGTCGATTAAAAGCCAATTATGAACATTTAACAAATCCTTTTTATCATTATAAGTCGATAACGTGTTGATTTTCGGGACAACAAGCTGAACACATTGACACATGTAAACACATGTTATCTATTGGCAAATAGAGAATCACATGAATTTCACTAATGGATTTTAAAATACATGTGCATCATTGCACACAATTTCTGCAGCACATACATTTGGTAAATGAACACTACTATCTTGTTCAAGGTCGAAAAATGTCACTTTCTTTCTTTTCTTATCGGTGCATGTGACATCTGTGATCAGGTTCCACAAATTCCGTGCATCATTTACACTTCTTCTCTCTTGTACAGATATATCTCTTTTCAACGTGTTCTCCTCCAAACCCGCATAATATCTGCTTAACAGGACATAGTTTAGGTAGATAATCTGCTTAGAATCGCCCAATTTTGAGTCGATAATGTGCTGAAAATCAGAGCAATTTAGTCATATGATCGACTCATATGATTCTAAGCAGATTTTGTGCGGACAATGACACTAGTAAGCCAACTCACGACTTTTCAGGGTACGTTCTTTAACATATGTTTTCATTGTGGTTTGCGTCATAAAACTTAAACACGGATATGAGCTTATATCAGAATCAAATAATCACATTATGTGCCCTTTTATATGTCGATTATGTGATTACTTGCCCGAGGATATGTTGTTCTGATGACGATTTCTACCCCACAATTTTCACAGGGGTATATATATCCAGTCTGTTATCCTGAAAACCGCATATTATCTGCTTATAATTTAGCTTGTTTTAGATAGATTATCTGCCTAGAATCGCCTCATTTTGAGTACAATACGCTGAAAATGAGTGCGTTCACGTCACATTATCGACTCATACTGAGGCGATTCTAAGCAGATTGTGTGGGACATAAATCAGCCAACTCATGATTTTTCACTGTGGCCCGCGCCATAAAACGAAAGAGTGTATATGACTCCACTATCTGCTTATTTCACAAGCAAATAATCACATGTACATATTTCACATTATATGTCGATTATGTGCGTATTTGCACCAGGTTATGTTGTAATATCAAGTCACAAACGGATTTGATTTCTGCAGGTAAAATTTTCATACGACTTTCGAAGTATCTCTAACATCTGATAGTCCTTTTAAATTTTTGTTCTTTATGACCCTTTGATCTGGCTCTCGAAATAAAAAAGGTTGTATGGTCATTGGTGATCACCTCTGCTTTCGAACAGACATCACAAAATGCACATGAATAATTCCACCAAGAACTCCTGTGATTGTTGTGATGACACGGTAGTGTGGTTGTTATCGATATACCAATGAAGAACTTTTCTTTCTTTTCAGACTGGGGATGAGGCTTGTTGTTTCTGGCACAGTGCAGGATCTGTCAAACAAAAACTGATCCCCAATTTCACAAAGAGCCTAATAGAGAGAAGACTGGTAGTAAACATTCACGTTTGCACCGACGTTTCTGACATTAAAATTAGATTATTTGAGTATAAATTTATTGAGTGATAGCCACATAACCCCACCCTTTCATTACAAAAGATACCATTAATCGTTGGCAAGCCAGCCGGTTTTTCCGAAAATTCGCACATTATCTGCTTACATAAACTTGATTTAGGTTGATAATCTGTTGAGAATTGCGTCATTTTCAGTGGATAATGTGCTGAAAATGAAAGAGTTTTAGTCACATTATCGATTCATAATTAGTCAATTCTAAGCAGATTACGTGCGGACAATGACACATATAGTCAAACACGACTTCACGCTCTTTAACACGTGCTTTCACTGTGGCCCGCGCCATAAAACGAAATAACGGACATGACTCCAGTAGCTGCTTATTTCTGAATCAAATAATCGCATTATGTACCTATTTCACTTTATAGGTCGATTATTTGCGCATGATATGTTGGGCAGGCAGCCAGTCAACAAATAATGCTATATGTCTATGGCAGACATGCTAGTCTGAAAAAAATCAACAAAAGGGATTTACCGACGATTTGTTTAATTTGTTGGAAATAATCATGTTTTCAGCTGCATTGCCCGTTGTTACTTCATAAGGTACCACAAACTATTTCACTGAAAGTCACCCCACTGGGCCAGAAACAACCAGCCCCGAGTAAGAAACTGACAAACGCATGAAATATTCAGGGATTCATATACGAATGACTTATGCAACATATCTGCGCACAAACACGCACATAATCGACCTATAATGTGAAATATGTGATTATTTGATTCTGAAATACCCGTTATTTCGTTTTATAGCCGCGGGCAACAGTGAATAAACCTGTTAAAGAGGGTACACCTGAAAAGTCATGAGTTAGCTTATCTGTGCCATTGTCCGCAGATAATCTGCTTAGAATCGCCTCATTATGAATCGATAATGTGATTAACATATTTTGCCATTTTCAGCACATTATCGATTCAAATTGAAGATTATCTACATAAATCGAGTGCTTTTATAAGCAGATAATGTGCGGGTTTCATGAGAACAGGCTGACATGTGACATTCGTGGTTGTGAGAACAAGCAGGAAATATAAACCCCAACTTGTGATTCTGGGTGGTTGATTGTGCAAATTTTAAGTCCAGTCGTTAATTCGTTGTTATAATTATTAATGTGATGGACGAGGAGAATACATCTATATTGTGTGATCTTGCCACTTACGGTCAACTGGTTGTTCATATGTAAAGGGGAGTGATGTCTATATAATGTTATACCATTTATCACATTGCCTTGCATTCTGACCATGACTAATGCTGAATCGATTCGAGAATGAAATATCGGCATTTTGTTGATTTTCGGAAGATAGATATATACGTTTCAAAATAAAGTTGCTCAATGGCTTATTTTAATTACAGTACTGCAAAAATATAGCAAACATAGTAACAAACTATTCAACCGAACCAACTACATCGGCTTGTTGAATAGTTGGCAGCTTATGTGATTTTCTCAATAATATTTAATGTTTTGAGTTACAATGAGTATATAAGATTTCAAAATTTTAAGCTCTAGATTTATACGTGGGTTTTATGATTTTGTTTATAGCAATAGAACTTAAAATTTGATATCTCACCTAGATATCGAGAGACTGCGGTTTATGTCTAGTTGACATTTAAACCACACAGCCACGAATTGTAGTATTGTATATTTAGTCCATTGATAAATTGTCGGTTTCGGTATATTTTTGGCAATTTTGTAGTCCCTAATGATTTTTTTTCGGGGAGAATTTGCTCCTAAGGCTTGCTGGGCATATAATCAAAGTAAGTTTCAATTAGAGTTAAAATGTCAGTAATATGGCTGATCCCTAAAACTGTGTTTTGGTCCCTAATATAGGACTTTGGCCGCACGTGTAAAAGGACCAATGAATTTCTCGTCAAACAGTACTTCCTATCACTATCAAACAGAAACTGATCCCCAATTCCAAAAAGAGCCTAATAACGCAACATATCCTCGCGCAAATACGCACATAATCGACTTATAATGTGAAATAGGTACATAATGTGATAATTTGATTCTGAAATAACCAAATAATGGATCATATGCGTTATTTCGTTTTATGGCGCGGGCCATACACACATGTTAAAGAGCGTACACCGAGTAGTCGTGAGTTGGCTTATGTGTGTCATTGTCCGCACATAATCTGCGTAACAATGCCTCGTTATGAGTAGATAATTTTCAGTATATTATCGACTGAAAATAAGGCGATTCTAAGCAGATTATCTGCCTAAACATGTTTCATTGTGAGCAGATAATGTGCGGGTTTTTAAGAGCACAGGCTGAATAACGAGACAACCAATATTAACCCAAAGGCACTATTCCGAATGTTGGGGAGGGTTATTATTTGGATATTCTACACACAAGTTTGGAACCACCTATTTTTAATAGTATACAGTTGTGTGCTGACAAGGACTGAAAATGTGTTTGTTTAATGAATGTAATTCAAGTCTTGGAAGACAGGGGTTACTTTGGAAATACAATGTGAACAATACATGTATATTTGTAAATACACTTGTTCGTCTGATATGCAACTGGGACCTTCTCCTGTTTGCAAATCCAGGTTTATATAACCACGTGTATATCATTGACATGAAAAACGAGATATATGAATATTCAACAAGAAAGTTTATATTTCACGATCTTCGCTAATTTATGGCTTATTATTTATGGAATTTTGTGAATACTAAAAATGCCACATAGCTCGACATGCTCACCTCTGATCTTCGGGGACTTTTATTATAGCGTTATTTTGCATCAGCAGACACAAACCCTCTTCAGTTGTATCTATTTCCTTACTTTGCCTGGTTTTGGCCTTATGTTCCTAGACTATTTGAAATTCGCTCCATCTTATTTTGAGATTCGACAGCGTAAAAAAAAATACACACCTAGAACGAGATATGGCGCCGAACCACAAGCGATTGGCATATAATATACCAAATAAATTTTCAAATTGAAGAAATATAATACTCATGGCATGTACACATGTGGATGTTCGTCAGTCTGAATTGCGCTCCGGCCCAATGGAGCGATATTGCGGCTACATGTAGTATGTTGGATTTCTTCAGCCTTTCAAATGTGTTCTTAAAAGTTGGTAGTGTGGAAAACGTATGTTGGAAAGTTCAAAAAGATATGGCTCGAAAGGTACTCCTCTGTGGCAAAATATATCAGAAGTGTTGGTCTTCACGACCTTATGAATCGTGTACTTCGGTACTCGCGAATGTAGCGTGGGCATTGCCAAATACTGAGGCATATAGCAAACATTTAGTTCCGAATCGGCATCTCCAGTTTAGACCTAGTTTAAACTACCAGTTTAAACTGGGTTTTAGTAGTAAAACCAAGTTTTTCACCACCGCTGGGACGACATAGATTTGGTCGATTGCGTTACCTGTGGGCTACAATTGTCCAATTGCAAGGATAGGAGGCGTGGTCTGTCTGTTTATTATCGCTACTTGTCAGTGTATTGTCCGGTCACGCGACCTGTTGTCGCTATCTAATCTCCTAATCAGGCGAATAACCCGTGCGCTTTGAGAAATCACGACGAATGCACGGTCTGTTGTATAGCGGTTAGATATTCTCCAATATCATGGACGAACATGACTTTTGGAACTAAAAAATATCTCTTGAGGGCATGGGTGGGGGCCCGCCACAAATACCCCATAGAAACACCACCACCCCCGGGGGTACCATCCGGACGGGTGAAAATGGGGTATGGACCATTTTCGAGAACTGGAAGGATTTCGGCGAATTGGACAGCAAGAATGGGTGGCCCGCCAAAAATACCCGATAGAAACATCACCCCTCACCCCGGGATAACTGGGGTATGGACCATTTTCGATTTAGGCTAATTAATTTGGCAGCAGGAGCGAGTGGACCGATCAAAATACACCATAGAAACCCCCACCCACCCTCATCGGGGGGGGGGGGGGCACCGAGAAGGTTGAAATGGGGTATGCCCAAATACCGAATAGAAAGACCCCAGCCATCACCCCCTGGTTTAGGGTACCTCAAATAACCCATATAAACACCCCACCCCTCACATCCGGGTGGGGTGGGGTTGGTTACCACCCGAGGGGTGAAGATGGGATATGAACCATGTTCGAGAACGGTAACGATTTCGGCCAATTTGATGACAGGGGTGTGTGGCCCGCTCCAAATATCCCATAGAAACACTCTACCCTCATCCCTGGAGGGTACCAACCTGCTGGGATGAAAAGGGGTATGGAGCATTTTATTCATTATTCGCAAAAACATGCCTCTGTCGACCAATATTACGGCATGTATAAGTGGCCCGCCCCAAATACCCCATAGAAACACCCCACCCCTCACCCGGGTGTCGGAATGGGGTATGGACCGTTATCGAGAACGGTAATTTTTTCGGTCAATATGACGGCAATGGTGGGCGGCCCGCCCTCAAATATAGTCCATAGAAACACCCCACCCCCACCGCGGGTGGTTCTACCCGAGCGGGTGAAAATGGGGTATTGACCCCGGGGTGCGGGTTTGGGTGTTTCTATGGGGGGCATTTGGGATGTGCCACCCACCGTTCTCGAAAATGGTCATAACCCATTTCACCCCCTCTGGGTGGTACCCCCGGGTGAGGGTGTTTCTAGGGGGTAGTTAGAGCGGACTACCCACACTCCTGAAATCAAATTTACCGAAATCCTTACCCTTCTCGAAAGAGGTCCATACCATACCCATTTTCACCCACTGGGGTGGTTCCACCAGCGTTGACGGGTGGGCTGTTTCTATGGGACATTTGAGCGGGCCATCCATCCATGCCGTCAAATTGGCCGAAATCCATACCGGTCTCGAAAATGGTCCATATCCCAGTTCACCCCCTCGGGTGGTACCCACGGATGTGAGGGGTGGGGTGTTTCTATGGGTTATTTTGGGCGAGGTACCCACCCATACCATCAAATTGGCCGAAATCCTTACAGTTCTCCAAAATATTCCCTACTCCATTCCCCATCAGGGTGGCCGTTACCCTCCCCAGGGTGAGGGCTGGGGTGTCTCTGGTGGGTATTTGGGCGGGCCACCAACCGATGCGTCAAATTGACCGAAAGAGACCTTTTTGTGAATAAGGAATCAGTTTCAAAATTCATGTTCGTGTCTAACGTGTCAAATTGATCAGTCCGATCCCTCCATGCTCTCAGCCGTCAAAGCAACATCTGAACGAGCGAATTGCAAACAGACATATATAGCAAGAAAACACCCATCACACAGGCGCATATTTTGTTAGAATTATCTCATAAGTACCGACATAGCCTCCCCGAATTCCACTAAGACTCTCCTGCGTGTACACTGAGTGCAAACGCCCGCGCATAAACGCCTCCCCCAATTCAAAATAAACACTCCCATATATGCGAAGAAACAATATCAATACTGGGCGAAAAAAATCGGCCGAATAATTAAACCCAAAAAAATAGGTTTTAGTAAAACCTGGGGTAGGGTGGTTTAACTTTGATGTTTTTTCAAAGTATATTTAAAGGTATATTTTCGAGACGAGACGTATGGTACGTAAAAATCATATATACCGAAGCTTATACTGATGACTATATAGCCAATTCACCACAAACAATTAGTAATATTACCATAACTTTATCACGTCAATAAAACCTTGTTTTTAATTGAGATCGAATTCCACAAACTTAAACTGAGTTTATCTCAAAACTTGGTTTAACTACACTAAAACCCAGTTTGACTCCCATAAACCTAGTTTAACTACCGTAAAACCAAGTTTAAACCCTACTTAAACCTAGTTTAAACTGGAGTTAAACCTGGTCTAGAATAAAACCTATTCTAAACCAGAGATGCCGATTCGGACCTTATAGTTTTTCTAACCTGCACATCAGTCATGTAAGTTATATGTAATGGTTCATGGAATGATAATCGATAATTATATATTTGGTCTCTGTAGTTTATGTTTTATTTAAGAACCCTATCTGATCATCATGTGTCTATGTATTTATTAATTTGATATGACATTATTGTCCAGAACGGCCTGTTATCGAAATATGTGAATATGGCTTCCATTTGTCTTAGTAACATAATGTTACGACATCACAAATCCGAGTAATATGGTATTATTATATGCTTCCCTATCAAATTCTATTGATTTCTTGTTCGAGTAAAAAGCTATATTTCGCTAGTCGAGCTCCCAACTGTGCGCCAACGTTATATTCCACTGTAGATTCCTTATATTACACGGTAGCTTCATTATATTACACGCTAGCTTCCTTATATTAAACGCTAGCTACAATCGAGGCGAATCACTTGTAATGCCGTTAAATTTTGAATTGATATTCATGCGCCTGAAGCGATACGGACTATTTGCACTTTTGCGCGTGAGATTAGAGTATTTCCCCCTTAACTGCATTACAGACGCCTGTTTACATTAGCAACGTCATTCGTCACGTAAAATATGGAAGACGGATTTGAAGTAGATGTAGAAGGCGATGTGTTTTGGGACTATTTACTGGAAAAATTAGCTAAATATAATGATAAAGACCCACAAGTTTGTGTTCAGAATAGTGAATCTATATTTGACCAGCAGGTTCCTGTAACTTCCACTTCAATTTTAAGCTCACTACTGAATTCAGCCTCAGACTCAGCTGCATTGCCAATATTGCCATTGCCTGCAACTTCCACTGTAAGTTCCAGATTTACAAATGTAACTGATGAGGAAGTATCGCAATTCAATGACCAACAAAGAAATAAAAATACTGTTAAAAAAACTGAATATGATATTAAACTCTTTAGAACATTTCTACTAAGTAAAGATGAACAGAAGCAGCCCGAGTTCATTCCCCCAGATGTTCTGTGTGGGCACATATATCAAGTTTCCTCCTATCTGCGAGAAAGAAAGATGGAACTGAATATGAGCCAGTGTCACTTCGAGCGTTCATGTCCTCACTTGATCGATACCTCAGGATGGGATCATATCCAGTTTCTGTCATAAGTGATCATCAGTTTGCATCATGCCGTGAAACTCTGAAAAGCAAACAGAAACAACTGAAATCTATAGGAAAGGGCAATAAGCCATTTGAAACAGATCCGATTACACAAGCTGATGTTGAGCGACTGGTCCCCTGTAATTCTGTATTGTAATGCAATATTCAGAAATAATATGATTATGAAGCACGAAAATGGGAATAGATATCGCTCGGAATGTTATTGGCTTGGTGAGTAAATATCATTTGTGTGTGTAAAAAGTAATCTGGAGACGTCCACGGTACCCGTAGAACTTGAAAGCATTGACTATTCTTTGAAAATGTTCTTTCTCCGTGTCCATATCGTCGACGACTCCGTTAATATTTTTGACATCGGCATCCATTTTGAAAATTGCGGGAAAGTGCATGCGGGATAACTCTAAATATTCCGAAACCGGTGTTTTGCATTCGGCAAACCTCGTCTGGAGCATTCCCTATTAGGTTTCGTGCAGTTTTGGGTGCGACAAACTGGGACAGTCAACAACGCCCCGGAGTCATCTGACATGCGAGTCAATTATCCACATAGACATGAATTAGTTTGGTATAATTCCGGATATAATGCAGTATCGTATGTCGGTTCGTTTAAATTTTATATTTACGCGTCGCTACTCTCAGATGGTGTAAGTTCTACGACCGCGTTGATTATTTTCAGCATTTACACACTACACAGCGGAATGTGACACCCCCAACCACCCGATTGATTTGCAAGCATACAATTTGGGGAATTTTTGGGCGAATTGGTGGAACTTTCAGGCAAATTATCGCATGGTGCTTCGGTGAATGCAAACTTACCGTAATTTCTATATTATTATACATACTTCAAATTATTTGAAATGTATTATGCTGCGTAGCTGGCCTACATGCAATGAATATTCTGATTATCCAAGGCATTTCCCGGCTTCTCCGGCTACTATGGGAGGCCAAATTCACATTTATTAACAATTGTGCTTCAGCGCAATGCAATTGTGCTTTGAACAGCGCAATTCAATTTCGCTTCAGCACAATTATTTTTTTATATATATTTCTATCAGAACAAACAATTCTGGCGTTTTAATGGTATATACGCCTAGCCTTGTATCTTAGTTCCATAAATATGTTGTGAAAAGACAAATTCATGTTTGAAAAGTTATCAAAATAATAGCAATTCGAGCACGTGGTGATGCGCTTATTCTTTGTTTCTGGATGTTCCGGTGTTTTGCGCGGTACAATTGATGCGCTCCGGTGCTTCGATGATTATTCGTTAAAATTTTTGGCAAGATTTTTGTAGCGTCTCAGCTAAATAAATGACACATACTGTAATATAAAGTGCATTGTAAATTCACAATGAATGGATAACGGAGTAAACACAACATTGAAACAAGTAAGAATAATTGACAGCAATATATCGGATTTCTCTGTATGAAAAATTAATACATCACATGCATGGGAATTTTTACACCGTACTATAAACGTATGCACCAAATTATTAAGAACTATCTACCCTTCCCTATATAGTATAGTCCCACAAACGGGACAACATCCCTCAATTATATTTAATAACCCTCCTATAGTTGTGTCCCTTCCAAATAGTCCCTTATGTGTATAAAACCCCGTCACTGTTATCTGGTTCTGTTACCAAATCGTATTTAACCATGTTAAAATTACTATACATATTCGTCACATACCTCTGGTATGGTATTATGCCAGTCATACCAAACCCTGTTATATTACTTCAGAAAAGTTGTGTTTAAATGTATATGTTGTGGGAAGCGGAGGTCCACCTAAGTTTTTCAGAACTTGTCACCCAATCCATTATATTTATATATGTATTAATGCGTACATAATATGACAATAAATATGATTAAATCAAGAACAATCTCTTACAAATGAAACAAGCCATTTTGATAACGCATGGTCATATGAAGTTCACTTCCACTGAGGACTGCAACAAAATGCGATACTCTTTGTGATTCAAACAATGCATGGTTGCCCTTAAAAAATAATTTATGGTGTAAATTTTGAATCACTTTCTCTTTTCAGAAACTAGAGTGCTACCATTGCCGGAAGAAAATAGACGATGCTCATGGGGCACTAAATCACCCTGTGAACCACCACGCAGATCAGGTGGCAACTCTCCTCGTTTCAACACATACTACATGACACCATTTCGGTGTGAAAGTGAATCTGTTGGTTGTTCCTGGTCAGATCTGGAACAAATGAAATCGAGCAGCTGCCTTTGGTCACCAGGGCATCGAAAGTTGCTACAGCTAGCACGCCCATGAAAAAAAAGTTCACAGTAAAACATCTTTGATTTGAAACACGAAGGCGATAAAGACATAGCAGCGCGCGGTAATTCGCCCGATCTGATGGAAATTGACAATGAAACGTTGCAAGAACTTATGAATCTTCTTCCGTCGGTCACGCGATGCCTAAAAGAAAATGCACGGGGGTCGGAGGACTGGATTGCATTCATGCGCATGGTTTCGGCATATCATTTCCCTTTGGACAACATTGATTTCCAACTCTTCATGAACGTTGTAAAGTTTACGCAGACTGACAGTATCTATTTGATGCGATATCAACGCGAAATAACACAGTTCTGAGCTGTCAGCTACCGAATTTTTGGCGCCAAATTTATCAGGTTCATGGGTGGTCCGAAGTGTGTGGGAATAAGTACAGACGAGCAAATTAATCCAATTAATTTGACCAACGTGAACTATTGTTTGCCTGGATATGCATCGAAACTATTCACGTGATTAGATATTTTCAACACATATTTTGGAAAAAAACAGTCATTTAGGTCAAACATATACCATTAGATCTAAGTATAACTTAAATAATTATTGTGTGTTAGTTATCGCGACTGTCTTATTATATCAAGACGCCACACTAAAATACATCACAAAACACAAGCGAAGCCGTTTTGATTACTAAATATCATATTTAGATAGAGACAGTCCCATATAAAGCCTTTGGCCCACTCAATATCCGATAAATCACAGCATATTTAACTTTCATCATCAAAGAATCAGCACATAAATGATGTCAAAGAACATGATCGGAAACATTAAATCGCCAAGAAATAAGAGCCAATTTTTAGATGATTTGAAATCATTGTTTTGGGGCACAAAATTAATAAACAGGTAGCTATTTCCCCCGTACCATATACAGTTGGCCTCCCAGACGCTGCACAGTATTTATCCGTGCAATGTTCTTGATGTTACTTGGGTGGAAACGTGTCCGCAATATACCATATGAAATGCACATGAAAAACATGCCTCCTGGAAATAACTCCAACTATAAAAATGAAAATATTTAACCTATCCTTGTAAAAAAGGGTTACAAAGTTACACTTGGTAGTCTTTTAAAAAATCCGACGTGTTTTTTGTCTCAAAGATACATCTGGAAGTCGTTTAAAAAATCCGAGGAGTTTTTTTGTAACAAGGTTACCCATGCTTATCCGATAATAACTCCAACTATAAAAATGAAAATATTTCACCTATCCTTGTAAAAAATGTAACTTTGTAACCCTTTTTTTTACAAGCATAGCGGACATATTTTCATTTTTCTAGTTGGAGTCATTCTCTGGTAGGCGTTTGTAAGTTTGTGACAAAAACCCTTTGGATTTTTGAACCGACTTCTAAATGTAACTCCACATGCAAACAAAAAAATAATACGAATACTGGTTGGGGCTAACACACGAGCAAATGTTGAACGTTGAATCGATTTTCGAAAAAAACGACGTATATTTGTAACCCAGTAACCGGTTACAAATGCGTCGTATTTTTTTTCATGCACCAAAATCTGCCATATATGGAATCAAATGAGGCGGCCTCTAGTCTGTAACAATGTACACTCAAATGTTAAGTGAGGTTTCCCCAACACAATATAGTTCAACTATAATATAGGAAACAATATCCCACTACACCTTGTGGAATATCGTACATAATGTAGAGAATTACGGAGCGTAACATAGTAGATTCAGTAGAAGGAGTTAAAGATTGTAAAACGATATACCCCAGCTTCCGTTAGCGCGACAGCGGTGGGAATATTCCCATGACATTTCAGAGTCATCATACGGGCTAGTATTTTGCATGCCATTGTTAAGCTTTGTTGAAAGACATTTGAATCAACCAATACTAATGCAGCATCTAGATTGTGGTCCACGTTACTACCACGTACAATTATCATATCGATTCAATAAGAGTTAGAAAACAGATGTTAAATAGATCAACTCTATCAGAGAACCACGAACCATGGATAGAAAGGTCGTATTGTTGTCTTTCTGGGCCCTGATAAGCTACCTTGATTGCTGCGGTAAGTATTGTTTGTTGTGTCACTCCGAAAACTCTATTTATATATATGGTTGACAGGGTTGAGCCTTTCTTTACTAAATACTCGCCGACGAGCACATGTTCAGATAATAAGGTCAACAAACGTCCATATTGTTTAACCTACATGTATCAGAATATTTCCCACCAACAAATAGGAAGGAATTAGTCTGAACTTGTGTCAGCTTTTCGTCTGTGTGGCGTCTTTTCAATTTTACTGAACACACAACAAGTGATATTTGGACCATTCCAAAGTCATGTATACTTTCAAAACTGGTTGGGAACATTCCTTTAGTGAAAAAACGCTTACATAAAAGTTAAACTGGAATTCATGTGATATCTCATTTAGAGCAAGATAATCTTCAAGTTCGAGACTATTAACCAAAATAACTGCACGTTTTGATATGTTCTGTTGATCAACATAGCAACGGACTTCGAATCAAAGGCGACCAATATCTGATCAATCTGGCGAGACATAACAGCGTACATGTATCTGATTTTGAAATAGCTCGTCATAATCTGCAGGTAGAAAGCGGCATGCAAAATCAGAATCGCAAGGTGTAGACAATTAATGCTGTGACAACAAAGTTGAAGATGAAGTGCATTTTTTTACTTACTTTTAATTATGAAAATATTGTGTTGTTAAATTGAGTAAGGAGTTGAATCTAACAAGAAACAAAATTTAAAATTTGTTTGTTTTAAATATAATTTTTATTTTGGTTAAATTAAAATGTTCAAATGATCAAAATGTGCGCAAAGGTGTCGCGGGCTCCTATTGGACAAATTGGCCGCAGGCCCCGCTGACGCTGAATAAAGGCTCCATGATCGAATCAATCCTGGACCAAGAGGTCAGTCAAGTAAAGGCAATTTGCTTATGAGTGCACACCAGAAGCGGCATCTGAACTGTTGGAAGTGGGCAACCATGAAGAGGGACAGCAGAGTCTGCTTTTAAGAGGGACGTAAAGTGGCAACATTTGAATGGGGAATTCAGTGTTAATTTTTGGGAAAAGATTGATCAAACCTTATAAAGGGCAGGTGATCATATCATACCTTTTTGGAAAGTTTGAATACTTATCTAGTGACAAAGCGAAGCGGAATTTAGATTTTCATCCCAGGTTTGATATTATTGGACATTATTAAAAAGTAGGTCACCCATTGTTTCTCATCGTTTAAAATATCTCCATCAAATATCACACAGCGAAATATAAAATGATAAATCTGCTTTGCGTTGTTACTAGATATATATGCTCAAACATTCCAACAAGACATGAAGCATTATTCTACGGTTTGTAAATATTGAGTAATCTTGTCTTGAAAATTAACACTGAAATCCCCATTTAAATGTTTCCACTTTACATGTACCCTCCTTAATAAAGAAATATATTACATGCGCTGCTTTTGTTCAGTGTCATAAATTTCCCGTCATGCAGAAAATAAAAAAGTTCCCAGGTTTTGAACCGGTGGAATATTATGGGAATTTATGGGCGTAGCCATAATAGAGCTTTGTTACATGATCAACATCAAAATAAGTTATCAAATTTGACTCATATAACAATATGGCCGGATTCGTCATCTCCGGTTTAAACCTGATTTAAACCTACATTGGTGGTCCAGCCAAACCGGGTCTAAGGGGGCGTTTTTGTCGTTCAGTTGCCAGTTAATTGACAACTCGATTCGGTGATATGAGCATGCAGTCAAACTGCTGCCGAGATAATGGTTATTGGCGCGTCATTAATTATCGCGAACGTGTGCACGCTCAATGGATTTATTCATTGAGAAACAAGTATCGCTCATGGACCATTAATCCGATCCGTATTCTGGGTTTAAATCAATCTGACAAAGGGTATGTCTCTCAACACGAGTTTTATGTGCTGTTCATCACTTTGTTTGTGATAGATTTTCTGCAAGATGCGTGCTTTACCCGCAAAGGCAAAATTTAGTGTATTTACAATGTATATCTGTATATAGTAAAGGGTATAGGAGCTGTCTATCTGTATGTCCGTTTGACTGTTCACAACTGTTCTCCCATACCCTTGGACCGATTTCAACCAAATTAGGTGTGCTGACTCGGATGGTAAAACGGCGTTAAGTTTTAAAAATTTTGATTTGAAAAATAAGAAAACTTTAATTTAAAAAAATGAAAAAAATTGTGTTGTTAAATTGAGTAAGGAGTTGAATCTAACAAGAAACAAAATTTTTCTTTAAAATAATATTTGTTTGTTTAAAATTTAATTAAATTTATTTTTAATTAGAATGTTCAAACGATCAAAATGTGCGCAAAGGTGTCGCAGGCTCTTATCGCACATATGGGCCGCAGGCCCCTCTGACGCTGAATAAAGGCTCCATAATCGAGTCAATCCTGGACCAAGAGGTCAGTCAAGTAAAGGCAATTTGCTTATGAGTGCACACTAGAAGCGGCATCTGAACTGTTGGGAGTGGGCAACTATGCAGAGAGACAGCTTTTAATAAAGAAATATATTACATACATTGCTCTTTTTCAATGTCATAAATTTCTCGTCATGTAGAAAACCAAAAGGTTCCCAGGTTTTGAACTAATTGAATGTTATGAGAATTTATGGGCGTAGCCAGAGTAGAACTTTGTGCCATGATCTACATCAAAATGAGTTATCAAATAACAAAATAAGTTTAGGAGTGATAACTATGTGTATAGCATATCTGGTGTCAACATTAAAACGTTGAACCCTTCCGATGAATTCGTAGAAAACACCAGATTTGTGATTGCCACAAGCCAAAAAAAAAACACAAGATAGTTGTAAAAATCATATTGAAGGAACATGTCCATATCTGAGCAATTCTAAGCCGCTTAGAAGAAAAGACGCATTCGTCTTCTCAAGTTTAGCCTCGGTAAAGCTGGTTTAGCTGGACCGCCGAATTAGATGGTTTGGTTGCCGGTTTAAGCTTATAAAACGCAAAACAAAATATCGAAATTCACAAAAACATATCCCCATACGCTTTATAGGTGTAAGTGCTTCTCGCTTATAAATTTACAATCAAAATATGCGCGCTGTCGTAATTATTGATTTTCGTAATCAACGAAACGAGGCGGTCCGAATTAGGAAAGTACGATTAATTATCTCGACGATACAGAGACACTACTGCTAAACCACTGGTCTGGCTGGGCCAGGTTTAAACCAGAGATGACGAACGTGTCACTTAGACCTGCGGTCTCGGGTTTAAACCACGGATTTAGCTGACTCACGGCGGTTTAAACCTAGAGGTTTACGTAGACCAGGTTTAAACCTGAGATGACGAATCCGGCCTATAAGTTTAGGATTGCAAATTATGTGTATAGTCATGTATATCTGGTCATGCAGTAGCATCGTTTTGATTGTCAAAATTAAAACGTTGAACCCTTCAAGTGAATTCGTAGAACACCAGTATTTGTGTTTGCCTCAAGCCAAACAAAAAACAACAAGACAGTAAATTTGTAAAAATCATATTGAATGAGCATGTCCATATCTGAGCAAAGCTCGCGTGCGAATGAATCAACTGTCACATGATAACACCAGTCGGCAGTCACCACTTAGACTCGCCCTCACTCGAGATTATTCACAGCTCCACCCATTGACTGATTGACAATTCTAAACCGCGATGAAGAAAAGACGGATTCGTCATCCCAAGTTTAGCCTCGGCAAAGCTAGTTTTGCTGGACCGACGAATTAGATGATTTAGCTGCCGGTTTAAGCTTATAAAACGCAAAACAAAATAAGTATCGAAATTCACAAAAACGTATCCCCACACGCTTCATTGGTATGAGTGCTTCTCGCTTATCAATTTCCAATCAAAATATGCTCGCTGTCGTAATTCTTGATTTTCGCAATCAATAAAACGAGCGGTCAACATTAGGTAAGTACGATTAATTTATCTCGACGATATAGAGACACTACTGCTAAACCACTGGTCTGGCTGGACCAGGTTTAAACCAGAGATGACGAATGCGTCACTCAGTCCTGCGGTCGGTAAGCTAAACCACGGATTTTGCTGACTCACGGCGTTTAGACCTAGAGGTTTACGTGGATCAGGTTTGGGTAGACCTGAGAGGACGAATCCGACCTCTTAGTTCGTTCTGCCGGCTTACATGTGATGAAGACAAGGAACCATTTTTCATCCGATTCAAAAACATGCGTTTTGGACCCCATTCCAACTTCTTTACTGGTGGAACATATCGATTTTATATTAGAACCACTCACACGGCTCATAAATTGGTCATTGTCCGAATGTGTTGTTCCCGACTGTTTTAAGGTGGCCATTATGTGTTCTCCAGAAAATCCGCACACTATATGCTTAGAAAAGAACTTGCTTTAGGTAGTTAATCTGCTTAAAATAGCCTCATTTTGAGTCGATAATGTGCTGAAAATGAGAGCGATTTAGTGACATTAACAACTCATAATGAGGTGATTCTAGTAAGCAGATTATGTGCGGACAATGACACAAGAAAGCCAACTCACGACCTGTCAGGTATACGCTCTCTAACAGGCGTTTCCAATGTGAGCAATAGAAAACGAAATAACGAGTCCATTACCTTCTTACTTTCGAATCAAATAATCACATGATGTACCTATTTCACATTATAGGTCGATTGTGTGTGTATTTGCGCGAGGATATGTTGCAAAAATAATTCCCTTGATGCCGACTTAATAAAGAATATAGACCCATCTCAAACCATCAGTTCGTATCGAAGCTGCTAGAAAAGCATATGGAGAAACAGTTGCTTCTGGAACAATTTTAGTCGGCGTAAACACCCAGGGGTCAATACTATGAATATTTTATAATTTGTAAGAACTTTGTGTCAAATAGCACAGTGGTTTCAAAGTATAGGGACAATTGAGTCGTATTATTTGTACACTAAATTATGAATATACAAAAATATAGTTTAATAAAGTGTTTTCGTCTCCTGACCATACCATTTCGTCCTAATAGGGACACGACTACTGGAGGTGTGACAGGTGGGGGTTGGTATGTGTCCCCAACTTTGATCAAAATATTTTAGCAGTTGGAAATTTCATACCGATAGGCTGACACAAATATTATACACTACATACAAGCTCACATTGTCATCATTGTTTAATTTCACAACCAATAATAAGTGAGAAATGTGATTGGAGACGATTTAGTCTGAATCACTTGATGAAAATTATGGTCTAAATGGCCATCATATAGAACTTCTCCAAACTATTACCGGCATCAGTTTAGAACAATTCTAACATATGGAAAGCTTGAGGTACCGGCTGGAAACTTCCAAATTTAATTTTGCAAAACTGGGAGTTTGGTCTTGTTCAATGGGTGCAGTTGGAAAATTAAAGGTGGACAGCCCATGGGCACTCTCTAGGCACGTCCCTGTGTTCGAATATGTTGCTACTTTTTCAGTCGAGTGGAGGGGGTCCACATCTAAATTTCATACGCACCGATATACAACGAGTGTTAGGGATATAAATTATAGTTATACCTTAGCCTGGGCGAGGGGTGAAACCCCTAAAGCGTATTTAAAAAATAAATCACAACACTGCTCCCATTCACCTGTTTCCAATGTTGTCTGAATATCTAGTTCAAATTAGACAGACATGTCGGAGTTGATATAACTGACACACAATTAATATGGGGAAATTACAATGCGTGCTATCATTTTGTGATTAGTGATATCGGCAGCACTATGAAACGATGAGCTAACAAAATCTCACAAATTTCACAAAATTCAACTATTGACTATTGTGGATTGCATACAGGCGACACGTCGCCTGTGAGTGATTCGCAGTATATTAAATCACGGCATACAAAATAATTACAAAAGAATTAAGCAATCTTAAGGTGAGAGGTTGATCGCTTATCGGAGTTATCCAATCGGTACACGGATTGCTAAGTTAATGGCCACTTGTCTGCGCAAAGTTAACCACACTGTCGGATACCCGTTTAGGTTTGTACGTTTCAAGATGGTGGCCCCGCTGGACAGGATAAACGGTAAGTGTATATATTGTCTTCAAGCATCAATTAACGACATATTTCGGTGATATACCTTTAAACAGTTATGTATGAATTTGTATGCCCAACACCTATGTAACACCCCTTTCGCATGACAGGCATGCGAAATGTTGTATTCGGCGTGTCAAGTCGTCATAAAGTTTCGAAATTTTATCGAGGCGGCGAAATGTTCGCTTTTTCGTAATTGTTTGGCCATGGGCTCATGGATCCGCAAATTTATGTATTGTCCTGGGTAGATTAGGCTACCACACATCTTCGGAATGCAAAACTGGTGATATTTTTATTGTCTAACTCCGAAAAACGACCTTTGAAAATTTCAAAATGTTCAGGTTCAGATTCGCAATATTTCCGATGATTTTGTTCAGGTTCAGAAACAATTTTCGTTCAGGTTCGGAAAATTTTCGTTCAGGTTCGGACGCAACAAAACCTCACCAAGAAGCGAAATGCCTAGCTGCAGTCGCGCTGTAATTGTGCGTGTTGTTTACGAACACGCATTGTGATGTCTAAAGATATCAGCTGAAATTTCCAAATATAGGTGGTAATTTCTCCGAATGAGTAGGACAAAAGCGACAGTTAAATGGATGTGGACAACACTTTTCAAAAGTTGCTTAGATATTGTTATCTCTCTGAAGATACTTCCGTTAACAAATTTAAACAATTATTGGCGCGTGTATTCACATTGGAACTACGCGAAATTCCGCGGAAGACTGAAAATAGTTCATTTACTGCGATAAGTTCTAAAGAAAAAAATTGATCCTGTTTCATTACGTATTCAGTTGTTATTTGTCTTGATAATTGAGTTTCTGGGTGCAATATTTAACCATTGGGTAGGAACTATTCTTTTAGGCGAAAAAAGGAAATTTTCCACCTAAATTTAGTGATGCGTAATTTGACAACGGAAACAGCTGATATTGTTTGCATTAGTTTCGCTACTTCGGCGTCTAAATTCTTGTTTCGATAGACAAATACTTGTAGTTTTAGTCTAATCTCAATGGCCATGCATACTTAACATGGAACAGGAAGATGTATCGACAGTTGTGGACAGTTATCTGATCATCTACCTGCGGCGACCTTAATGGCCTCGTATGCGGACTGGGAGGGGAACCACTAGTGCGCATACATGTATCTTGCATGCATGCAATAAGAAAGTCCGCCCAAATTATTCCGGAGTGCGCTAAAACCATGCCACGTGTTCCCCGTTTATCGTGTTTTTTTACGAATAGAAGATAAGCAACACGCACAATAAGAACGCGACTGCAGCTGGGGATTTCGCTTCTCGGTGAGGTATTGATGCGTCCGAACCTGAACGAAAATTGTCCGAACTTGAACGAAAATTGTTTCTGAACATGAACAGAATCATCGGAAATATTGCGAATCTGAACCTAAACATTTTGAAATTTTCAAAGGTCGTTTTTCGGAGTTAGACAATCGCCAGTTTTGCATTCCGAAAATATGTGGTATAGCCTAATCTACCCAGGGCAATGCATAAATTGGCGGATCCATGAACCCATGGCCAAACAAATACGAAAAAGCGAACATATCGCCGCCTCGATAAATATTCGAAAATTTATGACGACTTGACACGCCAAGTACAATATTTCGCATGCCTGTCATGCGAAATGCATGTTACATAGGTGTTGGGCATACAAATTCATACATAACTGTTTAAAGGTATATCACCGAAATATGTCGTTAATTGATGCTTGAAGACAATATATACACTTACCGTTTATCCTGTCCAGCGGGGCCACCATCTTGAAACGTACAAACCTAAACGGGTATCCGACAGTGTGGTTAACTTTGCGCAGACAAGTGGCCATTAACTTAGCAATCCGTGTACCGATTGGATAACTCCGATAAGCGATCAACCTCTCACCTTAAGATTGCTTAATTCTTTTGTAATTATTTTGTATGCCGTGATTTAATATACTGCGAATCACTCACAGGCGACGTGTCGCCTGTATGCAATCCACAATAGTCAATAGTTGAATTTTGTGAAATTTGTGAGATTTTGTTACAAATTCATACATAACTGTTTAAAGGTGTATCACCGAAAGATGTCGTTAATTGATGCTTGAAGACAATATATACACTTACCGTTTATCCTGTCCACTGGGCGCCGCCTTCTTTAAACGTACAAATCTAAACGGGTATCCGACAGTGATAGTGATCATGTTGTGACTGCGACACCAAAATAAGATCACGGGCAAAGAGAATGTGATTAATAAGGGTATCACCAACCTCTGTATAGGGTCTTACCCCAATATTCGATAGCATTTTTGGCCCAAACCATCTCGAGTCTGTGTCATATAATAGCTAGAATTGTAAATTGACTTTAGTATATGGAGAGTTTTGTCAGTTATTCCCATATTACTAACTTGCTGGAATAATATCCCTGTCCACGGAATCAAATGCCTTTCGGACGTCTATAAATGCTACATAAAGCTGTTTTGATTGCCTCGGTATATATCTGCCCATCATTGTTTTCAAAATGAAGGCGCTATAAATAGTACTTTTATTTTTACGGAGGCCAAATTGGTCGATAAAATTGTCTTCTTCTAGGAATACCGTGAGCCTTCTGTTAATTATTTTATTGAACAATTTTCCAAGCGAACAACTATAAGAGCAATCGCTCTATAGTTATTGGGGTCGGTACCGTCCCTTTTCTTGTGGATCGGTTTAAGAACTGATTCGCTCAAAGTGACGGGGTAATGGGATGATTGGCAAACAATATTGAAGAGTCGTGTAACATCATCAATTATGAGATTGGTATAATCGTTTTGAGTAGTTAATTTAGGATGCCGTCTTTACCAGGAGAACTTTTATTCTTTATTTCTCGTAGTGCATTGCTAACTTCATTGTGCGCTATTTCTCCGTTATTGAGTTAGTATTTAATTATCGGTACATATTTATTGGGTAATGGTCTATCACCGGTTGTAGCACCAGCTATGACTAAACTTTAAGAAATGGCTTCAAAGCGAGTTAGTTGTAATAAGAAAAAGTTGAAAAAGAAACGAAAATGGTAAGATGGCACGTGTAAAATCCTCAAAGGTAACATGAGAGTACTAGCAAGTGACATGAAAACTAATCCATTTGACAAATATCTGCTTTGACAAGTTCTTCGTCGCTAAAAAGGCATATAAAAGGGAACTAAAATACAAGCGTAAACTTTTTCACCAAACCCTCGAAGAAAAACTGATCACACTATAGATGCATCTGATCCGAGCGAGTATTGGAAAATTATACACAATTTGATGGAAAACAAAGAGTCCTCATATGATAATCTCAATTCAGATTCTGCAATCACAATTTCCTATGATTTATTCGGCAAAAGGGCTGTGAATTTGTCGATAATGTAACATTATGGATTAGAGGCAAACGCGGTGATGCTGTTGCAGAAATCTTAGTACTTTTCGCATATATGTGGCTTGGTGAATATAACCAAATATAATTTCCAGCTATAAACACAGTCTCCGCCACAGAGTATGTAAACAATGTTGGTCAAGTTAAGAATTTATCGAAGATAATCTATGGAAATTTATAATATACAAGCAGGGTTACCCGGCGTTACCCAGGTTAAAGTAATGTGAAACCCTCTGCATGCCTGCTGTGGATATTTGGTGGGAATAGAGAATACTCTTGCTCAAAGTGTTATACGTATTCTCATAAATTGTATATCCAAATGGCATCACAAAACATTATTCTTACAAATGGAATATAAGTAGTGGCTCATCTTGTCGGATCGGAGTGGATACTCATTTTGTTTATCGCGATTAATCCGTCCCACCAATAAAGAAGTATTTCTTTATTTATTTACAACTGCGTATACTTCAGACGTTATAACATGAAAGATGAACATCATAAACACATTAGTTCGCAAAAATAAAAGGCGACAATTGGGTTTAACATAGAGATGTATCAATCAATCTAGTGGATTAGACAAACATTGGTATCATCATCATCATCTTTATTTGAGAACGAGTCTGTTTGACTTTTAGTCCCCGTTAATAATATAATCATTTACAATTTCGACGTCACAATAAATTGAGTAATACTGATTTCACTGGAGTGCACTATTTCAAAGTATAATGTTCCACTATCCGATTACCTTCCAAGCGGAAGTTCCTAGAAGGGTAAACGTTCTGTTTCCTTTTCAGTTCTATGCGGAGTTCATAGAGCTGTTCCATTTGCGTTTTCGTGAGATGTAAATTAAAGTATATTTTTTCACTGCCTGTTGTTTTACTCTCCTTGTTATTGTATCCGATAGCATCACGAATCATTTTGTCTCGAGTTTGTTTATTTTTCAGGACTATCTTGACCGGTCGATTTTTATTCGAAGACCTGTTGCCAAGTCTGTAAAAGGACAAGACATCGCTGTCGTTACATTTTGACCTTTCTTGTATTTTATTGCTTATAATGTGCCAGTCCTGTTCTCTTGAATATTCTTCTGTTTGTGACAATTCGGGTATATTTGCTATCAGAATGTTGTGGTTCTTTGATTCTGAATTTCCAGTTGGTTCTTTATATGCGTTCATGGGTTTTTTAAGTTTTTCTTCTATAATAGTTTCTAGCATAGTCTGTTTTTCTTGTATTTCTGTTCGCTGCTGTTCAAATAATCGTTTGTTTTTCTCTTCGAATTCTTTTATTAGTTTTTCTGATTTTCTTTTTGATGTTCACTCTTATATGACTATCTATTAAATATTGCACAACGTGGAATTGTCATTCTGTTTTGTCCATTTTGGCGGCAATTTTGGGACGGACATTCTGCAAATATGGTTTATGACTAACACTCTTTGTAAATATTAAAATTTATTTCGAATTTGACATTAGTTGGTGCACCTACCGCAGAAATTCAATAATTTCCGATACAGATATATTTTGCGCCATCTTGAATAGACAATTTTCCCAAGGCGGATTTTAGCAGATTTTGGATATGTTGTTCCCCAGATTCTGCCCGATAAAATGATACCAAAAACAGCTTGTTAAGATTTTTTTCTCGGTCCAATGCTTCAAGGACCAGACTATATCACTTCAGACCTTCTTCTTGTCAGTGACGATAATCAGTTATCACGGAATACTGTTGAAGTGATTAGAAATTACTATTGTGATATCTGACAGCGTGCTCAAGTGGTTCGGTTCATATCTCTTAAATGAGGAAATAAATAAACACTGATTCAGCTAAAACAAATTTAAAAAAACTTGCTTCATCTCTAATTCTCAGTCGACTTGACTATTGTAACTGTCTTTTGACTGGTGTACCATTTATTCAAGTTACCAGGCTTCAGCGCCTGCAACACACTCCTGAAAGGTTAGTTCTCTGTCGTCAAAGATCTGACGACATAGATGAAATATTGCAAGAACTACATTGGCCTGTAACAGATATAATTATTTATAAACGTATGACATAATTATGCATATCAAGCAACCCATGACTCTACAGCTCTTCCAGCATTCTTCAATGATATCCTTGTTCCATATGTCCCAACCCGATCACTTCGTTCAGAGGACAACCTTCTTTTGACAACATCTGGTGCTAATTTGATCACGGTTGGCTACCGTTCTTTTATAGTTATACGTGTCCAAATGCATGTAATCATCTGTCATTGAATAATATGATAATATGCAAGGCATATAAAGAATGACCCCGACATAATAGTAAGAAGACGGACAATGCAAAGGATCGTGAAAATCGTCGTGGAACTATATGCATATATAGGCTTATATATTAGGCCTATACGCATGTCAGCGACGCGAATGCTTGATTGTTAGTGCAGATCGTTTTGGATGCCAGTGGACTTCGATGAGTACATGACGCCTTAATATAGCCTATCGGCCTTTGATAATAAAAGCCTCTATATTGTAATGTATATAGTGAATGCTAAAAATGCGTCCAGTCATGTCTGGATTCTGGCCCGCAGAGACAAATGACGTTCTGACGTCACGTCGCCGTAACTGCTTTCATTTAGCTAACAAATGAAACTGATCTAATGTTAACCTTTGCATGACATATTCATCTTACTGTTTATAAATAAATACTTCAGTTGTCCATTGCCACATATCGGAAGTTGTGAAGTAGTAAATTCGTTTCATTACTGATTCCGCGATTTTGTGAAACCACTGCCGGAAGTCACGTGATTTTTCCACGAAAATGTTGTGTGAATAAAATTTTCTCCTTCACGGTATACTGTAATTTATGTGTGACGTCACAAGTACGCGCGCCCATATGTTACCTATACACGACCGAGCTCAGGCGCGCAAGCGCGCCGAGCGGGGTCGTTATAAAAGTGTCACCAACTCTTGACGACTTCAAAAAGTAACGAAAAACTTACATGTTCGCGCAGCGTTTTAGGGATTTCTTTGTGATCGCCTCAATATGAGCGAGGTCAAGGACACGGTCGCACGTGAATTGGACCCGCCCACATTGTTTCCGGGATCAAAGTAGGCCTACATACCCAATTTGAGGTCCAGAAACATGCCTATATGAGCGTATATGAGCGAGGTCCAGAACACGGTCGCACGTGAAATTGGATCCGCCCGTATTGTTCCTGGTGTAAAGTATAGGCCTCCAGACCAAATTTGAAAACCATTGTTCGATCGGTCCAGAAACATGCCTATATGATCATATATCAGCGAGGTCAAGGTCAAGGACACGGTCGCACGTGAAATTGGACCAGCCCATATTGTTCACGGGATCAAAGTAAGCCTATACATACCAAATTTGAAAACTTGTTCGATCCGTCCAGAAACATGCCTATATGAGCGTATATGAGCGAGGTCAAGGTCATGGTCAAGGACACGGTCGCACGTGAAATTGCCCATGTTGTTCCCGGGATCAAAGTAGGCCTACATACCAAACTCGAGTTGGATCGGTCGAGGTCCAGAAACATGCCTATATAAGCGCATCATTGTTGGTTTAAACCATGTTTGATTCCGCAATGTTTCGACTCTATTTACATAGAACTGGCATTTAGTTCTATGAACGGTAAGTCTTCGTCTGAGACGCGCCCTTATTTAATGAATATTTACACTGTACGTGTGTGTACTCATTTGTCCTCTTTTCTGTTAGAAGAGGAGTTTTATAATCAGTATGCTTTTTGTTGATGCCATCGATTTTATTATCATTATTGTGCATCAAAAGCTTGTTACTGCTATATTCAATGAACTGTGTCCACTATATTATAAGTATCTCGGTTAATGACCGTAAATTAAGATTTGCATCAGAAGCTTCTCGGTGCTTGAATCAGGTAACTTTTTTTGTCGCATCATACTCAGACTATTTGCTGTAGGTATGTGGTCGGATTTTTCTCACAGACTTCCATGATTTTTCCTTACTAGGAATTGCTTGATTAGCCCTCGTCTGTGTGTACGCGTTATAGATGATGGCGATTTATTATCGACTTGCATCAATAGCTTTTCACTGCTTGAGCCTTGTTTCGACTGTGTCTAAAAGTAGTGTTTCGCATCATACCCCCAACTGTGTGCTGTTCGTATCGTTTGTATAGTGAACATTTGTATAGTGAATATTTGTATAGTGAAAATGTGTATAGTGAAAATGTGATTATATACTCAACACCTCAGTGCGTGGAATCAACCTATATTGTCTAGCCTCAATTGTTCAACTGTTTCTCATTGGAAAAATGAAAACAAATTCCAAACTGAGGCTGCCTTGGACTAACTGATAAATGTTGGGATCTAACCATCATCGTTGCTAGGTAACCTCTCTACGGTCAGATCACCAGATTTATGATCGAATAATAAAACGTAGAAATAAATGTCGCGTGTGCCGATAATCGACACTGTTACCCTCCTCCCTATTTTACCCGATTTTGATTGACCCAAGTCCAGTCACGTGCCGGCGGACAAATCACACTGTCTCCCACTGAGCAGAGTGAAATTGTTTTTGTCGGCCGCCTGATGTTACAAGAAAACTAAGATGCATGCATCAGTTCGCCCGTGAACTTTTTATCATAGAATTCTTGCAGCTATCGATTTACACATTTTGGAATATATGTCTGTATGTATGTGTATGAATGCATGTATGTATGTGTGTTATAGACTCGAACACTGCTCGACCGATCCGACTCGGATTTGGTATTTAACGTGTCAACCTGATCTCGCTCATAGGCATGTTTCTGGACCTTGACCGATCCGACTAAAATTTGTGTGTAGGACTACTTCGATCCCGGGAGCAATATGCACGGGTCCAATTTCACGTGCGACCATGTCATCGAACGTGCTGATATAGGTATGTTTCTGGACCAATTGAAAAATAGTTTGTCCAGATGCTGTATATACCGGGTACTGTCCATATGAAGGCGATCACAACGATATCCCTAAATAGCCCGAACGAAGTCGAGTACATCAGCTAGTATTATATATTTCTAGATTTAGTTACAAACTTTATACCTGTATATTGTACAAAGAAATGTTTGACAAATGTATCTATATCAATATTACCATAGGGGTCATTAAAAATTAGATACGACGAAACAAAATTTTGAAAGTCGCATGTGATTGTGAGGAATAATAGGATCACAGGTAAATTTAATTTATGGACGCTTGTTAATTTTCATTGGACTACATATATCAGGTAAATTTTTATATTTCAAATGATGACAGGAATGTGGAAAGTTGAACTACCCAAGTAATACTGGCTATCCACACGCAGAGATATACATGTATATAAAAACCAAAATAGATGATGGCTGCTGGCGACCACGTTTTCCAAAGAAATTCAACGCATTCGATAGCTCCCATCTAGTGGTCACCCCGAAGATCAATATGAAGTTTGGTGACTATCAGATGGGGGATGTGGTCTGTAGAGGCGCTAAAGAATTCAGTCATACAAAGAGTAAGATACAAAATTGCTGTCTGTGGTCATGTTTTTAACGAAATTCGGGAAAAAAATAGATTACTCTCATCCTGGTTATCCAACAGATCATTGTGGAATCTGGTGACGATCGGACAAGGGATGTCGTCTGTGGGATCAACCAAATTATTTAGCCATAAAAATAGTCAAACTCAAGATCACCGCTGGCAGTGATGTTTTCACAAGGAAATTTTGAGAAAAAATATGGCTCGCGTCTAGTGGTGACCCAAGATATCCACATCAGAAACAGTTCTCCAATAAATGCTGGCTGCAGGGTGCGCCAATTGATTCAAATTTGAAATTTAACAGGGTATACTGCTGGTGGCCATGTTTTCCCGCAAATTTGATAGACTAATGAACAAAACCACTGAATCCGTTGAATCAATATACGTATACACAAATATATATATATGCATTGTTATCCACACTGCTGGTATACAAAGGTACTGGAAATAACTATATTATACTAGTATACACAAAATAAACCATATATTATGTCTATGGGTTATAATATCCGAACATGACAGCTGAGAACTTTGTGTGAATTGAAGAGTAGTGGGGTCTCAAGAATATCTACCCCTCCACGTTAGAAACATGCCATTAAATAGCATGAGTATAATCTAGCTCGAAGACAGAAGTGATCCATCAAACCGCTCTTAATTTAACCAGGTCATCACACCCCGTGTATGGTAGATCACATGATGATCTAGGTGGAATCGGGCTTCTCAAAGTACCGCCGGTACCACACATGTCGGTACCGGTATCGATACTTTGCTAGTACCGCGGTTCCGGTACCGGTACTGGCAATTATTTTATAGTTCTAGGTATATCTGGAGGTAATACAGTGCTGAAAATCACAAGCCACGAACTCTATTATTAACTTGAACTAATGATAATTTGATATCAGAATAAAGAAACTATTTCGGGATATTAGATACCATTTTGGAATATACTAACAAACTTTCCCGTATAGATTAGTGATGCGCAAATGACAACATAGACAATTCAATCAACCAAAATGGAACTATTCGTTGCACACGTTTTGTGGTTTTAACTTATTGTTCTTCTGTGTGTGATAAACTGATAGAAAGTAACGCGACACACGTCGGTGGTTTCCACTTCACAATATTCAATCAGAATAAATGTATTTGCAAAGTCGCGCGGTCGGCCATTTTAGATCTAAACAATAATGAGTCAAGTTAGGCAACGATTTCTCTCCACGAGTTCCTATACCAAATATGAACTATCATGTCTATTCAGCAAATTACATGTACATTGTGCACGGTTCGTGGATATTCGTTCCCAATTTTATTATATAACTGGAGGTTCCATGAGTCCCATTTAAATTCAAAATGGTCTACCCTATATATGCAAACTGATACGACATGTGAACGGGTACATGTATGTGATTAATCAAAACGTGTGGGCCATACTTGTGGGTGGGTTGTTGGTGAACAAATGATAAGAAATTGTAACTGGGTTTAGTGTATAATTGCCACAACTGGGCAAAAATAAAGGCAAAATCATAAGTTCCAATCACAAGTTCCCAACACAAAATAATCTTTGAAGATTAAAACAATATCACAAGGCCGTGCTTTCAAAGAATTGGAATTCAACCATTGAAGAGTTATAATAGACACATAAAAACCAGGAACCACCCTTCCGTGACTGACCTCTCGCGCCATGAATACAATCACGACCGATGTGTATCGCATGTAATTTAAAGAGCGAAACTTGATACTACTGTATTTTGCCAAACAGCCTGATGTGTGGGTGAGGTCGTTGGTGAATAAATGATAATAAATTGTAACTGGGTTTAGTGTATAAATGCCACAACTGGGCAAAAATAAAGGCAAAAACATAAGTTGCAATCACAAGTTCCCAACACAAAATAATCTTTGAAGATTAAAACAATATCACAAGGCCGTGCTTTCAAAGAATTGGAATTCAACCATTGAAGAGTGATAATAGACACATAAAAACCAGGAACCACCCTTCCGTGACCGACCTCTCGCGCCATTAATACAATCACGATCGATGTGCATCGCGTGTATTTTAAAGAACGAAACTTGATACTACTGTATTTTGCCAAACAGCCTGCTGATCTACGAACGTGCATATATGCAACCACAGTACCGAGTACCGGCGGATCTGCACACCAGTACCGTTATCGCAAAAATGCCCGAGTACATGGTACCGGTACTGCGTACCATTGAGAACCCTGGGTGGAATTGTTGTATGAAAAACAGCACTACATGTAAATATAAAATGAAACAGTGCTACATCTTATTACAGATTATTTCCACATAATCAGTGACTACAGGCAGTCTAACAAAAATAAAGTTTCAGTGACACTCTATTCGAAGAGGGGGATAATACCATATGTTACAGTCAATGGAACGATTATGAATCTGGAAAGCTGAAATTTCTAAGTAATACTAGATATCGACATGCATGACGCGTATAGTGTGTTTCAGAACGAAAACTTTGAATAACATCAACAAATTTGTAAATTTAAAAACAATTCAAACATTATTGTATTCCATGTCCCAGCCCGGACATATACAACAAATTTCAATAATATTCATTGAGAAACAACGGACCAAACACTATATAACACCCCGTATACACCTTTTATTCCGAGCCGGACTCAGCCTCGGATACATTTTATAGTGAGTACCGAATTGGCACACGTCGACTGGGGCGAGTTGGCCCTGGGGCGATTAGGCCGATTCCGACACCTTCTATAATTTACAGTATGTACCCATTTACGCGTAGTTTACTTTAGAAAGTTCCGCAATTAATACCGTAAATAGAGCGACTGTATTTGACAGAGAATGCCTCTGTTATTGATTATCAAGTTGCTATACATTAAAAACGACAAATTCACATGCTCGTTCAAGCGCAGTAGTCTATTTTCCCCATGTTAAAGGACATCCACAAATACTAAATAACGCTAACCTACTGCAAATGTTTTACACGACTACTGTTAACATAGTTGGGCTGAATTCATCTGATGCGGTATTATTCCTCAAAATAAACAACAAAACCATCGTTACTTGGAAATGTAGTTTGAGCTAACATTTACATAAATCCTCCACATGATTTATCCCGACACACACGTCAGATGAAAAACAGCCATCAGAGAAACGCCCAAATTGGGCGAAATAATTGTATATACCCCAACAGGTTCGCAAAACACAAGTTGTGGTGTTGGCTAATTGGCATTTATTTATTTAACAATAATATTCGAATTTTAAGTTGATACTTTTATTGGGTATGCGATAGTCCACCACCCTCAGTCTCGCTTGATTTTCATGTACATGTATTTTCAACTCATATTCGCCAGTTTTTTCAACTTGCATGTATTGCAGATACATTCCGCAGCCGGTTTTTAAAAAAATTTCCGCAACTTGTGCCCAGGAATGGCGTAAAACGCACTCGAAAGCCGATATTGGGAATAGTTGGCATTCCCATAGCAGTTGGTGCACAGTATATATTTCTGCTTTATCCATTTTTATACCAAACCATCATTGATGCGTAGTTCCCATAGGAAATGTTCAGATAATAAGTTCAACAAAGGTCGTTTGCTAAACTCATTATCTGAACATTTCCGTCCAATGAATATGAATCCTTCACTTCTATTATATTTCCCCTGTCTGCTCTGTTTTTCGGTAGCAGTACACGATTTATCGGGTTGTAGGGGGTCTGTATAGAAAATTTTATATATGGGGGAGGGGCATAACGGCCACGTAACAGCATTTTCGTATTCAGTGAAGGCCATCACCGTATGTTTGGTTATAGGAAAATAGACCGACCCCCCCCCCTGTATTCTGTCAGGTGGAAAAAGCTTATCTACTGGCATTCGCTCTGTCGTGGTCTATTTTTTGTTGAAAATGGTCAATTTGAGTAAACAAAGCGGGTAACATTAAGCCGTTTATGTGTGCAAACCAAGGGGCATAACTCAGTGACAAATTTTACGAAAAAGCTTATAGTAGGTGATTACACCTACAATTTATGTCGAGAATAAAACATGATTGATTGGACCTATGCCGAGAATAATGGCTCATATTATATTTGAAGTACAGTATACCCCCTCCCAGGTTGTCCAAAATTGCTGGAAATTGTAAATGAAATAATAGACCATTTCAATTGAAAATTGGAAATGAATTGGAAATTGAAAATGAATTGGAAATTGAAAATTGAAAATTTATTGGAAACTGGAAATTAATAATAGACCATTTCAATGTAGAATTATAACTGAATGGGATAATCCATTGGGTATAGACATGGTTAAAGACGAGCCATAATCCCCCGCTAGACGGCTGGGCTTCCTTATTTAGATGACCCTCCACTAGGTAAATACCTAATTGGGTATTTTAACAATATTCTGTCAATTTGGGATTGCGATTCCTCGAAATGGACACAAACACGGATATGCATACATGTATGTGTGACACCGATAGGCCGTTGTTTGTACTGATAGGCCGCTAGTCGGTTGGGCAGTATGGACATTTTTAGTTTTTTTTAAATATTTTATATTGTTTATCTTTGTATATATGTATGGGCATACCATACACGGCTGTGTGCAACTTGATGTTTACACTGGACAATATCCCAGATTGTGTTTCCTTGACATTAACTCATAAAATACCGCTCCAGATGGAGTGTGCAGCCATACGTTTTCGGAGGGTGTCAGCCACTCCTGGGAGGATCGAGTACACAACACATGCTATTATCTGCTGGATAGTGACTATACCTATGGTAAAGCAAAACAAATCTGCGAATCAGCCGGTACTCATGTTCTCTTCTTGGAGACGGTAGCAGAACATGATCTTTTGGCTTCAGAATCAGAAAAATGTGAGTATATATCCACAACCCCCGGTTAAGTGGTCCTGCTGATACGATGTTGATGGAGCATGGTGGTCCTGCCGAATTGCTATGATGCTGGTGGTGGGTGGTGATTCTGTTAAGAAAACAGTACTGTTCTATTTCCTAAATGTGGCATGTTTCGAGAGATATGAAATGGGAACATCCGTAAACAGCTAAGAATATTCGGGACAAGCTGCAAAACCGAGTCCAGTCCAATCGCTATGCCATGTCTGACCGCTGCTGGCATGTGTATTTTCTTAATTAAATCTAACATTTGTTATTGAAGTGTCAGTTACAATTCATTCTGGCTTGATCTAGATAATTTTCAAATGAATATGGACAGTTCAGTTTCTCAGAATAATGCGGAATGAATTGTAACATACAACAATCTCAAATAAATAAATGTGCGATTTCTTCACAATATGAGTAGGTGCTTGGCACGGCAACGGTAAGTCCTGCGTTGGAGACTGCACTCTGCATGGAGCTTGCATCCGGTGTGGTCCAATGCATTATATTAGACGTTCTCCCACAAACTCCTACTAACTGAAAACCGATGTTCTCAAGCTCTGACTGGAAAATGTTTGTTCTACTATTTGTATTAATGTGACACATTATTTAAGAATCAACAATCACCCACACATCTTAACCCCATTGTGATGTTTACGACCCGAAAAATCCACAACAGTGTAATGTCTTAAGGGAAGAAGTGCTTCTACAATATCTACCTGTTCCGCGAGTGTAGCATCTTTCTAATTTCGCGCGCCGCTTGTATACTAATGTACAAATTCTTGTTCCGCCTGGGCGCTGGAGTTTACGCTGTGGGTTTTATTTATAGAAGGCAGAGTCCGGTAAAAGCTGTAGTTGGGAATTTCAATTTCGTTTATTGTCCTTTACATTATTGTGTCAATAATGTTGATTTTTGGTTTGTGACAAGCTATGTCAATTACAAATAAAAGAAATGAAAGATAATTTGTAAGTCTTATATTTCAACTCTTATAGACATTTTTGTTCTGCAGCCCACTGAGGGTTGTGGTCGGAGACGGCCGAGTCGGCCGCCGGTTCGTTAATTAGGTGCTGGTTGTTATTGTTATTTTAACGGAATTCTGAGTTGGTCATTCGCGAAACCAATATACTTTATATTCTATAATTACAAACATGGGTATATAATATACGATCTTGAGCGCGTTACCATTTCTGACATTGGTTTTCTTGTTAGCTGTTGCTAGCCATCACATTTTGACAGTCCGCATATCGCCGAGTTTATTTCTTCAGGCTTGAAGGACATGGACTAACTTGTTCTCGTTGGGCAGATATATTCGTGTCTGTTTCCTGATATATAATACCCCACCTACTAGTAACAGCCTGGGGAAACAGCCGAGCAATGAAATGCACGAATTTTTCCTAACTAAATGTATGTGCACACTTTTACCGTTAGACAGTTGGTAAGTTGGAATGTCTTATTTCATAACGTTAATTAGTCTTCCTCTGCCAGGTCCAGCAGCAACATTCCAACACAATTAGTTAAAATACCTATTGCAGTATGTTACGTTAATGAGTTTGCACATATGCATTCCGATGGTGATGTAAAAACCATCGTGACATGGATCTCGAGGCCATTCCCGAGATTGAGTATCGCCGCCCCTTTTGGGTGCATGGACATTCATCATGCGATGTTATCAATATCAATATCAATTTATTTAGGAACGAACCATAGGCTCATAGTTCCCGTATTACATAACGGAAATTAACATATTAAAGGCACATGAGGCCTTAAGGGGGAGACGCACGTTTTGCATAAATCACAGTAAATCAAGCCAGAATGGCAAGTGATTTTCAACAAAGAATTTCTCTGGATCTATCTGGTGAAAAATCTTGAATTTTACATATGATAATTTTCATTATATATAGAATCAGAGCAATTATAAAGAGACAATAACAATAATGGATTTTAATACATTTGAGAGGTTGAAAATATTTGTTTCGTTTCTGTCCCTTTAGGTACCGAGAACTGCCAGAAACATTTATAATTTCAAACAACATGTCAACCATCAAATAGCTTATTGTCTTGACTCCATGACAGGAGGCTTCATTTGTATCATAATGTTGAGCTAGCTTTTTAATTGCATATTATAGCATCACACCCCATGCATTATAATGAAGAATAAAGCAGTCACAAATATGCCAGCCCAATGAAAACAAATGTTCAAATGTGGTGCTGTCCACTCAAGCAGGGAGCAATCAACAGAAATTAGGCCACAGTGTTAAGAGATATGGTGGAAAGATTTAACTTGGTTATGAACCCATGACCCAGAACTCAACTGAGCCCAATTTGTCAATGACCAACAAGCATGGCATGAAAATTCTCAATAATACAAAAATTATTTATGGTAGTTGTCTTTCTGAATGAAAATAATCATTTAATTTCATGAATCAAGAAAAATTAAGTCTCCTCTCATGATCTTCAGATATGATATAATGTATATATGAAATGCACTTTCGAAAAAAATCTGTTTTACAGTAGTTCTCGGTACCTGAACACAGTAACATTTTAAAGATTTTTCATGCCATAAAAGTAAAGTAAATGAGATTATAATAACCAAATGTCCAATGGTTCTTATGTATGGTACCACAATAATCTCTTGTACAAAATTTCACAAAGATATTCCTGATAGATTTAGAGAAAATACATTTTGAAATACCAGGAAATTTTGGCAAAACGTGCGTCTGACCCTTAATTGTCGAAAATATTCATATTTGTTCCAAACACTGTAAACAGAAAAACATTAAAACGCATACAGTTTCGTTCATATATACCACGACCATCGCGTAAACAGCATGTTATCGTAAAGACCTACTATATTTTACCTAAGCAAGAGCCTGATTGTGTTACAGAAGACCGCAAAATGCTACTGGCTAATCACACACAAATGGCATAGACGCTCTTTATTAGTTCCAAAACAGGAATTCACCCACAAAGAACGCTCTTTATGTTTACCATCATAATATAAACAAACGCCAGAAAAGTTACTTTTTATGCTTTTGTTTACATAACAATGGTCAAACATATGACAATAACATACTGTTTATTTCTTATTTGCATACGGACAAAGTCTATCTACATTTTGATGCTTTTTCTGTTTGTAGCGGTTTTTGAGAGTTGGAGATATTTTCACAGGATACCCACCGCCAAGGCCAACCGTACCTTTAAACACCACAATAAGTACTTGATTTTAGTTCACAAGTCAATGTAAAGTCCATGCATTATTCTACTATTTCCATATTATGGATGCGGAAGTTTTTGTTTTTATATTTTTCTCTTTGTTTTCTTAGTTCTGTTCTAAGTTTGTACGATTCGTTAAGTTCTTTTCTTGAGAATTTTCTGTTTAGTTGAAATATACTTTTTTGTGTCCATCGATTTTAGTTTCTCCTCTGTTAAATTGAATTGCCTCTTTTATCGTTATATCCCTATAACGTTGTTCAGTGAGCTTACTGTGTACTGGTCGATGTTTGTTTTCTGTCAATAATCCAATTCTCGTAATTGACACAGCATGTTTCATATCACATTTCGTTATCCTTTTTATCGTGTTTTTTATTTCTATCATATCTTCTTCCGTTTGCTTATCTGGTAATTTTAGGGCTACTCTGTTGTTGTTTATACTGTTTTCGATTTTGGTCTTATTTTGTGTTAGTTCCAGGAAATTCTCGTTGATATTATATTCCAGTCTTCTCTGCAATTCTTTCAAATCTTTCTCTTGTTTTTCAAACACATCCGTCTGCTGCATCGAAGATTTTTATTTTATTATCCAGTTTTCGTTTCAAAGAGTCTTCTCTTGTTTGAGATTCTCCTCTCTCTGGTACAAGTTTTTCGTCTAATTGTGTTATTCTGCTTTGTAAACTTGACATAACATTTTCCATTTTCTGCATCGTATTGTTTATTTCAGCAGTATATCTATTGATCTTCGCTTTTTGTTTCCTGTCGAATGAATCAAATTTAATGTCAATTTGTTTGTTCTGTTTTTCCTCGTATTTTTCCAAAATCAACACAAACTTCTCTAATTGTCTTTCTATACTCAGCATTCATTCTTGAGTCATTCCCATATATCTAGTGTTTAGCGTTACTTGTACATGAATTAGTCGATTTGAACTTCACGATCTCTTTAGATTCATTATCTGTTGTCTGTAATATACTTTGTTTCGTTTGAAGCTCTCGTGATTCTCTGCATTGTTTGCCAAGTATTGCGCTCGAACTATTCGTAACGTCTTCTGCGTCCTCAGATGTCAATTCTTGGATCGCAGATTAATTTATGTGCTTTATTTCGGAATTTTCCACTGCAAGCATAGCACTTCCTTGCAATAATGTTTGATTGACAATCTTGTTTGTTTTCCATGTTTTCGTCTCTGGTGAATACTTTTATACTCACATAATTAATTTGAGTTCTCCGTTGCTAAGGTCTCTTATTGTTCCTCGGAATGCGAAGAACATAATGAAACTTATAATGGAACTATCTTCAAGAATTTTGCAACTATCCTCCTGAATATCACACATATAAATTATAATTTACACTGGCTTGTCTCATTCATATACACTTGTCGCTCATACTGGCATTGTACTATACGATGTAACAAAGTCATTTATTATATTTCATCAACATTTTACGTCAAAATATAAATCATAATCCAACTCCCATAAGACCGAACGTGTTATCCAACTCTCAAGATGTTACCCTACTCTCAATATGTTATCCTACTCTCAATATGTTATCATACTCTCAATATGTTATCCTACTCTCAAGATGTTATCCTACTCTCAATATGTTATCCTACTCTCAATATGTTATCCTACTCTCAATATGTTATCCTACTCTCAATATGTTATCCTATTCTCAATGTGTTATCCTACTCTCAATATGTTATCCTACTCTCAATATGTTATCATACTCTCAATATGTTATCCTACTCTCAATATGTTATCCTACTCTCAATATGTTATCCTACTCTCAAGATGTTACCCTACTCTCAATATGTTATCCTACTCTCAATATGTTATCCTACTCTCAATATGTTATCCTACTCTCAATATGTTATCCTACTCTCAATATGTTATCCTACTCTCAATATGTTATCCTACTCTCAATATGTTATCCTACTCTCAATATGTTATCCTACTCTCAAGATGTTATCCTACTCTCAATATGTTATCCTACTCTCAATATGTTATCCTACTCTCAATATGTTATCCTACTCTCAATATGTTACCCTACTCTCAATATGTTATCCTACTCTCAATATGTTACCCTACTCTCAATATGTTATCCTACTCTCAATATGTTATCCTACTCTCAATATGTTATCCTACTCTCAAGATGTTACCCTACTCTCAATATGTTATCCTACTCTCAATATGTTATCCTACTCTCAATATGTTATCCTACTCTCAATATGTTATCCTACTCTCAAGATGTTACCCTACTCTCAATATGTTACCCTACTCTCAACACTGCGTCATGGCGTCAATGTTTGCGTCATTCGGTATCCTTGCGCATTATTTTAACATAAGTGGCTGGCGATGTTGCAGCTTTAATAACGTGTATTAGTTATTTTCTAGTGATGAAAGCTCCGGTTACCTGTTCTCTTGAATTAAAAATTATAGTTTAACCCTTCCACGAAAGGAGCTGCGCCGGTGCAGCATTAAATATAATGTGTCAGTTGAGTCTGATATATGCGAGTCTCCCATAGGGTCGAGAACATTTAGGCTAGCTGTTCATACAACTGCTACGTTTGTTCTTATTTGTTGTTGTGCAGTAGTTAACACTTTCTATACTAAACGCTCACTGCTGAGTATATATCCCATAAGTTATGTTCAGATAATAAGTTCGACAACGCTTGTTGAACTTATTATCTATACATTTCCCTCAATAAGTAAGAATCATTTTTGCACTTTTATATTTATCTGCCGTCTGCTTTTATCACATGCATTCAAATCAATGATAGACCCTTCCGATGTACTCTTTTTAACTGACTGGGATTTAGTATAGAATGGGTTAACCTACCAACTGTTTCTTTAATCAACAGCTCACGGATTTGAACACTTCTGGATCGGACTGGAGTTGATAAATGACTCATGGTACTGGATCGGCAATAATCAAAGCAAGATTGAACCAGATCCTAGATGGGAGTCGAGCCCTAGAGTGGGAGAACCAAATGCCTGTATAGACGATATGAGTAGCAATGCCCGTTGGATGACTGCATCAGAAGATGACAAAATTGATGTGGTTTGCGAGTATGGACCCTCCAATTTTGATGAACATACAACGGGTGAGTGTATATAAATACGTATATTTACCCGCCTGGTGCGTGACTACATGTACATGTGGTCATTCCCTTTATGTATAAACTAGTTTCACTCGAATAAACATAATATCCGGTTATAAAGGTTGAAGAAAGTATGAGACTACTCCGAGTCTCAACGTATATTTTGGAAATAGTTGCTTAATTATTCCATGTCAATGTTATCATGTTGAGAAATAGAGATAGAGGAAATAAAGCCGGACTACATACAGCATATATAGTGTAGCGTAGTTTGATCCTCCCTCCGATGGCGACTTGGTAAGATACATGGCACATTATGGCAATATTAGTCGTCCAGCAATCGTGAAGCTTGTTCAAATCCAGATGTGCGCGGATATCCGATCCACTTGCAAGGCAGGTAACATGATTCGTGTATCAAGGCAAGTTTGTATGTTGCTTCCCCGGAGTCGGTGGTTTCGACGTGCAGTTGAGTAAGTTCCAGTTGAAAAATTAACCATTTGTGCGATTTTTCCTGCACCCGTTAACAGTTACTGACAACGTCACGATATGGCTTGACGGCTGAAACAACGATAAATCCCAATCAGCGAAACAATCAAACCAAACAGGGTAGCTATTGTGGATCCGATAACTGTCCTATGCGGAATTAAAGACTGCAGATTTTTTAAAAGCTAGATTACATGAGAAATTGCGCCCTCGCGAGAGCATGTATATGATGATCAAAATTGTGTCACACAGAGATAAGTTATAACACTTTACTGCATGGATATATAACATAGATCCTGAATCAAATGAACACTTGGAATGGTAACATCAAATTTGTCCATTCGTCCTTTTTAATGCCGTTCTTAAATAAAATGTATAACCTTGGTCACATACCACATCATGTCATTTGAAGGCAATTTCAATCACTGTATTTGATGAGAATTCATTGGCTGCTGAATTTTGCTTGTCTCAGAACGGTACTCACCGATGCCGCTATGCACATATACCCTGCATTGGCAACAGTATGTACACATGTATGGTAATGTGCAATACGAAGCACGGGTTACTCTTATGTGACGGGGGTCCTTGTGAAACAACGTGTCGATCGTATCATTAGCAAAGCACAAGTTTACGGTACCCTATGAACACTATTTAGTAAAAAAAAAATGCTTTCAAGACAAAACCGCATGCCCGCACCGGAGCTATATATGGCACTGGTGTGCTCGTGCTAAATATTTAAGGTTTCTTGACAAGTTGATTATGAGTTTGTTCATCAACATTGGATAAAACATCTTTTTTTATTATCCTATCTATAGCATAAAACGTAAATTATGTTAAGCCAATACACGTCAACTAATTATAATATACAATATCTACCACATTTAATATATAACTTTCACTTCATATTACCTCAGTGACATTGCCATGACAGAACACGAAACTCACAACATTTCTACGATATACCTGACTTAAGTGCAGGCACTAGCTGGCATTTCATGTTAATACCATTGGTTAGTTAGTCAGCTAGTTGAAGTTTAATGTCACCTTCAGCAACTATGGTCATATCGTGACATAAGAGGGGCCTAAATGCAGGTACGGCGTTCATTTATTACACCTCTCATCTTTAGAAGACTTCTATACGTGGTCCTAATATATGTCCCATGCTGGAACATGTCCACAGTGTTAGACAATAAACACGCACCGCCATGCTCACACTGAAACCACACGGGGGGCATGCGCTTGGTATGGTACCCTTTATATAAAGACGGTCGCACATTGAGTGAATTAAACATCAATTAAAGACATTCATAGTTTTAAGTAAACTGTATCTTGCGATGCATTTCTGAAGCAGCGCACATGGATACTTTTGGGGTAAACCGTGCCTGTATTGTCCATCACAAAGCATTCTACTACAATAAATCCTCTTGATCGATATATTGAAAGTTATCGATGGGATTCGGTCATATATGGATACGGATAGTTTCTCATATGATTTCCCCTTTACTTTAATAACCAGACACATACTCTAAAATGTCAATGGAGACACCAAGTGTGTATACAGCATTGGGGCAGTTGTGCCTTTGCCACGTGTGTCCACTGTCATAACCAGTTGCATAGTAATAAGTATGTTGAATTAGAACACAATCAAACTACACTTTGCAAGACAAATATGACTCCACTGTCCGCATGTTATCCCATTTTTTATATTAACCGTTCATAATTAAATAAATTATAGAAATATACACCTGTCTGACTCCGAAAGTATTTCCTTTCAATTTCAATCACTTCAAATGTGTTACAGTTGGTATAATTATATAGGCTTGATAACCAAATTTATCCAAATACATCCTGTCACAAGACAAATTGCAATCGTCAATATATTGCCAGTATCGTAATCCATCTCATAGTTTGTAGGAATTATGACAGCTTTACAAGTACAAGGAATGATGGCAGATATATGAACAAGTTACTTGCGGTTGCTATATAATAATTAGCACCATAACATGAATTTAGCTTCCAAATATATGCATACTTTTATGTTGAGATACATTTTACTACTATAGTACAAAACCTTGTTGATACTATACATTAGTTAGTTCCAATATAGGCTGACTCCATAATCCATATGCTGGTTACCAGCTGCTCCAAAAATTTGTTTTATGAATATACTGTCCCCCCCTATTTGGTAAAACCTGCTGGTCTCACCCAGAATATATTGCCCATTTGTTTGCCAAAACGCTATACATGAGAATCCAACTCGGTCGTGGCTTTGACATTATTTGTCTAGTGCAATAGTTTGTTCAATACAGTCCTGAGTACGTTTAATGCTATATATTAGCATCAATCCTAAATTCGCGTGGCAGCACCCCGATTAAGTATCTTTCGCTATTTAATCCTGTGCGTATTATTGGCTGTTTCATATATTCTTGTTCGGAGAATTTTCCCCGTGCAAAAGAAACAAGAGAAACGTTTATATTAATTTTTGAGATTTCACTCTGGTAGTATACAAGAAACCGCCAATAGGAGCTGATATGAATCAGAGGCAGTTTCCCCGCAATCGCGAGGAAATGAAGGAATTCTAGGCTCAATGTACTGATCCTACGTTGGTTGATTTCTAATATTGATTCCCCAGTCGTGATATTTTTCATTGATTTTTCTCAAAATCGACCCGAGGATTTTGCTATTTTTTGTTTCATTGCAAGCTACTTGATACTCGTTGGTGGCTATTCGTCGTGGATTCATCAAATCTTTTGATTTAAGTATAACAAACAACAACATTCGCTTGATTTTTATCATTTTCGTAAAATAAAATAAAAATCATTTTAGGGGGGGGGTGTTACTGTTTAATATCAGGTTACTTCATGTTTGCTCCATTTTCAGCGGTTGTGACATCTACCTATTTCCTGGTAAAGTTTTTAAAGCTATAACATTGTTCCAAACAAAATTATCCAATTTGCGATACATAGAAGGGCGTAATGAATTTCCAAAGTTATGAAAAAATTGGGACAAATTATTAGATTGTTCTCAAAGATGTGAAAATGGAGAAAGATACACCACCAGTTATTGTTTTATCGCACTTGCACACACTTCATTGTCATTGTACGAGTTTAGCATATATCAATAACACCAAATACATTTGCAGTGCTCCATTATATTGATAATGATGGAGGAAATTTTTATATAGAAGTTCAAAGTAGTCTCCGTTGATTTTATTAACATTGAATACCATTTAGTATTTTTGTGACATGCAGGTGATACCCGTCACTTTGACGAAGCAGGCTTCACTTCAAACTAAAACGAACACTCAAGTTGAAAACATCGCCACGTTGAATTACCTCATGCTGTATATTTATTATGACCATATAAAGATATGTTAACCACATTAATTAGTCATTGTTTGTCACTATAGTACCATGGTACTTTTTACATGGACACATATACACACACATTATACCATGTGGTACTTTAACAGGGTACTACCATTGTGCTTTTTCAGTCTCACACAGTGATAGTGTCGACCACTCGTCGTTCATTCGATCGTCCGCTAAGACAAACGAAATTGTAGTTGTGGGACTTCCAGTTTGTGGAATCTTCGACAAGGGTTATGGGACTTCCATGTTGTGTTCATACGAATGCCTCTTCTAAAACTAAACCACAAAATACAAAGTTTCAAAGTGATTGAAGATCCAAAACTAATGTTATCAACCAGAATAAATGGCGCATTCTATGTCCAAAAGGGGCCATAACTCATGACAACTTAGGGAAAAATTAGAAAGTGAGCAAGGATGTTCTGGAACATTTTCCGGTTTACTGGACTTGTTTAAAGTCTCACAACAATAAGGTATCTATCCAGGAGTGTCCATAACTGTCCATGTCAAAGAATGTCCATGGGGTATTGGGACATTTGTCGATCAGAATCAAATTTTGTATATTAGTTTGCCACCCCACATATAGATGAGTTCGAGTTCGAGTTCGAGTTTTTACGGAGTTATGGTCCTTTTTCGACTTGATGCTGCGATAAATCAAACAATTTTAGCTCACATGAGACAAAGTCATCAGTCCTCGTCCGTCGTCCGTCAATACGTGTTTTGGTGGTCAAGTTGAACAAGATAGCCACCAGTTTAATATACGGATTGTTGGGTACACATCCACAGCATTTAAAACAAGAAAATGTACAATTTATGTCAGATAGAAAGATTGCATTTGTGCAGTTACAGACATGTTCGCTCCGGAAGTTCCGATAATTCCCGTCCTGTGATAATCACGAGTCATGTCGTACCGCCCGGCATCAGAACCATAATCAAATCAATGTCAATTATCTGTCGACAAATTCATCTGTTAAAACAGCATAATATTCAAACAGCTGAGAAACCTAGTAATTTCGCGTATTTGTCAGGTCATTGACACGATTTTAAAACCTATATCTTGCCATACATTGAAACCACCCTGTCAAGGGCTGATGCCAAGTGGGAATACAATAGTAAATATAATTCACAAAATGGCAATGTCATGTTCACCATTATATTCGAATACTTAAAGCAATATTAGCAGAATTCAGGATATTCCTTATTTGTTAATGATATACTCCATCCAGCAACTATGACAGGAGAATCAGTAACAACAAATGCAAGGATGACATCATCCGCGGCAACTGTGGTGCCAGCGGAAATGGCGATCGCAACAACAGAAACAGCAACATCTCTAACCGTGGTATCACCAACGGCAACAGCAACAGACACACCATCAACAGCAATGACAACAATGGCAGTGCCAACCAATCCAGGTAATATAATCCGAGGTTCCTTTCTTGGATAATAAAATAATATTGTACTTAACTGGAGATGGTATCCCAGTGGTTAGAGTTTCCGACTTTCAATGGTGTTAACGCACCGGTATGAGTTCGGTATGAGTATGGACTATCGACTCCACAGCAGTGGCTTGGCCGGATTAAGCTGTGTGTGTTGTATAGAGCCACACCCTGTTTTTATTTTTTAGTTTGTGTTTGTTAACATCTGTTATCCACTACTTTGTCATCTGAATTTATTTAACTAGACCAATGGAGCAAACTGGATAATTATGCATCCTCCGTTTTTCACTTTAACTTCAATCTTGCACCGAATGCTTTATTTTATGATTTCTCTCTTGGTACAGTTTCAGAAATATGGTAAATTTCCAGGAGTTTAATTCGGTATAAGTTAGCTAAAGTGTTATTGTGGGGAATACAATAGTAAATATAATTCACAAAATGACAATGTCATGTTCAGCCATTATATTCGAATATTTATTGCAATATTAGCTGAATTCAGGATATTCCTTATTTGTTAATGTTATACTCCCTCCAGCGATTGTGACAGGAGAAGCAGCAACAACAGATGCAATGATGACATCATCTGTGGCAACTGTGGTAACAACGGAAATGGCGATCGCGACAACAGAAACAGCAACATCTCTAACCGCGGGATCACCAACGGCATCAGCAAAAGAAACAAAATCAACAGCAATGTCAAAAGTGACAGTGCCAACCAATCCAGGTAATATAATCCGAGCTTCCTTTCTTGGATGAGAAAACACAAGCCCCCGATGTTGCATAAATATTCAAAAATAATATTGTACTTAACTGGAGGTGGTAGCCCAGTTGTTAGAGTTTTCTTATTGTAATGGTGTTAACGCACCGGCGTGAGTTCGCGATCCGCCCGGTGGACTATCGTCTCAACAGCAGTGGCTTGGCCGGATTAAGCGGCGTGTGTTGTATAGAGCCACACACTGTTTTTATTTTAGATTGTGTGTTTGCTAACATCTGTTAACCACTAGTTTATCATCTGAATTTATTTAACTAGACCAATGGAGCTCTAGGCCCTTTGAATCGTGGACTTACATTGGAACAAACAGAGCCGAGATATGTCATTTAACCCCTTGTACCCATTCCATGTCTTTTAATCTTTTCCATTATTAAATAACTATATAACATCTCACATGGCAATTTGCAACAACATAAATAGAATTGCTTACACTATGATAGTGGAGACATGCTCTATAGTTAAGGTGTTATATTAACCCTTCTCTTTTGACCCATAAATTCCAATAATATGTCCAATCATGTACATTTGTCTATACTGCTTCAGATGATAACAGTATACTCTGTAATTCGATATCAAAACTCTAGATTGTGATTCAGATCATAGGAATTTACTATCGCCAATGGGTGGATTAAACATCTGCCCATATTGATCGGCCTCTCGTATGGGAAATTCATAACACTTTACCGATGTGTTGATATATTACATCGACAACTTATTTTATAACTAGATAAAACCAGGTATTGCTATAAAACGACTTGCACTAATAAACGGTGTACACTACGATCTGATGGATTCCAGAATTCTCTCATTTTTCGACATAAAAGTGATTTTTACCCCACAATTAATACAAAACATTGAATATCCCATCAAATATCTAAAAACATGTGCACATGGCCATACTCTGTCCTTCACGTGAATTGCTAACCATATATGGTGAAATGCTATTAAGATAGCTGGGTTTAAATTTTCACTGATTTTACATACAATGTACGAAAAAATGGGTTTTCCACAAAAAAGTTCGAAATGTTTTTCTGGCTAACTCCCCGTTCTCATACTCACCAAAAACTTGTTCCAATAAAAACAATCATCCCATATTCAGCGAAATAATCAACACAAGAGACGTGTTTATTCCATTCAATAATTATCCCATAGAATAAAGCATTAACGTATATTTATCATTCTATTTAAGATATACACATATTCTTGCAAAAGTGGGACTTGGGTCGCTAGAGGAAGGCATGTTAGAATGGCTCATGTATTATTACACAATTGAGTCTGTCCCATTCAAGATATATTCCACAAACAAAGATACAGTTTGTCAAGAGAGGTGCAAATGTATAAAATGCCTCACAGTGTGAGGTCAAATATAGTTTCTTCCGAGATAAAAGAAACACAGTCAGTAACACATGATTTATCAGGATCTTCAATACTGGCATATGACAAGGGTACATCTGCGGCATGATCTGCCCAACACAGAGAATTTCTTTCATTGTTTAGAACAGACTCATGGCCTAACACAAATAACTTACAATTTCGCTGTGTCGGGTACACGTAGATGATATACAGCAACATTTATTTTAAACTGAGAATAATTAGCCAGTATAGCACCATGAGAAGAGTAGCACCTCGAACTGATGTCTTTATGATGTTCATGTTTTGATCCCAATTGAAAATATTTTTTTAAATAAATAAACGTCAGTTCGTACCACGCCGACTGTACGATTTAAAACAGATAACATCTGAAGAACGCGGTTGTCAATAAATAAATACACTCCGACAAGGTGAGCCACTACTTTTAATCCAAGTATAAGAATGCCGTTTCTTATGCCATTTGGATATACAATTTATGAGAATACGTGTAACACATATATGCAACAGTACTATTACAAAGGGATATTCATCTAATTTAAATGGAATCATAATGTATTTAAAGAGGCACGCACACTGAATTACTCAACAACGCCGCGCATTACTATAAATGTGTAGTGAGAATGTTACTCGAAAACACCTCAATTAAAACAAATATGTCTATCCGAACAGTGTAGGTGGTCAAGTTGAACAAGATGTCCACCAGTCTAATATGCGGATTATTGGGTACACATCCACCGCTTTTAAACCAAGAAAATGTGGTCCATTCACTGAGCAATTATATCAACTTTCAGATGAAAATATATTATTAAAGATCGAAGTAGAAACCTACACAGTTGGTTGTTGCGAATTTCGTGCATTACAATGTCCTTGCCCTAATTGTACCAGCCACCTAATTCGTAGTAACCTTACCCTTTTTGCAGTATAATTGTCCCTCACATTTGCAGGTCAAGTGACAGCATACGTAAACAAGGCTGCTTCGCATCTGATTCGCTCGCAATCTGACGTCACAATTCTCTCATCCGCCACCGGTGTTGTTTGCATGGAAGACTGCGCAGCAATATGCTTGATGAACGACAACTGCATCGCGTTCCGATATGAAGGTATTGTCTGCTTCAAACTCGCCCTAATCTCAGGGAGTGTTTCCACATCCGACCGAGAAGCTACATTCAAAATGCAAACACTAGCAACGAGTTCTGGATGAATTTGCTCAGAAATACAGACACGACGAGTGTGTTCAGGGGGAGACGCACGTTTTGCATAAATCCAGCCAAAAATCTTGAATTTCGCATATCATCATCGTCAGTAATTATTAAGAAATGACAAAAATAATGGATTTTAATACTTGTGACATGTGCCCTTTTGAAAAAAAAAATATTGTACAGAAGTTCTTGGTACCTAAAAACAGTGAAATTTTAGATATTTTCCATGCCATTGAAGCAAAGTACATGAGGTTATAATACCCAAAGGTGTAATGGTTCTTAAATATTGTCGCATTAATCGCTTGTACCAAATTTCACAAAAAAGTCGTGACAGATTTTGAGAAAATAAAATTTGAAATACCAGGAAATGTTGGCAAAACGTGCGTCTGACACTTAGCGGGTATGTTGGTACAACACGAGTTTAATCGCGGAAGGATATAACGAGAAATCTATCATTCCGCTGACGTCAGTGTCGTATCTACAAACACATTAACACACATGTCGTTCTGTATTTATTACACGCCACACGTCCTAGAATCCCTTAATAAAAAAAAGACTTAGGCCAAAAAAAAAAGTGTTTTGTTTCACGGGCAATTTTTGTTTTCAAAACGATGAGGGAGGGAGGGTTTTATTTTTATTTTTTATTTTCCACAAGCCATATACCTCATACTGGAAAACTTACAAAACTAACAAACAGGCTAGCTATTGACTGTTGGGGGTAATTAAGAAAGGTTTTATGAATTGCTGGCTTTGTCAAATTGTGCAGCACAGATGCAGTTTGTTCCACAGCAAATTATTTCTTCCTATTTAATACATTTTCTGTGCAAAAGTGCATCTTTGTTGCAAAATACAATTTAATATTTGTCTCAAAAGCCAACCCAATAACCAATTATCACCTCACCCCCCCCCCCCCCCTCCAGGAAACGTTTCGAATTCAGTTTCGTTTTCATTTCCGGTGGTGGCGATGACAAAAAAACTAACTTTGAGAATCGGAACTGGAACATTTATTGTAAACTTAAAGTCATTTGATGTTTTCAATCTCAAATTTGCAAATATAGAATTATTTTTGAGTTCCATACAGGTAGAGCGTGATTTAGGTTAGTATTCTGGTACATGGCCCAGCTCAAATGTATGAAATTGAGTGCTATGTCGTGTTTTGTCATGTACCATTTCATCCAGAAAATTGATTCCAACTTTTTAAACAATCAATTGAATACTATTTTTCATATAAATAAACTCTCCTTTTCTGGCAATTTCCCCGGATTTGTTTGTAGAATACTTACACTCTGAATCCAGTTGTATGACACCTTTACATAGGTAATAAACAAAACAGAATATTAAAGCTTACTTGATGTAAAATCGCGAGTTGTATTTGCTGTTACCTATTTTCGTGGTATTTCGTGGAATTAGGTCTATTTTATATTTTCTGGGGTCAAAATACCAATAAAAAGCACCGACGCGGGGGTTAAAAGTCGACGCGCCGGTGCCCGTGAAACAAAACCCTTTTTTTGCCTTATAGTTCGTAAAGACTGTGTGATAAGCAAAACACTCAACACGGGGAATTTACTTTTTATGGGAGTGATTCTTGGTGAGCAACTCAACACCGAAACGCTTTATTAGCGATTGTTATGGTTGTCAACATGGTGGCGGCAGTTTGATCCAAACCTCGCTATATACACGACCATCAATCACCACGACACATCCTGGATCACATGTAATCACCGCGTAATCACCTTATCTAGTAAATCGCATTGCATAGGTCTACAATTTCTACAAATTGTCATTCAGCGGTCATTAAAAGTTTGAATAAGTCAAGAGAAGACAATTACCAATAATTAGTTATTAATGGTAAGAAATCCACGCTAGTTCACTGTGGATCACCATGATACAAAATTCAATGGGCTCAATGGTGTCCCCCGATGTAAAGTGATTTGCATATCGCACACGCTACACGTACTGTACAATGGATATTCAGGAACATAGGGTGCTTGTTTCCCCATTTGTGATGATGATCCCATTATACAGTTCCTGTTTAATGGTTGAGGCGAACGTCATTTACAGAATGCGTTTTCACACGTGAGTAAATATGGCACCGCAGCATCATGGGACTTCTAGGAACAAGCGTGTAAAAAAAATATTATACATAGCTTGAGTTGACTATGCCAATAAGTGGTCAGGAAGGAGGATTAGTCTACGAGTCGCAGACGAGTTTACTTCTTGAACAACCAATATATTGGTAGAGTCAACGACGTCATATGAATTATTGGTTACAATATCAAACATAAGTGGAAATTATCACAAAATTGATAAAAAAACAATTGAAGTTAAAATTTATATTTCTACCACGAATGATTCCATTGTAACCAGTTCTCTGCGTTCGATTCTACAGTCTATGGTAATCTATGGTAATATGGAGACATATCAGCAATATTGTGTTATCGGAATTATTTAGTTACATTATAAGATACGACAAATGTAATTTCTTCAATGTACATCCATCAATCATGGTTAACAAAGATATTTCGACAAAATAAAAAAGATATGCGGGAAAGGAAGTTGTCTTGATATCGTTCTGCGATAACATTTTCGGACGCGCCGTTTGTTTAATTAAACTGATATAAACGCTTTAAATACCTGTGATAACGCACTACCGAGCGACAAATCTTTAAACTCCTTAGCTTAATATAATATTGGTGCTTGATATGTACACTACAGCTTCAATTCAATTCTTTATTCACTCTCAATAGGTCAAAAAATTGACAAGTCTGAGAGGTCACAAATAATATAACAAACAACATATGACGATGACGGCCATTAAATGTATCAACATTACTGTATTATATTTCTTTGTATTGGCGGTGAACCCGTTAGTTGTGCTATATTTCTGATAAAAACACACATTTTGTGTATTAAAACAGCGTCTTCTGTTCCCATGGTGATCTTAAACTGTATCAAGTTAGGGGAACTTGTTGACGAAAAAGGTATAAATCGTCTTCTCAGTGAACATGTAGCAACACAGTTCATGATATAGTGGCGCTATATGTTTACTGAGAAGACGATTTATAGCTTCAAGTTGATCGTGTGTTCCTGGTTGCGGGTTGTGGTAGAACAAGCAAACGGCCCCACTGCGAGAGGTGAGAATCTCCTAATGTGGCACCTTTTGTCGTGGGATGCGTCGTGTGGGGTGTGGGGTGTAGGGTAGCAGTCCTGTTGGTACTAGGGCGGCCGAATCTCGTGAGTCAATCACCTGGGTTTGTCACTATACACAGATATATGAAAATAATTAAGTAGGAAAAATAATGCAAACCGATCTAAATATAGATTGTTAATTCGATCGTTTTGCGACCGCGAAATTGTTTTTTTTTTTGTTTTTTTTTTTTTAAATCACATTTTGTTTTAAAACTAACGATATAACATCCGCCAAATTTGGTTGAAATCGATCTAGAGGTCTTAGAGAAAAATCGCGAACAAATAGACATTCAGATCATTGAAGTATTTAAGAGTATATTATTTTCTTGAATGTTTGCATCTTGTACTGTTTATGACTGACAATGTCGCGAAAATGATAATTTAAGAAAACTAACAGTTCAGTTTCTTAACAGCATAATTTTGCCAACCAACATTATATCTGAATCAACAAGACCAAATATATTCATATTATGATAGCAGGATCACTTGTCTGAAACGTTGATTTGTGATTTTTACTCAATGTACATACGCACATGACCAAATCAGTGAACAATATGTGTGAATTATTTTCCGTATTCTGTTCCAACTCTTTACAAGGGGACATGAGTTTATAGTCAAATGACACCTCCGTCTTGACTTTATAGTAAGTGAGGTTTGATGCTATTAATTCATCCCTATAAGCTTTTATTTAAAATCATACGGAATTTACAAGATTCAACTCCATAATGTTTCTATAACGGACACGCGTGCTTGTACATTTACATTAAGATGACTATTCATCACCAATATCACCATAATATAGAAGTATCGCAAAATGTGGACCATAATGGAAATAAATGGTCGCTGGACTGTTTTGACTCATTGCACTATTTGGATAACTTTGTTACTTTATTGTTACTCTATATGTGACTTTCGACAACGATTGTGGGACTTGTAGCTAATTCTAGCTAAAACTACTGAGAGTCTCAACTGAAGCAGCAACCTCATCCAAATAACGCACTGTGAACAAACGCTAGTAACGGTATCAATAAGATTTTTGCTATTTGTTGACGAAAATGTATTAATTTTATGTTAATTAACCATATGACAAATTTTAAATACTTCAATTAATTACCAAATTGTATATCATATAACTATATCTTGAACGAAATTAGGTTGACTGTAATATATACTTGTTACTTGTCTTACAAATGGCATTCCGTTGAATAGGACGATGCATTGTTATGGCGACTCTATCGTTTTGAATGATTCGGTGCCAATGGTAATACACTTGATAAGTATATAATGTTGCATTGTACTGGAAACAAATTATTTTCAATGATTCGGAGCTTATGGTTATAAGCTTGGTGAATAGAACGTTGAATTGTTGTGGAAACTGTTTTATTTTCAATGATTCTATGCCAATGGTAAATACGATTGCTGAACAGAACGTTGTTGTGGAAACAGTTTCATTTTAAATGAGTTGACGCTGATGGTAATACGATTGCTGAATAAAACTATGCGTTGTTATGGAGACTGTTTCGTTTTAAATGATTCCGTGCCGATGGTAATACGCTTAACTGATGCTTACAATCGCAACTAAAACTGCAACGAGATCAAAATAATGCAGTGTGAAAAACTCACTAGTGATAGTATCACAAATATTGTTGCTATTTAAATGTATTGATGTAAATGTATAAATTTTCTGTTTATTTTAACCATATATGATTAATTGCAAATACATTGAATGAATAACCAAATTGTATATCATATAACTATATATTGAAAGAAATTATGTCCGTTTGAATGTTTATTGTACGAGTGTGCTAGCTGAATATGAATGATTATTGTTAATAATGCTATGCTGATGATAATCGCTATAATCAGTTTACAAATTACCTAATTCAGTCAGGCCTATAATTTATCCACCAGCTTCAAATTTATAGCTGCCTCGTATATTATTTTTGTGCCAACATTCCTGGCTTCTCATTGGCCGACATTTTCTCTCACTTATTTGGCGGGAGTTTCGATATGAGCTTTATTCAATTGTGAATAAATCTCACACAAGAACAATATTTGTTATGCTCATAGTGAAGTTATTTCATAGCGACTGAAATAAGCTCATATTGGCATTGTTTTTATGTAAAATAAGCCCTATATGGACTTAAACGTTCAACGAAATATAAGTTCCATGTGTTCTTATTTCAACTCAAATCAGTTCATAGCGGCCTTAATTGATTCAGTAAATGACACGAATAAACTAACTCATATGTATGCTCTTTATAACGTGTTTTAGCTGTGGCCCGCGGCGTAAAACTGAAGAACAGGTAAAAGTCCACTATGGGTTTATTCAGATTAAAATATGTCAAATATGAACCTATGTGAATAATTAGTTCCAATGTGAACCTATTGGCAGGAGGATTTGTTGGAATAATAGCTTTTTTGCAAGTAATATTCATTTTCTTTTGTGTGGTATCTGAAAATAAACTGAGGACATTTTTTTTTAGTAATTTGATGTCATCTTTAAGGAAGATGTACCCGTCGAAAGCATGCCATACAACAGAGGTCATACTACCTTTGTGTATATCCTGCCACTGCCGGCTCCTGTGGAAGTTATTAAAGTTTACGTACAATCTTTGGATAGAAGCTTCAAATCGAAGATTGTATTATAAATTATTGAAGTAGTGTGAAATTATTGCATCTGCACTTTTCTCTCGATTGTGAGATTTCTATTTTCTCTAGCTCTCTATTATTAAAAAAAGTTTGTTCACTCTGAGACGTCGCCGTTCACCAGGCTCATCCCGTCACACCTAAATATTAAAGATACGGGCGGCGTTGGCGGTGGGTATGCTGTTAAAATATTCACCTCCGTCAAAAACCGCCATAAACAGAAGGAATAGTAAGATATAGACAGACTTTGTTCTTATGCCATTCAGAAATATGGCATAAACAGTATGTTATTGTAAAATATTTCCCCTTTGTTATGTAAACAAAAGCAAAACATTTTACGTTTCCTGGCCTTTTTTTTAGATCCGGATATGGTAACATAAAGAGCGTTATATGTTACTGTTTACCTGATATGGAAAAAATAAAGAGCATTTATCTGATTTTTGTGCGATTAACCAATAGAATTGCGCTGTGTTATGTAAATAGAAGCATAACTTCTGTAACACGAGCAGGCTCTTGTTTACGTACACCATCGTACGCCTTGACGACAATATACTATTTACGCGCTGATTATGTTTGGCATATGACCGGAACTGTATATATTTTGGTGTTCCTTCTGTTGATGGCGATTTGAACAAATATAAATATTTCTGCAACGAACTCCGCCCATGCCTTTAATGCAAGTCCACCCAAGTACTGATGAGATATAGATCACAAATCACGCAGGCAGGCCTCTTTCTGCCTCCTGGTACATGTTCTACTTGCATTTGTTCCTTTGCTGCGGAAATCGAACCTAATATCAGATAACATATTTGTCTTTAATTAAAATCATCAAATCAGAGGTGGTGATATATTTCACTCACATTCTGTTTTATTGTTAGTTATCAAATGGAGTAAGACAATACAGTGTGCTCTTTTCCCTTTTTTTTATTTATGCTTAATTCATTATTTTGTTCTTTAAGAGCCTAAAAAAAATATTACATTGTACGAGGTTATTCTAGTGATCTATCATTCGTCTATAAGTATGATGCTCCCATAACGTCCAATCACATACAATTAGCAAGACATCACAAAGAGCATCGCAAATATTGGCTTAGACCACTAAAAAAGTGTCAGTATAAACAGGGCTCGGCCGTTTTAGGCCCATGTTCCAGGAGAACTAATTCAAGTTAATGTGGATTGGGCGAGCGATTCCTATAAGCGTTACCAAAATTATTCTTTGAAAGACAAGTTTATTATGACAGGTGTCATGTATGGCGAAATTATTACGAAGTAGTTATGTAAGAATAAGAATTATCTCATCAATCATCCAGTCTGAGGCCTTTCGGGTGTGGCGGCCTTGTGTGATATACATGTCCATGTATTATATGTATATCAATTTTAAAATGTGTCTGCCTTTGTTTGAATTGCAATATTTCTGGATGTGTTGTATATTCATTTGCAGTGTATGTGAAGGGCATGCAAGGACGTGGAAAATGAGGGTTGGGTGTCCCCAATATTTAGTGAAGATGTTCAACAGTTGGAAATTTCATGCCTGACACAACATTAGTTGGAAATCTGAGACCATATGTCGTTTGACATTCTTATCGTTGTTTTATTTCCAAACAGTATGTAGTTGGGAATGTGTTTTTTTTTTTAGACAAACAGTACTAATTTTTAACTTTTTGTCAAAATTTTGGTCATAAATGGCAATCCGATCAAAATGTTCCACTCTTGTTCCAAATTAGGTTGAAAATTTCCAACAGTTGAAATGCGTGAGGCACCAGTTGGAAAGTGCAAACCCAAAAGGAGGGGGTTCAAATAAAATTCTGCGAACTAGGGAGTTTGGTCTGGTTCAAGGGTGGTTGTAGTTGGAAATTTCAAGGTGGTCACCCACAACGGAGACCCTCTACCCACGTCCCTGAGATCATGTCTTCTTATTGGTGAGCAAGTTGATAGAGTAAGTATGTGTTGGGAGAGTCGGTAGTTATGATTGAGAGATGTGACAGCGTGAACGAGTTGTAAGTATCGGATGACTATACATGTATGATTCGTCGTGTTTTATTCGTTAGCTTTATTAAATAAATTACTAATTAATGTATTGTTCTTCACAACCCTTCCGTTCTTGGTATAGCGTGAATCGAATGATGCAGATGATAGACGAAATAATTCAAAATGATAGATATCCAGCGTCAAGTAGCTACGTCACCAATATATTCTCTAACCCAAATCGGTTTTTATTTTAAATTTATTTAAACAGACATGGCTCATTCGGAACTCCAAATTTTGTCTACGTAATTTGGAGGGACGGATACGATAGGTCGATAAATACACGAAATATTGATATGACGGCTTCATATGCTTTGAAAAACATTTGCCAATGTTACAGCCATTTTCCAGCCGTTTTAAATTTTTCGACACCAAGTCAGACAAACGCTCTTTATTGCGACCCTATCAGGAACAGAATAGCACGGAACGCTCTTTTCTGTTCCATGTTGTGCAAATGGCTGTTTTTGTTTGGGATGCAAACACCTTGTTCATAGTTGCATTTTCAGAATTCTCGTAGAAAGGTAGTTAAGATATTTATCGACCTACTTCGATACCGGGAAAATTTCAAAAGCGAATAATAATATTTTTTGTAAAAAAAAAAACCGCCATGTGTCTTTAAAAACTCATATTTATAACTGAAATTTACATTAAAAATAGGTAACGATTGTGCATCGAACACACCTCACTCATTTAATAGATGTTCGTAAAATGCACATAATCCATTTTACTCGCAAGTACAATAACCTCTGCAACTTCTAGCTCATCCACTGCATTAGATCCATAAAGCAACCATCCGAAAGTCTGAAGCGACCGTAGATATTATATTACATTAGTGACGTAAGCTCCTTAACCTGGATATCTATCCCCTGGACAAGAAGCAGGAAATCCCAACTAACCATGCTCCCATTTGGGAACCTCGCATATATAAGAGAATGCATTTTCCTAGCAATATTTACCGACCTTTCCACCATCCCGGGGCTAGCTAACCCCCATACCCCCTTCACTTCAACAATATTTACCTTTATCTTTCATGTAAGCAATTGCATTATCTTATCTATGCGAGGCGCGTCCATATGGGAGCTCGCATATACATGTATAAGAAAATAAAAGTCACTGCTCTTTAATGCCACCAGCGCATCTCCCGCCATGAAAGGGTTAAAGATACGGGCGGCGTTTACGGTGGGTATGCTGTTAAAATATTCAGCTCCGTCAAAAACCGCCATAAACAGAAAGAATAGTAAAATATAGACAGACCTTGTTCTTATACCAATCAGAAATATGACATAAACAGTATGTTATTGTCAAATGTATTTCCTTTGTTATGTACACAAAAGCAAAAAACCTTACAGAACCTGGCTTTTGTTTAAATCCGGATATCGTCGCCCGAAAACTATACTGTTCTAAGTCCTAAAGTTAGGTAAGAGAGATATGGCCATTTGAAAATTTGGGCCATCCAAAAAGTCCGTGTTTGACCATTTAGGAGTATGTACATGAGATAGTGTGTCTCCTTGTTGTTTATGGGGGTGATTTATCGTGGAAAAAGGTAACATATGCTCGAAAATCTTCATGAAAGTCGATTTTACACCTGGAGATAGAACACCGTCCTAAGCTAAATGACCCATCGTCTGATATTTTTCGGATATAGATCAGTATAGAACTCAATTGAAGAAAAAATGTTTTATTATTAAAATGTAACTGCAATACAAGAACAACATAATCGGCGTACATTTCTATCTAAATGGCATGTGTATATATGGTCCCATTATAGTACACTGCGAAGGTTACAGACTCGCGTCAAACGAAATCAGATCTTATTAAGAGAATGGGGTGTGGAATATCCATCCAAGTAGGACGTACTATGTTATATTATTCTCTGTTTGCACCCGGACTTTGCACCCCGGAATAGATAATCGAAAATCTGGTGTTATATATATATATATATATATATATATATATGTATATACACATGTAGTGATGTTTCAAATAAAAGTCGTCACGTAGAACCAAAGTGTCTACATATAGAGAAATTGCGCATAGAAAATCATATACGGATCTATACAATCCTGACAGGCGAGTTTGGTAAATTACGCTGCATAACTTGAAAAATATGTGTATATTTGATACACATCTTGATGAAATAAAAAGAAAATAACAGTAAAACAAATTCCACATGCGTATGAATATAACCATAATTATGTATGATATTATTCATAGGGTTATGTAATCATATACATTGATTTACTTAATGTATTCATTTCCTGTGTATATATCATATACATGTCTACTTATCAATGGTATTTGTCTATGTGTCACACCATAATAACGGATAATAAGTATAACATTTTTGATAATCATACTATTAAGTATAAAAGTCATCCGATTTGGCTTTTGTGCGAATATATGGGCGATTTGTCGTGGGGAGTGACCAATTTGCTTAAATTCGTCTCAAAACTCGTGCCATATATATTGTCATTATTATGCTCGCAATGCTATATACCTTAGTACATATAGCATCGCGAGCACACAATCATGTGACAATATATAAGGCACGAGTTTTGAGGCAAATGTATTTATCACTACAAACGATGAATCACCACATTCTCATATTGCCAACTTGGATGTCCTTTATACATATAGAGTATGACGATCGATAATTTTACTCCCCGTTGTCTATATAATTGCTTAAACAAAATGCAGGTGCGAAATGTCTTCGCGACCCGTCACAATTAATAACAATTTCAATTGTTAGTCTGAATCGGAATCGCTAGATTGATCTGACATTTCTGGTATGATAGCTTCATAATATGCTTTATCAACAGGTGGCATATATTTATACATTGAACGCAGGTCGTTCTTCTTTTCCGACGATAACTGTGCTCGATACACCACTTGATTAGCATTTTTCAACATTTTTGACTTTCTTGTCAAAAGTGAGACTTCTTTGATATCACCATTTTTAAAGTAATTGGATATGTACTCTGAGATAATGATGACAACAGTTACTGAGTAATTGTGTTCATATCAGGGAATATATGTATATAGATATAGATAAGATGTCACCTGATGAGATGTTTGAAACACAGCGAAAGGCCTAGTGACCTAAATATATACTTTTATAGAAGCCATGTCTTACTTTCATTTCAATATATAGAATAGACAGTCGGACGGACATACATAATAGTTCGAGCGAAATGTAACTTTGATGGCCATAGTACTATATCAGCGGCACCTCAAAACATTTTGCGGTCGTCTACGGTGAACTTGTATAATATTTAATGCTGCATATATAATTAACCGGCGAAGGCCATTAAGGAAAGGGGGTGCCGCTTTGAATTATGTTTTCTGTATCCTACTGAGTGCGGAGATGTAACATGCTATGAGAAATTGTTCAACATTATACTGTTCTATCTCCAATGAGCAAGGTGATGTGGGTCACTATTATCAGCGAAACATGAAATGGTTAAGAATTATAGTACGCTATCTCCAGTTCTACGCCACGCGGTATGACCTTTCTGAGTCCTATACTGTTCTATCTCCGAGGCTGATTTCAAACTCAAATATTTCAATAAACCGGACTTATAATGTATAGCGCTATATGTTATTATCTACATTGATATAAAGTGACTTACCAAAACATGATGACATCCTTTTGTAGCAGTTGTTTCATATATAAAACACGTTGAGAATTGCATACCGTTCCTATTTAGCGCTCCCGAATTTTATCAACAAATTAGCACGTGATTAGATCGCGCGTTCCTATTGGTTATTGGAGATAGACCATTATAGAGGTGGATATATAACATTATAAACCTAAAAACCATGTCATTTTTCGTTTTGTATCACTTGGATAATGGGCGATAAGCCTGGGAATTGTAGACCAATTTTTTTTTTAAGTGAGTTAGGACAGTATAATTCTCGGGCGACGATATGGTAAACATAAAAAGCGTTATTTGTTACTGTTTTCCTGATATGAAAATAATAAAGAGCGTTTATATCATTTGTGTGTGATTAACCAATAGAATTGCGCTGTGTTATGTAAACAGAAGCAAAACTTCTGTAACACGAGAAGGTTCTTGTAACTTACGTACACCATCGTACGTCTTGACGACAATATACTATTTACGCGCTGATTATGTTTGGCATATGAACAAAACTATCTATATTTTTAATATTCCTTCCGTTGATGGCGATTTGAACAAATATGAATATTTCTGCAACGAACGCCGCCGCGCCTTTAATAGGTTATCCCATATGAACGAGATCGGGGTAAATGTAATAGTTATGGACATTATATGTTACAGCTATGCAAGCGTGGCGGCTTAATTATGAGTGTTTGGAAGGCGCGGTTGTTGGAAAGTGTACATGTACTTCCAGTGGACAGTCATTAGCTGACTATAGTTTTGGGTTCAAAAACGACATTAGCGATGGTCGAGGAATTCAGAGAGCTACTATTTCACCGTTCGCATTTGATATTCATTGTGGTAAACACCATGGTTTGAAGATATCTGCCCCAGAAAACTATCGATCCAGCTCAGCTAAAGCGACGACAAACTTCAGACCATTGAAACCTTTATTAAGCTGTGATAATGTTGATGGAATAGGAAAATAAACACTTTTCGTTGGGACATAACCCAGTATTTACTTGACGTACTGTCGTACTTTTTGGAACAACACGACAATCGTGTGGCCGAAGACCGAACAGTAATATGTATATACTAGCAGGGTTACCCGGCGTTGCCCAGGTTAAAGTGATGTGAAACCCTCTGCATACAGTGGATATTTGGTGGGAATAGAGGATACTCTTGCTCAAAGCGTTACACTAATTCTCATAACTTGTATATCCAAATAGCATCACAAAACATGACTCTAACACATGGAATATAAGTAGTGGCTCACCTTGTCGGGTCAGAGCGATTGTCATTTTGTTTATCGCGTTTAATGAGTCCCATCAATAAAGAACTATTTATTTATTTACTGCGTATACTTCTGACGTTATAACATGAAACATGAACATCATAAACACATTAGTTCGCAAAAATAAAAGACGAAAATTGGGTTTTACATAGAGATGTATCAATCAATCTAGTGGGTTAGACTAAGACTTTGGGGACACCTGGATATCATATCTACATGAAGGTACATGTGTTTTAAAGAAATATCCAGGTGCTCCTCTGTTTATGGTGCTATATACTGGCTAATTATTCTCAGTTCAAAAGAAATGTTGCTATGCAGGTATATGAGCTACATATTCCCGACACAGAGCGAGATTTTCAGTTGTTTGTGTTAGACGATGAGTCTGGTCTAAAACATGAAAGAAATCCTCTGTATTGGGTTATAACCTTGTCTGATGTCAGTATTGGATGATCCTGAAAAGTCATGTGCCACTGACTACGTTTTCTTTTATCTCAGAATAAATTATATTTGACTGCACACTGTGACCACTATTGTTGAACAGGCCTTCTATACATTTCCATATCTCTTGACAAATTGTGACTTTTTTAATGGAAACTATATTGAATGGGGCAGACTCAATTTTGTTATAATATTAACATGAGCCATTCTAAAATGCATTCCTCTGACGGTTCAAGGTCCCTCAGTTTGCAAGAATATATGTATCTCTTAAACAGAATTATAAATATACTTTGAATGTTTTCTTCTATGTATCTGCTTTGCTAGCTCAGTATATGAATGCCCTTATTCACATCTCCATGTAAATATGACAGTTGAGAAGATATAACTGTTCAAGTGAATTAATTCGGTCACCATTTGGCGAGACTGAACATTGAACGCCAAAAACTCATTAGAACGATATGGAGATTCCAGGGAAATGACTATTTATAGCTTTGGTGGATATCGGCGAATAGAACAATCCTATCAATGACAGTGCATCTCCTCTCACCATACATGATCCAAAGTTTACAAACGGCACGAAATGTGATTTAATTCATCGCAACATTATATAAGAGTGTTCATGGATTTGGTGGAGATTAGTGCTAAATATATTTGCATCAGTTTTGGTTCATCTCCCTTCCTCGTACATGACTTACACGGGCGCCACGTTTGACATATTTAAACCACGTCCATTAGACTCATGTATGCATGATATAATGGAGATGATTATATATACGTTTGGTGGTGATCAATTCGTATCATAGTTATTACACCCCCCCCTATCTCTCACACAAACGGCAGCGAATTGGCGTCTTTAGACCACATGATTATATTCCACGTGTCACGGAGAAGAAGAATATATCAATTTGGTGGAAATCTGCGCTAAAAATAGTTTTTTAAATCAATTGTTGGTGCCGCCCCCCCCCCCCCAATGCACCCTGACTCTAACGGCGCAATATCCCACTTTTCTGCCCCTGATCAGCAGCGTCACTTTAGAAAATTTTAACCTGCACCATTATCTTCCTGATAAAAAGTTACCCCAGTTAAACCGCCTTGATGCCATCTCGATTGTACCCCGTGAAGTTATATATATAACACATACAGACATACATATATTTGCAAATATATCCAAGCACCAAATGTGACGTTTTTAACATGCACGATTTGATTCCTCGTATCATTTGAGAAGAACGTGTATGAATTTGATGTTAATTGGCACTAAACATATTTTTTATCAGTTTTGGTGAACCGCCCGTCCATATTTCGGACTCAAGCGGTGCCACTTTTCACATCATTAAACCACACACTTAGACTCATTATGGAGATGCATATATATAAAATTGGTGAAAATTGGCGAGTATACAAATTCGTATCAAATTTAGGGGCCCATATCTCTCACCCAAACGGCACCAATTTGGCGTATTTAAATCACACGATTAGATTCCTCGAATCATGGAGAAGAATATGTATCAGTCTGGTGGAAATCGGCGCTAAACATATTATTTATCAATTTGTGTGTCTCTCTCACCCTCTGTGGGCCACTGACTCGAATAGCACCACCTTTGACATCTTTAAGCCACACAATGGAAATGATTATTTATAAGTTTGGTGCTAATCGGCGACTTAACAATTTTTTTATCAAATTTAGTGCCCACCCCACTCCACACCATCTCCCAAACAAACAGCACCAATATGGCGTCTTTAAATCACATGATTTGCTTCCTCGCACCATGGATAAGAATGTGTATCAATTTGGTGGAAATATTGTATATAAATTTTTGTGCCCCTCTCCCTTTCAGTGCACACCTGACTCGAATGACGCCACTTTTGACAGCTTTAAGCCATACCATTAGGCTCCTCATACCATGTGGATGATTTTGTATAAGTTTGGTGGCAATCGTCGACTAAACCAATTCTTATCAAATTTAGTGCCCCCCCCTCAATCTCTCATCCAAACAACACCAATTTGGCGACTTTAAATCACACAATTAGATTATTTGTATCATGGAGAAGATTGTGTATCAATTTGGTGGAAATCGGCGCTACATTATTTTTATCAATTTTGGTGCCCCTCTCCCCTTCCGTGCATCCCTGACTTGAACGGCGCCACTTTTGACATATTTAAACCACACCATTAGATTTTCCATGTCATGGGGATGATTAAATATCAGTTTAGTGGCAATCGGCGACAACAACAAAATCTGCCCCTCCCTTTTTTGCCCCTGACAACAAAAAATTCTAACCCGCACCATTATCTTTCTCGTAAAAAGTTACCCCTGTTAGACCCCTTCGATGCCATCTAGATGGTCCCCTGTGAATTTATATAGAACACAGACAGAAGGACAGACATTCGCAATTATAGATGTAGATATATCAAATGAATGCTGGTTTGACGTCAATGTCTAGCTATGAGAAAAGTTTTTAATCGAAAGAACTACGAGTTACAAAACAAATGATTGTATGTGTCCTTAAAGGCCGCGGGAATAGAATATCTGGTGGACATGTATATAAAATGGGAGCAAGCCACAAATATAGCCGAACTTAGCTCATGATCCTAGACATCTAGCCGACTCTGGAATAAACTGAACAAATTGTGTGATCAGAAAGGAGTCACCTGAGTCATTCGCAGATTATATCCGAAAAAACTTAATGATTCAGATTTTGAATTGAGTGCTCTCATTAATCGCAAGATTTAGACACACAATATTAGTCATCTGAATGAAGTTATCACAGAAGAAGAAATACTCACATCCGTGGCCAATACGAAGCCAGGTAAAGCAATGGGTTATGATAAGGTATGTCCTGAATACATCAACGCTTCTTCTGACAAAATGATGCCAATCTCCAAGCATTGTTTTTTATATGGTTCTTGGCAAATGCAATTTTCCTGAAGACTTGGCAATTGGCATAATTAAACCATTTGTTTTGAAATCGGGCAATAAACTAACCCGGAATCTGATCGTGGTATCACGTTATTAAGTTGTCTCGCCGAGGCATTTACATCTATTCTAAACAATCGCATCAGAACGGTAGCAGAGAAGACCTCCTGAGTCCTGTTAAACGATAACCAGACTGGGTTTTTAAATGGCTATTCAACAACCGATAACTTATTTATTTTACACAGAATTGTTAAACGGACATGTCTCATTCGAACCTCCAAATTTGTTTTACGTAGTTTGGAACGACGGATACGATAGGACGATAATAAAGGAACTATTGATATACCGGCTTCATATGCTCTGAAAAACACTTTTTCAGCCGTTTTCAACTTTTTGCCAGAAGTCAGACAAACGCTCTTTATTGCTACCATATGAGGAATAGACACCATATTCACAGTTGTGTTTTGTATTACTTCAATGCGTCTTTTTGGGTTACATAATGCTCGTAGAAAGGTAGTTAAAATATTTATTGACCTATTTCGATACTGAGCAAAATTCAAAAGCGAATAATATTATGTATATTTTGGAGCGCAAACCGCCATGTGGCTTTAATATGCACGTATCATCCGGTATGAACTCTTCTGTACCTTCATCGACTTTAGAAAGCATTTGACTCAATTTGGAGAGATGTACTTTGGATAAAGTTACTAAATCTCATTATAAATGGGAAGTTGCTGGTTGTCATAAGAGATATGTACAGTAAAGTTAATATTATCGCCAAACGCTATACTACACACTCCGAATTCCTCACCAGTAACGTTGGTTTATTTCAAGACGTATCAATGTCATCTCTCCTATTTTCACGATATGTGAATGATCTCAAAGATTTGATTTATGATTGCAACTCACGGTTTGTGTTATTTTAATGAGGTGTATCATATATCCGTAAGTTATGTCTATTTGTCTATGATGTCATTTTTTTTAAAAGAAAGTGAAGAAAATATGCACCGTGCCCTTTTTGAGTTTTCAGATTATGGTTATGCCTGGAACCTGCACGTGGGCGTTAAAAAACTAAACTAATGATATTTTGCAACAGAATGGCAAAACATAAACATCTATTTTTGTATTGGGTCCAAGTGATTGATTTAGTCAAAGAATTTTTGGATGTAGTGTTTTTATAACGGGCGCTTTTGTAAAGCTCTCGACATTGCATCTATAAGAGCGATGTTCGGCCTGTTGAACAAAATCAGACATCTGAAGTTACCCCCTTATTGAATGCTGAAACTATTTGATGCAACGATCCTTTCAATTCTGCTATACGGGAATGAGGTCTGGTGTTTTGAAAATATTAATGTTCTTGAGAAGCTATGATGACCTCGGCAGATAACCCTCCTGATAGATGTCAAATGTCGAATTATCTTATTCTGGTCTTGATTGGTTTCGGGCGGGGGATATATGTTAGTGAAAATGTTTATGTAATTGTGAATCACCTTTCCAATATAGACCCATAAGCTACAAACAAGTTCAAGTGGCTATCATTCTTCGGGAAAACACTAGTAAACTCAGGAAATAAAGAAACATGGGATTAAAGGTACGGTTGGCCTTGGCGGTGGGTATGCTGTGAAAATATTTCCACCGGTCAAAAACCGCCACAAACAGAAAGAATATTAAAATGTAGACCGACTTTGTCCGTATACAAATAAGAAATATCACATAAACTGTATGTTATCGTCATATGTTTGACCATTGTTGTGTAAACAGAAGCATAAAAAGTTACTTTCCTGCTGTTCGTTTATATTATGATGGTAAACATAAAGAGCGTTCTTTGTTGCTGAATTCCTGATATGGAACTAATAAAGAGCGTTTATGTCATTTGTGTGTGATTAGCCAGTAACACTGTGCTGTCTTCTGTAACACAATCAGGCTCTTGTTTAGGTAAAATATAGGTCTTTATGATAGCATGCTGTTTACGCTATGGTTGTGGTATATATAAACGAAACTGTATGCGTTTTAATGTTTTTCTGTTTACAGTGATTGGAACAAATATGAATATTTTCGACAACTAAGGCCTCGCGTGCCTTTAACAGATATCATTAGAGCATGTCATCAATCTCTACTCTGGCTAACGATCCTAGAGATCATATTCCAACAGAACAAACTATTTGATGTTTTGACAGGGAACCTTATAAAGTCGAAACAATAACATGGGGAACATAATGTATTTCACGGTAGGTGAAGGTCCCAACTAACAATTTCACGATTTAGCTGACTTTGTGTGCGATGTTTTACTGCGTCGCTTACAATTCAACATATATAATCGACATATAGTGAAATAGGTACATAACGTGATTATTTTATTCTGAAGTAAGCAGATAATGGAGTCATGTCCGCTATTTCGTTTTATGGCGCGGGCCACAGTGAAAAGACATGTTAAAGAGATAACCCCTGAAAAGTCGTGAGTTGGCTTATTTGTGTCATTGTCCGCACATGATCTGCTTGGAATCGCCTCATTATAACTAAAATATTCTTATTTTTCAGCACATTATCGACTCAAAATGAGGCGATTCTCAGCAGATTATCAACATAAAACAAGTTCTATTGTAAGCAGATAAAAATGTGCGAATTTTCGGTAGAACATGCTGTACAATTATGGAATTTCTTCTGGGTAATTAATTCAATGTTTATTGCGATATCGGCTTACAAAACGTCACAGAAAGGCATGCAATTTCGAGTTGGGACCTTCACCTACAGTGAATTACAGTAATACCCAAAGTAATTGACCATTTAACCACAGCAGAATTATGGGTAATTTTTTCAGGATTTAGTCGGAAATATGGCTTGGTGCCATTCATCGGAAAAATTACCCATATTTCTGCTGTGGTTAAAGGCACGTGCGGCCTTAATTGTCGAAAATATTCATATTTGTTCCAAACACCGTAAACAGAAAAACGCATACAGTTCCGTTCATATATACCATGACCATCGCGTAAACAGCATGTTATCATAAAGACCTACTATATTTTACCTAAGCAAGTGCCTGATTGTGTTACAGAAGACAGCACAATGCTACTGGCTGATCACACACAAATGGCATAAACGCTCTTTATTAGTTCGATATCAGGTATTCACCAACAAAGAACGCTCTTTATGTTTACCATCATAATATAAACAAACACCAGAAAAGTAACTTTTTACGTTTTTGTTTACATAACAATGGTCAAACATATGACCATAACATACTGTTTATGCGATATTTCTTATTTGTATACGGACAAAGTCTATCTACATTTTGATGTAGTTTATGTTTGTGGCGGTTTTGGACAGGTGGAGATATTTTCACAGGATACCCACCGCCAAGGTCAACCGTGTCTTTAAGTGATCAATTACTTTGGGCATTACTGTACATTATCAAGAAACAATAAGAATAATATATGATGAGAAATAATTTCCCCGCGTTAGCCAGAGTAGAGATTTTATTACCGGATCTAAGACTTCATTATCCAAAATTAGTGTCTATAGCATGAAGCAATTTTTATTGCTGAGCATTTCGCACAAATGTGTAGCGCGGCTGATTCTGCGAAATCTAAATTTCATAGTTGCATTAAACGGAATCAAGGATTATGTTGATATTAGCAGTTTCATACCGCTTATCTTTCAAGATTTGTCGTAAAAGTCTTGCTGATTTTCGGGCGAACAGGCTGCATGAAAATATAAAAGTCGCAGTAAGAGACTTAGATAACAGTGATGGAAATAAATCGGGACTGTGGCACTATCGATTGAGTTTCAATATTGTGCACACTTTACAACCGACATAAGATGCAAAACGCTAGTAAGAAGCAAACGCTATCGACATGCGCAGTTAGTTAATCCTAGACCACATTTTGCCCTACATAAACAAAATATCAGCATCATGAACTATTGCAGATAGATTGATCATTACACAAGTTGCAATTGGAGTAGACATTCTTCCTACCTCCACACAGAAGTTTGCAAAGAACACGAGTACGCGTCACAACACTGAGGTTATTTAAGTTTGCTGAATTATGTTTAAGTAGAAACAGAGCGTGGGATTTGATAAGTGACACCAGGACCATGAGTGCGTGTCACAGCATTGAAGTAACTTAAGTTTACTGAATTATGTTTAAGTACGAACAGAGCGTGGGTTTGACAAACGACACCAGAACCAGAGCAGCAATTATAGCCAAAGTCTGTAAAATTTAATCCGAGATTGTAAAAAGTTGAACAATCGTACTTGTTGAAAAGACGGCCAGGTCCAACTTCAAACTGTTACCGATCGAACTTTATCTATTTAGAAATATTTTACAGACTTCTTCCCAAGAATTCCTAGCACTGGAACTCTTGTACTCCTTAATCTCCTCAAAGAACTATGTCAGTAACTCTCATTTCCCAAGGATAAGATACATCTCCCGGCCCCACGCATGCTAGAGTGTAAATATTTGAAAATTTGCAAATGTAAATTCTGCCTGTTTTCTTAAAAATCCGCACATAATCTTCTTACTATAGAACTTGTTTTAGTTGATAATCTGCTGAGAATCGCCTCATTTAGAGTCGATAATGTGCTGAAAATGATAGCATTTTAGTCACATTATCGACTCACAATGAGGCGATTCGAAGCAGACTATGCGCGCACAATGACACGAATAAGCCAACTCACGACTTTTCAGATGTACGCTCTTAACATGTTTTTATCTCTGTGGCCCGCGCCATAAAACATAATAACGGACATGGCTCCATTATATGCTTATTTAAGACTCAAATAATCACATTATGTACCTGTTTTACTTTATAGGTCGAGTATTTGCGCGAGTACATGTTGGTAAATTATATAATTATCTCTGACGTGACGAGCAAAATATCGCACATAATCGAACTATAATGTAAGATATGTACATAATGTGATTATTTGATTCTTTAATACACATGTAGGCAGATAGCAGAACATATCTGTTATTTCGGCAGGTTCTCCCAAATATTAGCACATTATCTGTTTATAATAAAACTCATTTTAGGTAGATAATCTGCTTAGAATAGCTCATTGAAGTCGATAATGTGCTGAAAAGGAGAACATTTAAGTAACATTATAGACTCACAATGAGACGATTGTAAGCAGATTATATGCGGACAATGAGACAAATAAGTCAACTGACGACTTTTTTGGTGTACGTTCTTTAACAGGAGTTTTCACTTGCCCGATTCGTCATCTCCGGTTTAAACCTCCGAGTTTAAACCTGCTTTAAACCCCCATTGGCGGTCCAGCCAAACCGGGTCTAAGTGGGCGTTTTTGTCGTTTAGTGGCCAGCTGATTGACAACTCCAGTCGGTGATATGAGCATGCAGTCAAAATACCCTGTTACCAAGCGGAACAAAAGGCAGACTGATGTAATGCTTACTGACACGTCCTCAATTATCGCGCACGAATGAATCAACTGTGACAGGATAACATAAGTCTGCAGTCGCCACTTTTTTAAACCGCGATGAAAAGACGGATTCGTCATCTCAGGTTTAGCCTCGGTAAAGATGGTTTAGCTGGACCGCCAAATTAGATGGTTTAGTTGCTGGTTTAAGCTTATAAAACACAAAAACACTATCGAAATTGACAAAATATTATCCCCACACACTCTATAGGTGTGAGTGCTTCTCGCATATAAATTTCCAATCAAAATATGCTCGTTGTCGTTATTATTGAATTTCGCAATCAATAAAACGAGGCGGTCCGCATTAGGAAAGTACGATTAATTATCTCGAGATACAGAGACACTACTGCTAAACCGCTGGTCTGGCTGGACCAGGTTTAAACAAGAGATGACGAATGCGTCACTTAGACGTGCGGTCTCGGGTTTAAACCACGGATTTAGCTGACTCACGGTGGTTTAAACCTAGAGGTTTACGTAGACCAGGTTTAACCCTGAGATGACGAATCCGGCCACTTTGATCAGCGCCATAAAACGAAATAACGGGTAAGAGTCAATTATCTGCTTATTTCAGAATAAAATAATCACACTATGTACCTATTTCATATTATAGGTGGATAGTGTGCGTATTTCTGCGAGGATATGTTGGTTATTTCGTTTTATGGCGTGGGCCACAATGAAAACACATGTTAAAGAGATTTCACGTGCAAACTCGTGAGTTGGCTTATTTTGTTATTGCATATACATAATCTGCTTAGTATCGCCTCATTATGAGTCGATAATGCGACTAAAATGTTCTCATTTTCAGCACAATATCGACTCAAAAAGGGCGATTATAAGCAGAATATCTACATAAAATAAGTTACATTATAAGCAGATAATGTACGGGTTTTCGGAAGAACAGATTGGGCGAGTAGTTACGGGCACACGAAGAATATGCATATATCACTTCATTGTTTTTGCATGCCCGATCCGACAACCAAACAGTTTTTTTTCTTCTAAATAACATGTCACATGGTTTCCACAGCCTGTTCTCACACGATATGGGCTTATAATAGGATTTGTTTTAGGGTCAAAATCGGCTTCGAGTAGCCTCATTTTGAGTTCATAACGAACTGAAAATGAGAGTGTTTTCGTACCATAATCGACTCATAGTGACTTATTGTTAGTTCATTATGGGCGGAAAATGTCGTGAGTTGATTTATTCGTGTTATTGTCAACTTTTAATAAGTTTTTGAGAGTCGATAATGGCACTAAAATAGTTTCATTTTCAGTTCGTTATGGACTCAAAATAAGGCGATTATGAACCTACAACAAACCCTATATATCATTATAAGTCGATAACGTGCTGCTTTTCGGGACAATAGGCTGAATACATTGGCACATCTAAGCACGTTGGCCGGATTCGTCATCTCAGGTTTAAACCAGGTTTACGTAAACCTCTAGGTTTAAACCGCCGTGAGTCAGCAAAATCCGTGGTTTAAACCCGAGACCACAGGTCTAAGTGACGCATTCGTCATCTCTGGTTTAAACCTGGTCCAGCCAGATCAGTGGTTTAGCAGTAGTGTCTCTGTATCGTCGAAATAATTAAATGTAATTTCCTAATGCGGACCGCCTCGTTTAATTGATTGCGAAAATCAATAATTATGACAGCGGGCATATTTTGATTTGAAATTTATAAGCGAGAAGCGTCACACATATAAAGCATATGGGGATAAGTTTTTGTCAATTTCAATATTTGTTTTTGCGTTTTATAAGCTTAAACCGGGAACTAAACCATCTAATTCGGCGGTCCAGCTAAACCAGCTTTATCGAGGCTAAACCTGAGATGACGAATCCGTCTTTTCTTCATCGCGGTTTAGAATTGTCAAACAATCAGTCAAAGGGTGGAGCTGTAAATAATCTCGAGTGAGGGCGTGTCTAAGTGGAGACTGCCGACTGGTGTTGTTATCATGTCACAGTTGATTCATTCGCACGCGAGCATTGCTCAGATATGGACATGTTCCTAAATATATGATTTTTACAACTATCTTGTGGTTTTTTTGTTTGGCTTGTGGCAATCACAAATACTGGTGTTTTTTACGAATTCATTTGAAGGCTTCAACGTTTTAATGTTGACACCAAAACGATGATACTGCATGACCAGATATGCTATACACATAGTTTGCAATCCTAAACTTATATTGCTATATGAGTCAAATAACTTATTTTGATATAGACAATGCCACAAAGCTCTATTCTGGCTACGCCCATAAATTCCCATAATATTCTACCAGTACAAAAGCTGGGAACATTTTTGATTTTCTGCATGACGGGAAATTTATGACATTGAATAAAAATCAACGCATGTAATATATTTCTTTATTAAAAGCTGTCCCTCTGCATGGTTGCCAACTTCCAACAGTTCAGATGCCGCTTATGGTGTGCAATCATAAGCAAATTTCCTTTACTTGACTGGCCTCTTGGTCCAGGATTGACTCAATTAAAGATACTTTATTCAGCGCCAGAGGGGCTTTGCGCACATTTGGATCATTTGAACATTTTAATTTTTTTTTTAAATTAATTTAAATTTAAAACAAACAAATGTTAATTTAAATTTGTTTCTTTTTAGATTCAACTCCTTACTCAATTTAACACAATTATTTTTAAATTATATTTTCCTTATTTTTAAATCAAATTTTTTTAAACCTAACGCCGTTATACCACACGAATCACTACACCTAATTTAATTGAAATCACTCCATGGGTATTGGAGAACAGTTGCGAACGGACATACAGATAGACAGCTCCTATACCCTTTAATATATACAGATACATATGTATACACCAAAAGCATCTTGCAGAAATCTATCACAAACAAACTGATGAACAGAGCGTGAAACTCGTGTTGAGAGACATGCCCTTTGTTAAATTGAGTTAAATACAGAATGAGATCGGATTAATAGTCAATGAGCGATACTTGTTTCTCAATGAATAAATCCATTGAGCGTGCAGCGCGGTCACGATAATATATGACTTGTCAATAACCTTTGTGCCGGCCTATCTTTTGGTCAGATTGGTAAGAGGGTAGTTTGATTGCATAATCATATCACCAAATCGAGTTGTCAATTAGCTAGCAACTGAACGACAAAAACGCCCCCTTAGACCCGGTTTGACTGGACAACTATCTTGTGGGTTTTTTGTTTGGCTTGTGGCAATCACAAATACTGGTGTTTTTTACGAATTCATTTGAAGGCTTCAACGTTTTAATGTTGACACCAAAACGATGCTACTGCATGACCAGATATGCTATACACATAGTTTGCAATCCTAAACGTATATTGCTGTATGAGTCAAATAACTTATTTTGATATAGACCATGCCACAAAGCTCTACTCTGGCTACGCCCATATATTCCCATAATATTCTACCAGTTCAAAACCTGGGAACCTTTTTGATTTTCTGCATGACGGGAAATTTATGACATTGAATAAAAATCAACGCATGTAATATATTTCTTTATTAAAAGAAAGCTGTCCCTCTGCATGGTTGCCAACTTCCAACAGTTCAGATGCCGCTTATGGTGTGCAATCATAAGCAAATTGCCTTTACTTGACTGGCCTCTTGGTCCAGGATTGACTCGATTAAAGATACTTTATTCAGCGCCAGAGGGGCTTTGCGCACATTTGGATCATTTGAATATTTTAATTTTTTTTTTTAATTAATTTAAATTTAAAACAAACAAATGTTAATTTAAATTTGTTTCTTTTTAGATTCAACTCCTTACTCAATTTAACACAATTTTTTTTTAATTATATTTTGCTTATTTTTAAATCAAATTTTTGTTAAACCTAACGCCGTTATACCACACGAATCACTACACCTAATTTAATTGAAATCACTCCAGGGGTATTGGAGAACAGTTGCGAACGGACATACAGATTGACAGCTCATATACCCTTTAATATATACAGATACATATGTATACACCAAATTTTGTCTTTGCGGGTAAAGCATCTTGCAGAAATCTATCACAAACAAAGTGATGAACAGAGCGTGAAACTCGTGTTGAGAGACATGCCCTTTGTTAAATTGAGTTGAATACAGAATGAGATCGGATTAATAGTCAATGAGCGATACTTGTTTCTCAATGAATAAATCATTGAGCGTGCAGCGCGGTCACGATAATTTATGACTTGTCAATAACCATTGTGTAGGCATATCTTTTGGTCAGATTGGTAAGAGGGTAGTTTGATTGCATAATCATATCACCAAATCGAGTTGTCAATTAGCTGGCAAATGAACGACAAAAACGCCCCCTTAGACCCGGTTTGTCTGGACCGTCAATGTAGGTTTAAACCAGGTTTAAACTCGGAGGTTTAAACCGGAGATGACGAATCCGGCCATGTTCTCTATTGGCAGATACAGAATCACATAAATTTCACTAATGGATTTACAAATACATCATCGCACACAATTTCTGCAGCACATAAATTTGGTACATGAACAGTAGTATTTTGTTCAAGATCGAAAAATGTCACTTCTTTCTGTGATCCTTTCTTTTCGTATCGGTGGATGTGACATCTGTGATCAGGTTCCACAAATTCCTTGCATCATTTTCACTTCTTCTCTCTTGTACAGATGCATCTCTTTTCAACGTGATCTCCCACAAACCCGCATTTATCTGCTTATAATAGAACTTGATGTAGGTAGATAATCTGCTTAGAATCGCCCCCATTTTGACTCGATAATGTGCTGAAAATGAGAGTATTTTAGTCACATTATCGACTAATGATCATTCTAAGCAGATTATTTGCGGACAATGACGCTAGTAAGCCAACTCGCGACTGTTTAGGGTTTCGCTCTTTAACATATGTTTTCATTGTGGTCTGCGTCATAAAACGTAATGACGAATATGACTGCATTATCTGCTTATATCAGAATCAAATAATTACATTTTGTGCCTTTTTCACTTTATAGGTCGATTATGTGAGTACTTGCTCGATGATATGTTGTTCTTTTCCTTTCTGATGACGATTTCCAACCCACAATTCTCACACGGTTGTATATATTCAGTATGTTTTCCTGAAAACCCGCACATTATCAGCTTATAGTATAACTTGTATTAGGTAGAATATCTGCTTACATGTATATTCGCCTCATTTTGAGCTGAAAATGATTGCGACTCACAATCATGCGATTCTAGGCACATTGTGTGGGACATAAATATGCCAACTCACGATTTTTCAGATGTACGCACTTTAACATTTGTTTCACTGTGGCCAGCGCCTTAAAACGAAATAACGGACATGACTCCATTATCTGCTTATTTCACAAGCAAATAATCACAATATGTACCTATTTCACATTATAGGTCGATTGTGTGCGTATTGGGCGAGGTTATGTTGTAATATCAAGTCACAAACGGATTTGATTTCTTCAAGTGACATTCTCAGACGATTTTCAAAGTATCTCTGACATCTGAAAGTCCTTTTAAATGTTTGCTCTTTATGAGCGTTGTTCAATCAGATATAATCTGGCTATCGAAACAAAAAAGATTGTATGGCCATTGGTGATCACCTCTGCTTTCGAATCGGCATCACAAAATGCAAATGAATAACTCCACACAAGAACTCCTGTGATAGTTGTGATGACATGGTAGTGTGGTTTTCATCGATATACCAATTAAGAACTTTACTTTCTTTTCAAACTGGGGGCTGGATGTTTCTGGCCCAGTGGATGGTCTATCAAACAAAAACTGATCCCCAATTTCTCAAAGAGCCTTATAACGAGAAGACTGATAGTAAACATTCACTTTTGCACCGACGTTTCTGACATTTAAATTAGATTATTTGGGTAAAAATGGATTGAGTGTTAGCCACATAAACCCATCCTTTCATTCCAAAATACCATAACCGTTGGCAGGCCAGCCTATTCTCCCAAAAACCCGCACATTATTTGCTTATAATAGAACTTTATTAGGTTGATCATCTGCTGAGAATCGCATATTTGAGTGGAAATGCGCTGAAAATGAGAGCATTTTAGTTACATTATCGACTCATAATGAGGTAATTCTAAGCAGATTATGTGCGCACAATGACACATATAAGCTCTTGGTGTACGCTCTTTAACATGCGTTTTCACTGTGGCCCGCGCCATAAAACGAAATAAAGATGTGACTCCATTGTCTGCTTATTTCAGAATTAAATAATCACATTATGTACCTATTTCACTTTATAGGTCGATTATGTGCGCTTTTTTTGCTAGAATATAAAATGTCTAAATTTATGGTTGCCACATTGGTTGCCATCTCAAATTAGCTGCAACAAGAAAAGTAGTTTTCTAGGTTTATACGTGGGTTTTATGAGTTTATAGCAATAATACCTCAAATTTTATATCTCACCTAGATACCCAACGACTGTACGGATATATGTGTATCCACGTGATATATGTTTAGTTGACACTTAAAGCACCCAGTCACGAATTACAGTATCGTATATTTAGTACCGTTGATAAATTGTTGGTTTCGGTAAATTTTTGGCAATTTTGTATTACCTAGTGATTTTTTCGGGGACAATTCGCTTCTTCATGGGCACATAATCCCATCTAGAATGCTACATAAAATAATATAAATGATGCATGTGGTCACCACGTAGATCTATCAAATTAAGTTTCAATTAGAGGCAAAAAATGTCAGTATTATGGCTGAACCCCCAAACTGTTTTGGTCCCTAATATAGAACTTTGGCCACACGTGTAACCGGACCAATGAATTCCACAATCAAACATTACTTCCGAATCACTATCAAACAGAACCCCAATTCCACAAAGAGACTAATAACGAGACGACTAATAGTGACACAAAGGCACTTTTCCGCATGTCATGGTTAGTTATTTCGATATTTTACACACAAGTTTGGAACCACATATTTCAATATTATATTGTTGTGTGCTGAAAGGGCTGAAAATGTCTTTAATGAATGTAATGCAAGTCTTGGAAGACAGTGGTTAGTTTGGAAATACAATGTGAACAATACATGTACAATTGTAAATAAATGTGTTCATCTGATATGCAACTGGGATCCTATGTTGTTTACAAATCCAGGTTTTTGTAACCACATGTATATCATTGACATGAAATATGAAAATACTAAATATTTGAACTTTTAGTATAGTGTTATTTTGCATCAGCAGACAAAATCCCTCTTCAGTTGAATTTATTTCCTTACTTTGCCGATTTTGGCATTATGTTCCTGGACTATTTGAAATTCCCTCCATCTTATTTTGAAATTCGACAGCGTAAAACAATGCACACCGAGAACGAGATGTGGTGCCGAACCACATTCAAGTGATTACAGAGTGTGAATCCACAATTTACATGTATTGTGTACTGATATTATTATGTAGATGTCTTGTTCAACATTACAAAGCAACAAAGTCAGATGTAATTATTGCGTTGGAGTGACATGGCCAGGATTGGCAAACAACCTCACCTGAATACAAGTGGACAAAAAATTGAACGCTGTAACGAATTACCAATGTCCCCCTCTCAACTTTAATAATATACAACTCGTGCGAGTTACCAACAGCGCCACAAACACATAGGCCGGATTCGTCATCTCCGGTTTAAACCTGGTTTAAACCTACATTGGCGGTCCAGCCAAACCGGGTCCAATGGGGCGTGTTTGTCGTTCAGTTACCAACTAAATGACAACTCGATTTGGTGATATGAGCATACAGTCAAACTACCCTCTTACCTATCGGACCAAAAGACAAGCCGATATAATGGTTATTGACATTTCATAAATTATCACGAACGCGTGCACGCTCATTGGATTTATTCATTGAAAAATAAGTATCGCCCATGGACCATTAATCCGATCTCTTTGTGGGTTTAAATCAATCTGACAAAGGGCATGTCTCTCAACACGAGTATCACGCGCTGTTTATCACTTTGTGGTAGATTTTCTGCAATATTCTTTACCTGCAAAGACAAAATTTTGTGTATTTACAAGTATATCTGTATATATTAAAAGCTGTAGGAGCTGTATATCTGTATGTCCGTTTGTCTGTTCGCAACTGTTCTAAAATTGATTTAAAAATAAGAAAATTTAATTGAAAAACATGTGTCGATAAATTGAGTAAGCAGTTGTATCTAACAAGAAACAATATTTAAAATTTATATTAATTGTTTTAAATTTAATTTAATTTTGTTTTAATTAAAATGTTCAAATGATCAAAATGTGCGCAAAAGTGACGCAGGCTCCTGTCGCACGATGGGGTCGCAGGGGCCCCTGACGCTGAATAAAGGCTCCATAATCGAGTCAATCCTGGACCAAGAGTCAGTCAAGTAAAAGCAATTTGCTTATGAGTGCACACCAGAAGCGGCATCTGAACTGTTTGAAGTGGGCAACCATACAGAGGGACAGCTTTTAATAATGAAATATATTACATGCATTGATTTTTATTCAATGTCATAAATTTTCCGTCATGCAGAAAGTCAAAACGTTTTGAACTGGTAGAATATTATGGGAATATATGGGCGGAGCCAGAGTAGAGCTTTGTGGCATGATCTACATCAAATAAGTTATCAAATTTGACTCATATAGCAATATAAATTTAGGATTGCAAACTATGTGTATAGCATATCTGGTCATACGGTAGCATCGTTGTGGTGTCAAAATTAATACGTTGAACCATTCAAATGAATTCGTAGAAATCACCAGTATTTGTGATTGACACAAGCCAAAAAACCACCACTAGATAGTTGTAAAAATCATCAACTGTGACATAACACCAGTTGGCAGCGGCCACTTGGACACGCCCTCACTCGAGATAATTTACAATTTCCACCTTTTGATTGATTATTTGACAATTCGAAACCGCGATGAAGAAAAGACGGATTCGTCATCTCAAGTTTAGCCTCGATAACGCTGGTTCAGCTGGACTGCCGAATTAGATGATTTAGTTGCCGGTTTAAGCTTATAAAACGCAAACAAAATATCGAAAATGACAAAAACTTATCCCACACGCTTTATATGTGTAAGTTAGTCACATTATCGACTCATAATGATTCCAAGCAGATTATGTGGGGACAATGACACTAGTAAGCCAACTCAAGACTGTTCAGGGTTACGCTCTTTAACATATGTTTTCATTGTAGTCCGCGTCATAAAACGTAATGACGAATATGACTCCATTATCTGCTTATATCAGAATCAAATAATCACATTTTGTGCCTTTTTCGCGTTTTAGGTCGATTATGTGAGTACTTGCTCGAGGATATGTTGTTCGTTTCCTTCTGATGACGATTTCCACCCCACAATTCTCACACGGGTACATATATCCAGTCTGTTCTCCTGACACCCCGCACATTAATTGCTTATAATATAACTTGATTTAGGTAGATTATCTGCTTTGAATCGCCTCATTTTGACTATATGCGATGAAAATGAGTGTATTTTAGTCATATTACCGACTCATAATGTGGCGACTCTAAGCAGATTGTGTGGGGACATAAATATGTCAACTCACGATTTTTCAAGTGTACGCACTTTAACATAATTTTTGCTGTGGCCCGCGCCATAAAACGAAATAACGGATATGACTCCATTATCTGCTTAGTTCACAAGCAAATGGTCACAATATGTACCTATTTAACATTATAGGTCGATTAAGTGCGTATTTGTGTAATGATATGTTGTAATATCAAGTCACAAACGGATTTAATTTCTGCAGGTGAAATTTTCAAACGATTTTCAAAGTATCTCTAAAATCTGAAAGTCCTTTTACATTATTGCACTTTATGGCCATTGCTCAATCGGACATAATCTGGCTCTCGAAACAAAAACGGCCATGGGTGGTCACCTCTCCCTTCGAACCGACATCACAAAATTCAATTGAATAATTCCACCACAGAACTGTGATCGTTATGATGAGATGGTAGTGGTAAGTGGTTGGCATTGATATACCAATTAAGAACTTTAATTTCTATTCAGACCGGGGCTGGCTGTTTCTGATCAAGTGGAGGTTCCATCAAACAAAAACCCATCCCCGATTCCACAAAGAGCCTTACAACGAGAAGACTGATAGTAAACATTCACTTTTGCAAGGACGTTTATGACATTTAAATTATATTATCTGGGTATACGTGGATTGAGTGTTAGCCACATAAACCCATCCTTTCATTCCAAAATACCATCATCCGTTGGCAGGCTAGCCTATTGTCCAGATATCCGCACATTTTCTGCTTATAATATAACTTGTTTTAGGTTGATAATCTGCTGAGAATAGCATAATTTTTAAGTCGATATTGTACTGAAAATGAGAGCAATTTAGTCAAATTATCGACTAATAATGAGGTGATTCTGAGCATATTCAACGAAATAACGGGTATGACTCCATTATCTCATTATGTACCTATTTCACTTTATAGGTCAATTATGTGCGTATTTCATCGAGGATATGTTGGGCAGGTAGCCAGTCAACGAATACTGCTATATGTCTACACTAGTTGTTGGCAGACACGCGAGTCTGATAAAAATCAACAGAAGGGATTTAGCGACGCTATATATGCAGTATTTTTGCAGAGATTAGTTTAATTTGTTGGTAATAATATATGTTTTGGACGTTTCGTAGAATAGTAACAAAACTGTTGTCTACAGCGGTATGTACGCTGATTACAACTCAACGGGCGTTAGCACGCTGTTGTATTATAAGCTAGAATAATTCAATTAAAGGGTGTCACAATGACAGCCTATTGTGACGTAGTAGAGTGAGTGAGTTAATGAGATCAGTAAACTGAGTCACTTTAACAGCGTCTTCTAGACTGTACAGTTGTATTTCGCCAAAAATGGACGAAACACAAATAAAAAGAAGGATACGCGATTAAAAAGTCACAAGACGACATGTTAGAGAAATTGGGGAAAGTGATAACTACGAACTTTAGCACGCTTGTTTCCAGTCAACGACAGATGCAAACGTCGAACACAGAAACATACAAATTTAAAAAACGTGCACACGAAGAGCAGTTCAAGTTAAATTCTGAAGTTCAAAACTGGATGGCACAAGCCAAACACCACATGGAACAGAGCGAGCCGAATACGGAGGATGCTTTAAGCGCATTGCGAGAAGGTTTGGACTTAATAAAAGATCGACAGAAGCTGATAAAATTAGCTGATTCTTCGGATTTGGGATGGAAAGTGGTAGACGAGTATCAGAGGCACAGCCTAGCTGACGATTCCGATGACGAGAAAAGGATTAGGAAGGCCAGGAGTCAAGCCAAGCTGAAGGAAAAGGAGAAGAAGAAAAAAGTTCGACATGCACCATATAATGTACCTGTTTCATCTTCTGTGCCGTCATCCAGGATAGCATCAGCTTCCACACCAGGAGGGAGGAAACCAGGGAGCTGTTTTCTCTGCCTAGAAGCTGGCCACTGGAAATTCGAGTGTCCAAAAAGAGGCCCCATGGGGCCGCAGAGACCTAAGATAAGTATTAGTTTTAATTCTTTAGGGTCTCAGGCCGGAGGGGCTGTTCGGGAAAGAAGCTCAATGCATGAGCTTAACGTAGAGTCCCGTGGGCTTATACAACAAGACGTTCGCCACAAGCAAATTACTGGCGTGGGAGATAAAAAGGGTTGTGTCAAAATTTGGGAGGAAGCAGGGGCTTCAGATTACATAATTTCTGTCATAAATAGCGGGTCCCGTTTACCTTTTGTTGATGAGCCAACAGCAAAAGTTTTGGATAATAACAAATCTTCCCGGGAAAACGCTGATTTTGTAAATCAGGCAATCAAAACATTAGTAGATAAAGGTTGTGTTTCTGTAGTCGATTATATGCCGACAGTTGTCAACCCATTAACAGTTGCCATAAATAGAAATGGCAAGAAACGATTAGTCTTGGACTGTAGACATCTCAACGAGCATCTTGCAAAATATAAATTTCGCCTTGAGGACGGGTCAGTCGAAAGGCAGATATTTGATTAATGATTACGTGCTTGATTTTGATTTAGAATCTGCATATCATCATATTTGTATAGATCCGATGTACAGAAAGTCGCATTGGATTCCTACCCAGAACATCATATGGCTGGGCTTAGAGTGGGATTTCAAAACCGGTACAGTGAGTGTTTCTCACGAGAGAATTGAGGTTTTTTCGGAGCAATAAACAAGTTGAGTAACGCCATTAGCGCTAATGGTGGCAAAGTTTCCGCTAGAGCTTTGGCAGGCATTTTAGGCCAATTGTCGTCCATGAACGGTGCAATAAACGCACAAATTGGTTTAAAAACCAGATTTTTACATATATGTCTGTCCGATAAAACGAGTTGGAATGCATCGGTGCATATAAGCGAAGATGCGCGACGAGAACTCGAGTATTGTGCGAGAAATATCGAAAGCGTGAATGGTCAGGACTTGCTTAAGTCAGAACGCGACTTGATCGCGGGTAGCGTTTACACGGACGCGTCGGGAACCGGTTACGGCGGATTCATTATTTTAGAATCAGTTTGTTCCGAAAACATGGACGCATACACACAGCACAGTGCATGTATTGCAAAGCGACCAGAAGAAGCGCTAGTGTGTAGCCCAAGGTCGCGGAGGGCGTTCAGGACGCCCAAGGATAGCACCATGTGCTAGCGAATCGCATAACAATGCTTTTCTAAATGAGGCCCCGGGCCTAGAGGTCTTCGGGACCTGGTCAGCTTCCGAAGCTGACAGAAGCTCTACGTGGAGAGAGTTAGAAGCCGTGAACCGATTTTGCAAATCGAAAGTGGAGATAATGTCAGGCGGGACATACAAGTTATACACAGATAACAAAGCCACAGCGAGCGTGATAAAAAGGCTAGCAATAAAGAGCATTTACACAGGGTTGCTATCGATATAGACGCGACGTGCTCCGAGCAGAGAATCGCGTTGGTACCCGAATGGATTCCCAGGGAATTCAACGAGAGCGCGGACGCGCTGAGTCGCAGATTTGACTCTGACGATTGGAAAATTTCAGAAAACATTTTCATGAAGCTAGATAATGTTTGGGGCCCTCATTCGGTAGACAGATTTTCAACAGATTATAATGCGCAGTTGAATAGGTTCAACTCAAGGTGGCGGTGTCCGGGTACAGAGGGTGTGGACGCAATGAAACAAAGTTGGAGCGGGGAAAACAACTTGATTGTTCCACCTCCGAAACAAGTAACTGAAGTTCTGAGAAAAGTTCACAGAGATAACTGTGAGGCCACTTTAGTATTTCCGATTTGGAAGTCAGCACCATTTTGGCCACTCATTGAAAACGAAATAAATGAGCAGAAATTGGCATCGCCAGTGATGGACCTCGGAGGTATGTGCGTAGTTTCTCCGGGGAGGGGAGACAACGGCATTTTTGGCCGGAGAACATTACCGTTCTCAATGGGGGCTATGCATATATATATTAAGGACATTTTACCATAGCTATTAAGCACATATATAATTATGTTAAATTTCATTTATAGGTTTAAAAAGACAGATACAATCAGCTGTAAACCAGTCCAGTTTGGTGGGTTCAAACAGAGCTAATGACTTAACTGGCAAGATGACCGATTTGTTACTCAAATCGAGAGCGGACAATACAGTGAAAAAGTATTACCACAATTTTTCCAAATGGAAAGGCTTTGCTCGTGACATTGGATGCAACGAATTCCCGCGGACTCCATAAACGTGGCACTGTTTCTGACTGATTTGATAGACAAAGGAAGCTCACATAGTGTTGTGTCAGCTCACAAATATTCTCTCAAATGGATTCACGAGCTTCATGGATTTTCTGATCCAACATATAACGGTTTCGTTAGCAACATCGTAGAAGCGGCCAAAAGAGTCGCCTCCAAAAAAGTTACAAAAATGACCCTGTTTATTCTGAAGATGTTATTGCAATATGTCAAAAATATGAGAATTCAGTAGATTTACCTGTTGTGAGAGATTTGGCTATGATTGTTCTCGGTTTTAGTGGTTTTATGAGATTTTCTGAATTACAAAATTTGAAATGCAATAATTTAGAAATAGATTCTGATCATTTATCAATCAAAATTGAAAAAAGTAAAACAGATCAGTATAGGCAAGGCGATGAAATACTTATTGCCAAAGGAGAAACGGTCGCATGCCCAGTGAAAATGATCAATAGATATATTAGTTTAGCAAATTTGGATGTCAATTCAGACGGGTATTTATTCAGACCCATTTTTGGATCAAAAGAATCACGCAAATTAATTTACAAAAATAAGCCTTTAAGTTATACAAGAGCCCGAGAATGTATTGTCGCGCGATTGAAGGAAGTATGTGATGTGAGTGTTAAGCTCGGGCTCCATTCTATGAGAGCTGGGGGAGCTACCGAAGCCGCTCAAGCAGGAGTCAATGAGCGTTGTTGGAAGCGCCATGGGTGATGGCGTTCTGAATCCGCATAGGACGGATATGTGGTGGATTCGGTGGAATCCAGATTAAGTGTTTCAAAAAGTTTGAAATTGTAAAATATTTAACATGATATTTGTAAATTACGTAAATAGCATGTTTAACATTCATTATAGCAAAATTTAAGAGGAAGACAATTAGCATTAGCTAACATAAGTATTTTTATATCAAACGCATTGCCTACATATGCATTTAGTATAGTTATGGTCATATATACACATGTCATCCATGATAAAATATTATTCATTATGGGACATTCACATGGAATTTGACAAGTTTCAAACGACACCTGGACATTCTTTTGAACAATTTGTTTTAGCAGACGCACGCTATCTGCTATATATGTTTTAGTTGTATCTAGTCTAGCGTAGACTATATGTTTTGGACGTTTCGTAGAATAGTAACAAAACTGTTGTCTAAAGCGGTATGTACACTGATTACAACTCAACGGGCGTTAGCACGCTGTTGTATTATAACAAATAATAAATATACTTTTAATGCTTTCTTCTATGTAGCTGTGTTGATAGATCATTATAGGAATGCCCTGATTTCCATCCCCATATAAATATGACAGTTGAGAAGATAAAATTGTTCAAGCGACTTAATTCGGTCACCATTTGTCCAGATTGTGAAATTTGAACGCCAAAAACTCATTTGAACGACATGGAGATGGCCTGTGAGATGACTATATATAACTTTGTTGGATATCGGCGAATTGAACAATCTTATAAATGCTAGTCAATCTCCTCTCGCCACCCATGGCCCAAACGACCCAAAATGTGATTTAATTCATCATAGCATTAGAGAAGAACGTGCATGAATTTGGTGGAATCAGTGCTAAATATATTTGTATCAACTTTGGTGCAACTCCCCTCATGCATGACTTGACCCGCGCCACTTTTGTCATATTTAAACCACGTCTATTAGACCCATGCGTGCATTATATAATGGAGATGATTATATATAAGTTTGATGGTAATCGGCAACTAAACAAATTCTTATCATAGTTATTACCCCCATCTCTCACCCAAACGGCACCAATTTCGCGTCTTTAAATCACACGTTTATATTCATCGTATCACGAAGAATAATATATCAAATTGGTCGAAATATGTGCTAAAAATAGCCCCTCCGCTGACACCAACAACGACACTTTAGAACATTTTAACCAGCACCATTATCTTACTCGTAAAAAGATACCCCTGTTAGACCGCCTTGGTGCCATCTCGATTGTACCCTTAACGTTATATATAGAACACAGACAGATATTCGCAAATATATGATTCATTGTATCATTTGAGAAGAACGTATAAGAGTTTGATGGTAATTGGCACAAAACATATTTTTATACGTTTTTGGTAACCCTCCTGTCCCTGTTTCGGACTCAAGATGCGCCACTTTTGACATCATTAAACCACACACTTAGACCCATTATAGAGATGAATATATATAAAATTTATGAAAATTGGCGAGTATACATATTCGTATCAAATTTAGGGCCACTATTGCATATCTCTCACCGAAAAGGCACCAATTTGCCGCATTTAAACCACACGATTAGATTATTCGTATCAAGGAGAAGAATATGTGTCAATCAGGTGGAAATCGGCGCTAAACATATTGGTTATCAATGTTTGTGTCCCTCTCACCCTCTAGGCACCCCTGACTCGAATGGCCCCACTTTTGACATTTTTAAACCACACAATTATACTCCTGGTATCATGGAGATTAGTATTTGTAAGTTTGGTGCTAATCCGCAACTAAACAAATTTCTATCAAATTTAGTGCCCACCCCAACCCCATCTCTCACCAAAGCAGCACCAATGTGACGTCTTAAAAATCACACGATTAGATTCCTCATATCATGGATAAGAATGTGTATCAATTTGGTGGAAATTGACGCTAAAAATATTGTGTATCAATTTTGGTGCCCCTCTCCCTTTCAGTGCACCCCTGACTCGAATGACGCCACTTTTGACAGTTTTAAGCCACGCCATTAGACACCTCATACCATGGGGATGAATTTGTATAAGTTTCGTGGCAATCGGCGACTAAACCAATTCTTATCAGATTTAGTACCCGCCCACCGCCCCGCCCCCAATCTCTCATCCCAAACGACAACAATTTGGCGTCTTTAAATAACACAATAAGATTCATTGTATCATGGAGAAGATCTCAGAAGAATGTGCATCAATTTGGTGCAATTCGGCGCTAAAATAATTTTGATAAATTTTGGTGCCCCTCTCCAATTCGGGGCATCCCTGACGCGAACGGCGCGACGTTTGACATATTTAAACCACACCATTAGATTCCTCATATTGTGGGATGATTATATATAAGTTTGGTGGCAATCGGCGACGAAAGTTTGTTCTGCCCCTCCCCTTTTCTGCCCCTGACAACAACGGCGTCACTTTAGAAAATACTAACCCTCGCCATTATCTTTCTCGTAAAAAGTTACCCCTATTAGACCCCTTTTGTGCCATCTAGGTGGTCCCCTGTGAATTTCTATAGAACACAGACAGACAGATATTCGCAAATATAGATATAGAAGATAACGTGATGGACGAGCAGAATACATCTCATATAGTGTGTGATATTTTCACTCACGGTGAACTGGTTGTTTCTATGTAAAGGGGGTCTTGTCTTTATATTAGCATACCATTTATCACATTGCCTTGCATTTTGTCCATGACCAATGCTGAATCGATTCGAGAATGAAACATCGGCATTTTGTTGATTTTTGGAAGATAGATACATACGTTTCATAATAAAGTTCCCCAATGGCTTATTTTACATGCAGTACTGCAAAATATTTAAGACAGCAAACATAGTAACTATTCAACCGAGCCAATTACATTGGCCTTTTGAATAGTTGGCAGCTTTGGTGGTTTTCTGTATGCTATTTAATGTTTTGAGTTACAATGAGTATATAAGATGTCTAAATGTATTGTGGCCAAATTGGTTGCCATCTCAAATTAGCTGAAGGGAGAAAAGTAGTTTTATCTAGGTTTTAAGTGGATTTTATGAGTTTAATGCAATCAAACCTCAAATTTGATATATCAGTTTGATACCTAGCGACTGTGCGGATATATGTGTATCCAATTGATATATGTCTAGTTCACACTTATACCACCCAGCCACGAATTATAGTATCGTATATTTAGTACGGTAAGTGCCATTGATATATTGTTGGTTTCGGTAATTTTTTGGCAATTTTTAAGTCGCTAATGTTTTTTCTTCAGGGACAATTTGCTCCTTGATGGGAAATCCCATCATAGAATGCTATGGAAAATAATATAAATGATGTATGTGGCTACCACGTAGATATATTAAAGTAAGTTTCAAATAGAGGCAAAAATGTCAGTAATATGGCTGAACCCAAAAACTGTGTTTTGGTCCCTAATATATATGTGTAAAATGACCAATGAATTCCTCACCAAACAGTACTTCTGAATCACTATCAAACAGAAACTGATCCCCAATTCCACAAAGAGCCTAATAGCGAGACGACTAATATTAACCCAAAGGCACTATTCTACACACAAGTTTGGAACCACATATGTCCAATATTATATTGTTGGGTGCCAACAAGGGCTGAAAATGTGTTTAATGAATGTAATGCAAGTCCTCGGAAGACAGGGGTTTGTTTGGAAATACAATGTGAAGAATACATGTACAATTTTAATTAAACATGCTCATCTGATATGCAACTGGGACCCTCTCCTGTTCGCAAAGCCAGGTTTATATAACCACATGTATATCATTGACATGAAAATACTAGATATATAAACATTCAACAAGGAAGTTTATATTTCACGAGTCTTCGCTAATTTGTGACTTATGGTATATGGAATCGAGTGAATACTAAAAATGCCACATAACTCAACATGGTCACCTCTGATGTTCGGGGACTTTTAGTATAGCGTTATTTTGCATCAGCGGACAAAAACCCTTTTCAGTTATATTTATTTCCTTATTTTGCCTGGTTTTTGAATTTATTTTCCTGCACTATTCGCGCCATCTTATTTTGAGATTCGACAGCGTAAAAAAAATAAACACCGAGAACGAGATGTGACGCCAAACCACATTCAAAAGTGATTGCAGAATGTGAATGGGGTTTAATTAGTAGTTTAGTATTTGTTCTCAGGTGCCTGTGACCAGACTCATGTCCCAATCACTATGTTATCAATTATAGTCTGCAGTTACACACGGACATCCTATATACAGTGTGCTATGGTACATACTCCCACATACTGGTCCCCATAATTCAGTCTGTTCTCCCGAAAATCTGCGCATTATCTGCTTATAATATAATTTATTTTAGGTAGGTAATCTGCTTAGAAAATCGCCCAGTTTGAGTCGATAATGTGCTGAAAATTAGGGCGTTTTAGTCATATTATCGTCTCATAATGAGGCGATTCTAAGCTGTTTTTGTGACATTTATGGACATTTACACAAATAAGCCAACTCACGACTTTTCTGATGTACACTCTTTAACATGTGTTTTCACTGTGCCCCGCGCCATTAAACGATATAACGGCGATGAGTTCATTATCTGCTTAGTTCAGAATCAAATAATCGCACTTTGCACATATTGTACATTATAAGTCGATTATGTGCGAATTTGCGCGAAGATATGTTGCAGAATTATGATAGAATATCAAAATTCTTTCCAACTTAGCTTATTGTACTGCATAAAACTCCGTGCAATGCTTATCCCCCTTGATATCTCGATGAGACCGCTGCCACAGACGGGACACGTTTCCCGCAATTTATGGACTTCTGCGATAGTACTGTATACACTAATCAACTAGAGCCACATATTGCCATTACCAAGCTCCCAACATATCGAACGGTTGTGTAATTTCGTATCTTAAGTTTGGAAAGTCCCACTAGAACCAAAGAACTATTTTTCGCACTTTGGTTCTCCTGTTATTTTGTCAACAAAAATGTCTAAATTCACAAGGAAAATAACACGCATGGCAAACTATCAGTCTAGTCAAACACGAGGGTTCTATTTGGCTGCCATTTTGCTGAGTAGCATGCGGAAAACGTCACCAAGACCTGTCTATAAACAGCTCTAAATCTCCATTCGGACAATAAGTGCTTAGTGGGGGGAGTTCTTCACAACAATTGTCATTGGTGGTGGGCTCGTGTTCGCCATTCTTACTGGAAAAAACACGTGCTAAATATAGAAAACTAGACTAGTACTCAGTCGGCTACATCGTCGGAAGTATGAGTGCTACGCTCTGGTAGCGATTGGTATTGTACATCTTTCTGCTCTGTGATTATGTGATTGTGGAAACGAAATCGAAGACGCCCACCGTTACTTTTTCTTATGTCCACTATACCAAACAGACTTAGAACAAAAGGCATCACTATATACAATATCACTTACCTAAAAGGTACACCAAACATTAGTAATAACAACAACAAAAAATATTTGCAGAAGTCCAAAAATATATAGTTGCTACAAACCTCTTTACCAATTAACAAATGTACCACCTCTGGATCAACGTCACGATCGCCATAATTGTAGTACCCCAAAAGCTACTAAACTAACTAATGCATCTCTCCAATATCTACAATCAGTAATCAATCTAAATGAACTCACATATCGAACCTGGATCTGGTAACACATAAAACAATTTAAACATATTATATACCATCTTATTATAATAATGTGTTGTAATTGTATGGGGAGAGGAGCTACCTAAGTTGTATAACTTGTGCCCCAATCCCAATTGTACATTAATGATACTATAAAATATGGTTAAACTAATCTTTATGCTCGTAACAAGTTGACAAAGGAACACTTTATAGATGGTTTATATTATTCTGGGTGACCTTTGGTGGAACAGTATAGTAATCAAGAATGATATTATCGGGGACGCAGTTGCGTTCGTATCTTTTCTAAGTAGGAAAATGAACAACCCTTTGACAGGCAGATCAATGCTACAGTTATATGATAACGATCAATATCAGGATCAATATCTGCATTCAATTGTCATCTGATGATTCGAAAAGTGTTGTGTAATTGACTCTAATGTTAATCGTACAGTTATTCACACTATTTAAAACTAAAACATTGAATGGGTGACATAAAAAGGTTGATATTTTACTGGTAGCTTGTGTGTCAGATCAGGTATCGAAAACTGTGACTTTGAGAATTCGAGAGCTGCATTTGCGCTATTATCGACCGAATTAAGGAGCAAAATTGTGCTTTGGCTTGGAATCCTCGCAGCAATAGTTTGTGCAAGAAATCGATAGTTGAGTGCGGCTCACGAAAGTTTGCAAACAACACAGTCGCTAACACAGCTGTCATTGCAACGAGGAAAATTGTTCTACGTTTTAGAATTTAAAATTAAATTGTTCAGACTTCTCTATTGATATAATTGTTCTTCTCTGGTGTCAGACACCAACTCCCTCCTCCGTTTCTACTTGAATATAATTAAAAACAATTCAATTATTTCTATGTTGTGATACCTACTGTGTGAATATCGACAGACTGCTCGAGTGGTGATACATTGAGCACTTATTCAGTTTATAAACTATCCTCGATAATCCACAAGTTTGATACTTTGTATATTATAGAGGTCGTGGAATTTTTCTCACAATGTCGCAATATCGAGCTGGGACTATCGCATACGGTAAGGTACAATAGATTGTTAGGGAAGTATTTAAAAAGAAACAATTTACTCCCTGTGCCGTTTGTTCAATGTTATAAACTTCTCAGGTATTCAACGGGTGGAATACGGGCGTATTCTGTTATAGGGGTAATGTAGTCTATACATTGAAGCGGTAGCGGTCGATCTCGTTGGCGTCATTGAAATGTGTCATATTATGGCCGATGGGGTCATTGTCACAAGGCATCGATCACATTCGTAGCCAGCTTTTTAAATCGACCACAAGTGTAGCCAGCTTTTCTATGGCGATCACATTTGTAGGCAGCTTTTCATATTCAAGCAAGCCTCAATGAACAACCTTAGGTTAATCTCATTTTTTCTGAGTTGACGGATGAAAAGCAACTTGAATTTTAATTTGTTACAAGTTCATCTAATAACCTGAGGTTTCCGATAAATGTCATTAGAAAGCTCGAATTATATTCCAATATTAGTTGATAAACAAGTAAGTTTTGGAGCATGACGTCGACATTTTAGTCACGAACGCAATGACGTCATATTTCGCGCCATGTAAAGCATGGAATTAGAAAAGCTGGCTACGAATGTGATCGCCGGTGGGAAGCTGGTTACATTTGTGATCGATTTAAAAAGCTGGCTACGAATGTGACCATATCCTCGTGACAATCACCCCATCGGCCATAGCATGTGTATCTCTGTTGGAGAGACAACACTTCATGGCATACACGTACTTGTACATTCAAGTAACGAGTGTATTGGTCAATATTACTTAACGAGGTTCCTCGTCGCATTCCGTCGCTTTTGAATTTTTCTCAGTATCGAAATAGGTCGATAAATATCTGAACTACCTTTCTACGAGCATTATGTAACTCAAAAAGACCCATTGAGGTAATGAAAAATACAACTGTGAATACGGTGTTTGGGACCAAAAACACAAAACAGCCATTTGCACGACATGGTACAGAAAAGAGCCTTCCGCGCTAGTCTAATCCTGATATGGTCGCAATAAAGAGCGTTTCCGTAGACAAAAATGTGGAGGTTCGAATGAGCCATGTCCGTTATACCATGCCCATATACTAGCATATTGGGTAATATCGTTTGAGCAACAAAGAACGCTTTTTATGTTTACCATCATAATATAAACAAACACCAGGAAAGTAACTTTTTATGCTTTTGTTTACATAACAATGGTCAAGCATATGGCAATAACATACTGTTTATGCGATATTTCTTATTTGTACACGGACAAAGTCTGTCTACATTTTAATATTCTTTCCGTTTGTGGCGGTTTTTGACCGGTGGAAATATTTTCACAGGATACCCACCGCCAAGGCCCCCCGTACCTTTAAAGACATATGGCGGTTTGTGCTCCAAAAAACACATAATATTATTCGCTTTTGAATTTTGTCCGGTGTCGAAATAGGTCGATAACTATCTGAATTACCTTTCTACGAACATTGTGTAACCCAAACAGACGCATTGAAGTAATGAAAACTACAACTGTGAATATGGTGTTTGGGTGCCAAACACAAAACAGCCATTTGTACGATATGGAACAGAAAAGAGCGTTCCGTGTTATTCTATTCCTAAAATGGTAGCAATAAAGAGTGTTTGTCTGACTTTGGCGAACAGTTGAAAACAGCTGAAAAATGGCTGTGACTTTGGCAAGTGTTTTCAGGGCATATGAAGCCGGTATATCAATAGTTCGTTTATTTATCGAACTATATCGTATCTTTCGTTCCATATTACGTATACAAAATTTGGAGGTTAGAATGAGCCATGTCCGTTTAAAGCCACATGGCGGTTTGCGCTCCAAATACAAAAAATATTATTAGCTTTTGAATTTTTCCCACTATCGAAATAGGTCGATACATATCTTAACTACCTTTCTACGAGCATTCTGTAACAAAAAAAGACGCATTGAAGTAATGAGAAATGCAACTACGAACAATTAAGGGTCCCAAACAAAAAACAGCCATTTGCACAACATGGAACAGAAAAGAGCGTTCCGTGGTAATCAATTCCTGATATGGTAGCAACAAAGGCCGTTTATCTGACATGGGGCGGAAACATTAAAAACGGCTGGAAAATGGCTTTGGCAAGTGTTTAATATAGCATATGAAGCCGGCAGATCAATATTTCTTGTCGACCCACCGTAGGTTACACTGGTGTAAATGTTTTCCATAGGCCTCAGTGCTAACGTTTTAGCGTATAGTGTTGGCAATATAAATGTTGGGTCCAAAATTTTCTTTAAATCTGAAAAATTGACATTTTGGGAAACTTTTTACAAAAAAATCATGTCTGTCTAGCAGGGAATTCGCCTTTAAATCTTATGTTTTCGTAACTAGTGTCAGAACCGCATAAAAAAATACAGTCATATTTTAGACCACACCAAAAAATTCAAACTTCACTACAAAGGGTTAATTCCTGTGCCAATGGTTATTTTACCTATGGGAAATCATAGGGAAGAGGTGTGATGATTTTTTTATGTGAAAAGCACACAAGGCTATTGACCAATCAGGGCCCAGTGTCTATTTTATTCTCTCCTATATATTCCTCCCGCATCCGCTAGATGTCACTCGGAACCTTATTTACACCAGTGTAACCTAAAGCGATAGCCCGCTTTTTCGCGGAATAATTGTAACTCCCTACATTTCTTCAGAATTGCCCACCAATGGAAAAAATGTGTTCAAAAACAATATCACTTCTGTGGTTCTTTATTTATCACACACAATTCAACCCCACCCCCTTTAACAAATTATTCATCAAAAAAGCACAATTTTCCACCACCAGTCATGTTCAGGCCCCATTTTCACTCAGTTTTAGGGGTCTGGTGTTGCAAACTTGGATCAGCTATGGAAGACTGTACAATATTCTTTCCATGAGAGAACTTCTGGTGATGTGATGTCATTGAGTCCAGATCTGATCAGCTGAGCATCAAGCGCATGACTTTATCAGCACATTGAAGAATACAATATGACATTTTCAGGTCTGCAAGGGTGATCCAAGATAACTGGATGTGGGTGTATATTGAATTAGTTGAATAAAGATATGCTCTCTTTGAATTGCTGAAGCATTTTCTTAAATGTGTCCAAGTTTTAGTGCTATTAACCTTCAAATGACCATACCCACCAGTGGAAATGACACACTTTTATGATATATATCTGTATATCACTGGCTATAAAATCCAAAATACTTGTTAGATTAGGTTCTTATAACAATTGATATATGTGTCGTTGACATGCTCATGTTATGGGTCATTTGCATTATCATGTGACTATTACCACCTTGAAAAATTTGAAAATACCTTGAAAAATTGGCATTTTTTATGAAAAATCTTACTATTTTTTTTGGCTGATGTAAGTGAAAGAAGACATCAGCAGCAAGAATAGCCACACCAAGCATGAGATATTCATTGGACTGAAAGACCAGGCTCTGTAAAATGCATTAAAATGCTTTAAAGTGACTCCCAGGAATCAAAAATGATAAAAAGCTATTTTTTCCCTTTAGGTTACACTGGTGTAAATGTTTTCCATAGGCCTCAGTGCTAGCGTTTTAGCGTATAGTGTTGGCAATATAAATGTTGGGTCCAAAATGTTCTTTAAATCTGAAAAATTGACATTTTGGGAAACTTTTTACACAAAAAAATCATGTCTGTCTAGCAGGGAATTCGCCTTTAAATCTTATGTTTTCGTAACTAGTGTCAGAACCGCATAAAAAAATACAGTCATATTTTAGACCACACCAAAAAATTCAAACTTCACTACAAAGGGTTAATTCCTGTGCCAATGGTTATTTTACCTATGGGAAATCATAGGGAAGAGGTGTGATGATTTTTTTATGTGAAAAGCACACAAGGCTATTGACCAATCAGGGCCCAGTGTCTATTTTATTCTCTCCTATATATTCCTCCCGCATCCGCTAGATGTCACTCGGAACCTTATTTACACCAGTGTAACCCGTATCCATCCCTCCAAATTACGTAGACAGAATTTGGAGGTCCAAATGATCAATGTCCGTTTAATTACAGCTGTGTTGGTTGTTGCAAACTGACTACGCACGAGGGATATTACTGTCGTTTTGCATAACGTTCATGCAAAATGTGTCGGTCTAAAGAGGTATCTGTTATGAACTATTTGCGACTTTTGACACCATGGTTTCAACAGAGCTGCTATATGGGTGCGAAGTGTGGATTATTGGAGTCAACTCGACTATATATAAACCACGTTGGTGAATACAAGCCCTGGTGTGATCTTCACCAACCTGGTTTATTTATTTTATAAACTAGGTGGTTCATTTCATAGCGGTATAAAAACAAACCAGCCAAAATGTATTGACAGGTGTCAATTGGGACAAACTATAAAGTGTAAGCCGAGGCCGGTTCCAAATGAATTGTGTAAACTTGGGTGTTATGTCGCGTTTCCTTCATTGTTTCTCATTGGATTTGAATGAAATTTGGAATTGAAGTCCGTGTGGAATACGTAAACCTTTCGAATTAAACAAAATGTATTAATTCTTTGTAAAATAATTCATGAGTAACATATCGGCAGGCCGGTACATGTGTTTTGAAATCCCATTGAACGGATCAGCTGCTGGTCTTAAAGGTGGACTGTACACCAATCAATCCGGCCATTTATGGGACCATCTTCTATTATACTCAACGGAATATATTCAATATACTCAACAAATTAATGAATTTGAGCCATGGATTAGTGCAAAATACACTCATTTGCTTTATGAGCGATGCAAACAACATTATAACTATAATGCAAATGAGTTAATGTCTCGAGTCATAGACTCATTTTCATTATAATTACCTTGGTGTTTGTATATGACCCACGTATTATTTTCATTTGAGAAATTATGTAGATGACAAAGGAAATTGTCCAAAGTCGTATATGTATATTAATCTGCTGATTAGATTGGAATAAATATATTGATTTAACTTTCCGTATGACCCCGATAGTTGTACGACTCAATGGCATATATGAAACAAGCTCCCGGGCGATTAAAATAACAAGCAACAATAATATGAATTATTGTGAATAACCTTTACGTTACTGCATCGACCATTTTAATGGGCTTTTCCAGTTTTCTTAATTGGAAATTATTTCCATTGCTAATTGCAAAAAATAACAACTTCAAGGTTCTTTAATATATATTATGCGGCAGAACATTACTCAGATCTCAGAGCTCGGCAATTATAACATCACTTTCTTCCACACTATCCAGAAATAACTAGATTCTTACATCGAAAAGAAAGACCGGACAGTTTCAGATGTAATTTCACTTTGATTGTATTGTTGGTATATATACTGTATGTGTATCTTAGTGAGCGTACTTCACTGTATTATATAATTCTAACTAAGGAGCTTACTGAGGCTAGTATGCGTAACATGAATGGGAGTCGAGGTAAGTGGATCTTATATTATTACTATTTATTTGGGTATTTTTCCTGGGGGTTTTATTTATCATTTTCGTGTTGTACAAGCCACTTTTACAATCGACAACGAAGATGGATGCTCACGAAAATTGATTTTAACGAAAGCTTTGATAATTGACAATCGAAATCGAACAATGGCAACGGTAAGAATAAATGTATCTATGAAACATTCTTCATTCTTCACAACGCATCGAAGTTAGTGCATGTTAGGAAAGCTGTGACGATGCACGAAGAAAGAAAACTTTTTAACCTTTTTGTATGTAATATAGTTCGATGTGTTGATTGAATCCTTAAACTATAAAGGAGGTTATTAAAATGTTAAAGATGAATGAAGGGCACCAAACAAGATAGTTAAGTTTCTGTAGTATATTAAAACACGTGTGTAGAACAAGAAGTGCCTGATAAACACATTCTGTAAATTTGCATCGATTAATTTCGATAGAGGGTCAGAATAAGATATTATGTTTGTGTTTTATTTATCCATGTTAGAATAGGCCTACAGTCCCACTGCGATGGTTTATAATCCCCTAATGTTTTACATTTTCCGTGGGGTGCATCCTGTGATATGTGGTTTAGTGATCCTGGTTTTACTAGGGCAGTCTTACCACTTCAGGCATCGACCTGCGGGTACGGCTTCGCTCATGATTCACTTCGCTCCTCCAAGACCGGTGAATGAGTTGACCAGACTCAATCGGCTAGTCACGCATCTCCATAGTGTTTCAGATTAAATTTCTGTCATCTGTTGAAGTGTTTTTCCTTGTCATCTTGATGATTGTTAAATGTTTCAACCTAGTACTGTCCACACATATCCCACGGTGGTGAGGTAAAATTAGCGTCGCCGCTTTCACTGACTACTATTTAGATAAAAACGATACTAGTAATAGCCGAAAAGCCAACGCATCAGTATTCAGTTATGAGTAATACTAATTTCGACCATTCTAAAACATATGAATCGGCATGCCATTTTAAGACATAAAAGAACAGTTAAAACTCAAATTTATGTACATGTAGAAGTAAAACATCTTAATGGCATCTTTTGGTAACCAGTAAGGCGTGAAATTGTTCAGTCACTTGAAAACACAGTTTTTGTTTTAACAGGTGAATCTGTACATCACGACAATGTATCAATAACAGCTGGTTGGGATTGAAACCTTCAAGACAACCGCAGATCCCGCAATAACTGTGATGATTTGGCGACAATGTCCTCCTATATGTAGTCGCACATTTTTCGATGAATTTTGACAGCATGATGCATCAAACTGTGTATACTGGTATCACGACACATAGTATCCATATCAGTGAGTCAGCCTAAGATAGTTTGATAAGAACATAAAACCAATAGTGCACTTACGGTCCGTAAATTGTCGTAATAACTTGGCGATAATATGGCGAATAACGACAATGTCTCATATCCACACGTTGCAATGGAAATTGATGAACACGGGATGAATCGTTCCGTGTAATTGTAATAGTTGTACTTGTAAGTTAGAATTGTAGATATATGATCATCCGTCACTGCGAGGCGTCAGTTCATTGTTTACGATGTTATTGACATTGCAGCTCTTGTGAATTACTTTGGTGCGAACAATATATCCTCTCGTGTAAATGTACATGCGTGTGCTTTGAAACAATCAGAACGCTGTCAACTGGACTGAACAGTTCAAGTTAAAAACAACACTGTCAATATTCTAATAGCTGCTGTTGTTGCTTTTGATATTATTGTTACCAGTGGTTGACATCGAAGCTCTTGATAAGTGTACCTGTATCCTCTTGTGTCAGTAAATGTGTTAGTCCAAGTCTTCTTGTACTAAAACCAGCTAAGATATTGGGATGGCGATTTGCTGTTTTAGTCCAAGCCCGTCCTATATGCTCTCTTATGACAGAGCTTAAGCGTTAGTGACCCGCTCAAATAAAACCACAATTATATGAAATAAAATATCACAATTGCGACAATAAACGGATATTTTCCGCAGAAGACATGCTATTTTATCTGAAACCCACATCAGTTGTGAATTTAAAACGGTAATTTAATGCGAAAAGAGACATTTACCTCAATGTTTACAATTTTTTTAAAGTATGCGAACTCGGTTGACCTCGCGAACTGTGTTCGGCATTTTCCGTTGAAAATATTCCGTAGATTTTGGACAACAGCGCAAATTACGATGAATTCTCCATTGTAATCGTAATTATGTATGTCAATAAATAAAATAATAAATAGATTAATTAAACATTGGAGATATAAATGTAATACACTAAATAAATTACGGGAATTAGAACCCTCTCAACGTTTAAAACAGTGTAAACACAAGTTACGAGCATTAGATATAATATGCCTTATATGGTGCTACATTTCACCCATATTTGGTGGACTTCCGCGAAATTAAGATATATACTAAGCGAACAGGGCAATATACTGCTCTTGTTAAGCACACAAAAAATCAAATCAAATTTGTATAAATTTTTAACCTTAAGTTTGAAAAGTCCCACTAAAACGGAAGAACTATATTTCGTAACTGTGTGATTCGGTTCTCCGATTATTTTATCAACACAGATGTCAAAATGCACATCACACGCATGGCAAGTCAGACACAAGAGTTCTAATTTGCTCCAATTTTGACAAGTTGCTTGCGAAAATTGTCAACAAAACTACCGTTCTGATCCTCCATTATGTCATTAAGTTTTTAGTGCGGGAATTGTTCTGAAAGCACATAGAAAACTGGACTTTCGGGCGATCTGTTTTCGCCATTTTTTTTCGGAAAACCCGCGCTATATATAGAAACGGAAAGTAGTTTTCCCAGAACAAACAGCGGATTATGCCGAACTTATTCGGACCACTTCGGCTTTCGGTTAAAACGTAAACAAACAGAGAAACAAATCGATGTTTGTGGCAATCAACCGGAATATTCTATGTGTAATTTAACATTAAAGTTAGATTATTATACACCATTATAACCATAAGATGTAAGCCTTTCCGATGTATATAGCATCATGTATTGATTTGCTAGGTAAATCGAGTAAAATACACCACAAATTCCCGCCACAGATCGTGGGCGTAACTCGTGTGATAGGAATGGTATACAAGCGGGCTTGGACTAAAAACAGCTAATCGCCATCCCAATATTCTAGCTGGTTTTAGTACAAGAAGACCTGGACTATAAATGTGTCTGTGTTTTCATATAGTCACAGCACTGTCAATTTCAACATGAACGCTGAGATGAATGAGGACAAGTCATAGCCGACTGGCCGACAGCTCGAAGACAACCCAGTTGTCACAATATAGCGAAAGAAATAACAAAATGTATTCAAAATACATGGAAAATAAATATACTCTACATGTATATGTAACATTTCAAGGACCCGCTTACCATCGGGTTTGCGCCAGCCTTGGTGTTTGGAAAATTCTAAACGAATAAGCTTACAACAATTAGAAGATTGAAATCTTCCCGTGATTACACACGATAAATAGTGTTAAAACTAATTGTACATGTTAATGTACTGAGACATTGTCTCGCAGTATAAACTCTTCATCCACAAACCTGAAAATTCCAAACTCAAGTGACCTGCTAAATTGGTCTACTCTAGCTATCGAAATGGCAAACATTTCCAACTAGCTATGCGTGTGCTTTGTATATAAACGAGGGCCCACTGATATTCAAATTGAATTCATCCATTTATTTGGGAAATTCATTGGGTGACACGGTCAACTTATCTGTAAGACACATATAGAGCCCACTAATATTATTTGATATTATGCTCTGTCTTGCCTGATTATATACACATGTGAGCCAACTGGAATGCACCATTATCTCAAAGCATATAGCCATGGAGAGCGGTGTGTTCTATGCTCTTACACGCTATTTTGGAATTAACATATACATGTAATACCAGATGCCATCAAATATGGCGTACTATACACAAATTTATCTGGAAATGTATATGCTTGGTGTGTCAAAACATCGAAAAACAAAACTATTGAACTGTTGGGCATATATTCCCACAATCTACAAACATAAAAACTTCACCAAAATTTCGAAATCTCTATAATATATTCTCACAAGAGATACAAGCTATACCTGGAAGTATTTCCACATCACAGTGGCTGATTGTGCAATGTAAACACCATGACAAGCAAATCACGTCATTAATCACCAACTCCAATAGAGTAGGATATCAATTTCCCATCATTAAAGTTACAGAGGGCACAATGCCCACCACATGCTGATTCTGGCATGCAACTGTCTGAACAAGATTAAATCAGTTCCTTCCAGAACACATGTACTCTGGGTATATATCATATAGGAAAACTGATATACTTCACACTCAATGTGTCAGCCCTAGTAAAGCGCTGTTGTAAAGACAGGTCAAGCCATTCTAGGTTGCATATAATATGCAAATACATAACAATTTCTGCATCTAAAATGCAACAAATAGGCATAAACTATGCTGGTTTAAACTATGACTGTCACATTACTAACTCATTTGACTCAAAGTGCAAAACTTGGGTGTGATACGACCGACTGCTCTAATGAAATAAGCAGCACGATGGAATCTATAAATTCCGAGCTCAGAATACTCATTAAAGTGGCATATCATATGCCGAATTATAAAATTGGCACATATCGTGCATGCCCAAAAATATTGGGTGCTTCTGGCCTAGAAAAATCAGGCCAACTACATTTAAAATAGGCAAACTATGCCGATCTAAATTATCACGCGTTTCCTGATGAGATTCAGCGTTATCGCTAGTATACTATAGTGAAAAAGTGAATCGAAACATATGCTCAATTTAAAATATGACCATCCGGGCAATGTAGGAACATGGGACACAGACCACTAATCTGTTGGTGATTGTTGAGTATATTTCACAATCAAAAATTAAAAAATATTAATGATTAAGCCGGTTTTCGCACATTTACAACTTGCCCGGTTCACAAAGGAACCGAAAACAGACCGTCTTCACATTAGTTCACAACTGTGCAGGTCGCATTTTCCAGAAAAATAATAGATTGTAGAGCGCCCCGATGAAATATGCAAAATGACAAAAGAAAATTCGTTAGTGATAAAGACACCGTAATTTAATAAGAAATGTCAAGTATTGCATGTATAATTATATGCTTTTTAATAGTTCGAAACTGATCTTGACCTCCAATCTATGTGACATGACTATAGAAGGTATGCATTGGGGTGATCACCGTGGATTGAACAGCTGCACCCGCCGCTTTTAACCGGGACAGTCTCGCAATGTCGCGTGGTTCAATTTGCAACCCGTTCCTTGGCTTGGAGTTCCACAAGTTGTGCCTCTGGGGAGGAATCATGACCCACCGGTCCGAGCATGATTCGTCCCTTTGAGAACATTTTGTAATCTGAAAATGAAAAAGTATATTTTCAGCAAACCCAAGCCTCGCTTATTTGTTCATAATTGATTACCAGTTATTCGCTGGCCATCACAGAGGGAGCAGGGCATTTTTAATCCAAACCTGTCTGAAAAAGCAGCACAATCCTAGAAACTATAGGGCAATATGCACGTTCAGGCCTTGATTTGTATCTGGTTTGTTTGCTTTGTTTTATAATTGATTAGAAGTGTTTGATTGGCGACAAGTGAGGGTCCCAGACCCATGCACCGGTCGACAATGTTTCGGCCTGGTGGGTGAAGTGTATTTATAAAATATTTATCAGCTAGATGTTATAGATTGATAAAGCTTACAGTCCGATATGGTTTCCGTGTGGGTCGGGTGCATCGCGAGCTCAACCTTGTGAACATACAGAGAGCCACTGGCACAGTTCTTTGATGAGATTAAAGAGTACAAGAGTCCTCGTGCTGGGAATTCCAAGGACGCTGGCAGCAAACGTGTTCTCAGTAGATACACATCGATCAGAAAAAATAACCGTGGGCTGTTAGACATACAGCCGTCTTTTCAACAAGTAAAATTGATCAAATCTTTAGAAACTCGGATTATCTTTTTTCCTCAGACTATTCTGTTAATTTGCTGTCCTGGTGTCACTCGAAAACCCCCCTCACTCCGTTCGTACTTGAAGATAATTCAGGAAACTTTAGTATCAGTTGATTCAATATTGTGACACGCACTTTCACATTTGTGTATGTAGGATGAGATTCTACTTCAGTTGAAATAACTCGTCCACTGATCAATACTGTAAACTATCCGCGATCACCCACGATGCTGATATTTCGTTCCTGTGTTTTATCAATAACTGTATTTCGACAGCGTTTGCTTCTTTCACTCGCCCTTGTACATTTTATACAGGTTGTAGAGTGCTCGCATTTTAGTCTATATCTGTCAATGTCTGAGAAATCATTTTATGAGAAATATAGTGGTGCAGATTAAAATGTTCTAACGTGGGTATATAATTAGTTGGTTAGTTAAATTATTATAGTGCCCTTTTAATTAATACATCTGATGTCTATATATAGCCGGACAAACGAACAAATAGACAAATAAAATTGAGATTTATTACTATAAAGCATTCTAGTTCTAAAGTGTATGGTTTCTGTGAGCACCTTTAATATTTTGTCAAACCATATCAGCGCATTTCTCTATGGCTTCGCTGAAGTTCGGAAATGGCCGGGTCGCATTTTCATCAAAGTTATCTGCCTTATATAATAATATTATCATTTTTCTAGTTGAAGTTATTCTCTGATGAGCATTGGTAACTTTGTGACAAAAACACGTCAGATTTTTTAAACGACTTGCAAATGTAACGTTGTAACCATTTTTTAACAAGGATGGGGGGAAAATTTCATGTTTATAGTTGCGGTTATTCGCAGATAAGCATTTGTAACTATGTGACAAAAAACACGTCAGAATTTTTAAACGACTTCCAAACGTAACTTTGTAACCCTTTTTAAACAAGGATAGGTGAAATATTTTAATTTTTCTTGTTGGAGTTATTCTCTGATAAGCATTGGCAACGATGTGACAAAAACACGTCGCATATTTGAAACGACTTGCAAATGTAACTTTGTAACCCTTTTTTAACAAGGACCTATGAAATATTTTCATTTTTCTAGTTGGAGTTATTCTCTGATAAGCATTTGTAACCATGTGACAAAAAAAACACGTCGGATTTTTTAAATATCTTCCAAATGTAACTTTGTAAACCTTTTTAAGCAAGGATGGGTGAAATATTTCATTTTTATACCCCCAGAAACAAAGATGTGGTGGGGGTATACTGGAATCAGCTGTCCGTCCGTCCATCATCCGTCCGTGGACATACATTTGTCCGGAGTTTTTCTCAGTCGTTTTTCGATCAATTTTCGTGAAACTTAGCAAATACATCAACCACCATGGGAACCTGTGCACCTGCGATTATGACGTCTGTTGGACTTTTTTTGGTGGAGTTATCCCCCCTTTTTCTACTTAGAAAATGTTCGCAACATGTATAATTTTGTCAGATCTTTTATTCCTACATTTTTAGGTCAATTTGTTTTATACTAGGCACAGATATTTAATACCATGTGAACCTCTGCACCTGCGATTATGACGTCTGTCCGACTTTTTGGGTGGAGCTATCCTCCTTTTTCGACTTAGAAATGTTTTTGCAGCATGCATAATTTTGTCCGAGCTTTTATTCCTACATTTTTAGGTCAATGTTTTTTATCTTGGCACTGATATTTAGTACCAATGGAACCTGTGCACCTGCGATTATGATGTCTGTCCGACTTGTTTGTGTGGAGTTCTTCCCCTTTTTGTACTTAGAACATTTTCGCAACATGCATAATTTTGTCCGAGCTTTTATTCCTATATTTTTCGGTCAATAGGTTTAAGATTAGGGTTAGGGTTGTGCACCTGAAATGGGAACTGTTATTTTATTATTTAACTAAATGTTTACTGACATGTGAAACATCTTAGTATTTTAAAAACACGGGGTATCCTTAGTCCCATGGGACAGTCACACCTCTAGTTCTAGTTGGAGTTATTCTCTGATAAGCATTGGTTGATATATTGATATATTGATTGGGGTTTAACGTCGTTTTAGCCAGAAGTGAGAGGATATAACTCAACTCTGCGCAGAACAATCCCGCAAATTGGTCAGACCAAACCAGCACCCACCCCACTAGATTTAATAAGTAACTGTTATATAGTATAGAGTTATCCGGCGATAATCAATAATTTAAAATTGACCATTACATCGCTGAAACTGAAGATCATTCTGATACAAGTTGCATTTTATATACCAACTCAGTAATTTGGGGCGGCAAGCTCAGGTGATGAACTCAATAAGCGAACATATACGATGTTTGTTGCGATCATAATCCGAACATTCCCAGTGTAAATCGAACTTCAGCAGTCCACAGTTCAGGTCAGTGATACTGATAGTAATATTTATCTACCGTTACATGATTGACAATCTTCGTAATTAGATTACCTGTTTACTTTCCACACAATCAGCGACATTCCGCTTACACGTGCTTCTGTTTTCATTAAGTTAGCTAAAACGTACCTGACATCTTCGTACCCCAAGATAAAACAATTAACCAATGACGGGTGAAATACATGTATATAATTTGTATATACCCTATCATAATGTTTATATTATCTTCTGTAAATAACTCTTGATAATTATCTATATATTCATATGAATTCGAGAATAAATCATCATCGGTTATATATGCTGATATCTCTGTTTATATACCAACTGAAAAATATACTCTACCGACCATCTCTGACCCCTGTCCACAGAGCTCTAAATACGATAAATATATGGTATCCACTGGTGACGGTGGCACTGCATGACGAATTATGTGTGCCATACAAATGTTGCATCGTATAGTTATGTAAATTACTGCAATATATCAGAGACACGCTGTTCATATTTGGTGACATTTCAGATTACAGGGTGCTGCTAATGCGCCAATGCTGTACATTTTCCCGCCGGCGATGTGGATTGTATGGTTTGTGCCTGACTACAGCTCTCTTCTGTAAGTATATCCCTTTCTATACTGAAGACAATCTATCTTGGGATAAACACATAAGTTTAATATGCTCTAAACTTTCCAGTAATGTTGGAATTCTGAGAAAAATCAGTGACTTTGTTCCTACTGCTACATTGAAAACCGTATATATATCATTAATTATACCCTACCTGACCTACTGTAATGCAATCTGGAGCTCGTCAACCAAACAAAATCTTACTAAAATCAGAAAATTACAGGAGAATGCCCTAAAAATTATCTCAAATGGTACCAGTAATATTTCCATATATTGCAGACAAGCCAAACTACTAATGCTTGATGACATTGGGAACATGCAGCTAATTAGAATACTGCATGACTACCATACACATGCACTACCTGATTCCTTATCAAAATTATTCACAAACCTAGCAGATATACATAGCCATAATACTGGCTCAAAATCAAAAGGTAATCTTTATCATGAATTTAAAAGGACCAAACCCTAAAAAAACGCAATCTCAAACAAAGCCCGATCATTATGGAATAGCCTCCCTGAAGATTGCAGATTACAGATTACGCATTGAAACATGTATTGACTACCCCAAATATCTAAAAGATCACTTTATCAATGACTATTATCATAATTGATCCATATGTGTTAATGACCTTCTATATTATTCAAATTCTCAAAAAATAAAAAACAAACTTCCATATTCTTAGCCCAAATCAACTGAGCTCCACTGGTGATTCAGTCACATCCTTACACACTCATTAAATTGAAATAATAATGTTTCATGAAATCAAGTAACATATAGTTCTACTAATTATGAGCATATCTTCAACATATTATGCACACCATTTACCATCCCCCCCCCCCACTCCTCCCCATCCTACATCTCTTTCTTTCTCTCTCTCTCTCTCTCTCTCTCTCTCTCTGAACTGTTCTCCCCTTGCTCTTGCATGTAGTTTATGTCTATATTATAATTATTGTATTATTATAGGGCTCTGACCCATAAGCCATGGCTTCCACAGAGCTCCATTACCATATTGTAACTTATGAATTGATTATCAAATAAAATCACTTGAGTTTGTTTGAGTTTGAGTTTGAATGGATTCTCCCAGTACATTGGTCGTTTTGTCTAAACATTTTCTATGGAATAACTACGGTGCTTTAGTGGAAAGGGTTAAATCAACAGCCCTCTGTGTACACCACCCCCTCCCGACATTCACAAGTCAAAAGCCGGTGTCCATACTAGTCTTCCCATAAATTGCATCCATAGAGCACATCACGTCAACATATAGTGGGAAGATACAAGATTGAGAAGTGAGGAAATAACTCTGAATTATCTTTTTACAAGTGCATATAATATTCTGAGCATTCCAGTTGTTATAGAGATCTCTGTCACTCACGTTAGACCTATCAAAAGACTTGTTATGGCGTAAAACAACCCACCACACACCAGGGTCATTTGAATGAAGCATGTCTCGATAAAAAGCTATTGAATGCTGCTGATTTTGTAATAAACCAGTCTGAGTCACACCTATAGACTACAGGGCCATGATTATACGCCCACTTTAGTGTCTACGCCATCGCTTCAGAAGTTTGAAGGGCTGTTATATGATACTCGTGAATATTTTGAGTTAGATATGTTGTGCAGGAGTTGTAGGACATACGAACGAATGAAGCTATATGTGAATTTTGCAAATATCGATTAAACGGATGAGAAGGGTTCGATGTTTAAAATCGGGGTACATTTCTTGCTTATTTTTCTTATGTTTGTTTATAAATACGAGTTTTATCGAGCACTGATTGGTTTAGATGTAGTCTGAATTTCTACAGCTCATTCACTAGTTGATTCCGTCTGACAAACCTGTATACCTGTTTTAAATCAATTTTTTAATCCAAACCGCTTTGAGTTAGAGACTAAAAGGTGGGCGTATGTACCTGGCCCTAGATTATTGAACTAGCTTCGCGTTCGATGGTCTGAAACAAATAGAAGGGAATCATATTTCTTCGTAGGAGCAGTATCAGCGAATCACAACATTTCACAGTAAAAAGATGAAGTAAATCGGAAGATTGCCGGAATTCCTCCAGCGACCGCGATTCCAGTAAACCCCGCCACATAGCTAAGAATGACGTATACTAGATGTTCTATCTTATCCTGGTCACATGGCTAATTTGACACATTGTTTTCAAACTTAGAGATAACGACAATTAATTAAACACTAAAAAGGAGTCCACATTTGATCAACATTACATATCAAGGAAAATATAATTAAGTATTTAAAAGAATTTCAACAATTGGCATCTAATTTGTCACTAAACCGAAAATGAAAGGAGATATCTGTCATTCGTAAACCTATATATAATGCGAAATATATATATATATAGCTATATATATATATATATATATATATATATATATATATATATATATATATGAGTATATTTTATGCCTCCGAAACATGCTTGGGACTATACAACACCGCTTTATATCTATATCGTTGATTAATACAAACGTATGTAGGCTGTTTGGTCTGGTGTTTACTCAGACTGGTCATACGCCAAAAACCTTCGAAATAATATTTTGTCACTATTAGGCAATAGCCATAGCAAGGTCTTGTTTTGTAAGTTTCCACGGCCCCGATCTGTCCCAGTGTGCCACACGTACAACCCAAATGCCTTGGTATTCCGTTTATAGAGTGGTAAATGCTAACTGTTTTATGAGCATAAAATTTGCCATATTATGAGTTGATATTGGCATCGCCATTCCGAGTGAAAATAACAAACGCTGTCTAATAATAATGTCAGCCGGTCATCAAAACAGCCACTTAGAATGAATGAACGCTCAACGATATTCATATTCAGCTGTATATTTCAGCCGCTCTTTACCTCTACATTTGGACCATCCCTTCGTCAAGTTCAGTTAATCTTGAAACCACAACTCCAAAGTGCACAGAGAATACCAACAAGATCTACAACTCGGTAAGCTACAAATCCATTCTCACCCTAATTATAGTTAAGTAGTCTTGCTGATTTCGATGCGATGTTTGTGTGGCAAACCGATGCTGTTACGAAAAGGTAGCGTTATTTTACTTGAATTGTTATTGGCTGATTCGAACGCTTGACAGAACATCCGCTTTACCTGTGTGAAACATTTAAGAACTACGGCAGCGTAGAATCACCACACCACTTTTATTAACTTACTGTCCGACATATCCTCGCAGAAATACGCACGTAATCGACCTATTATGTGAAATTGGTACATAATGTGATTATTTTATTCAGAAATAAGCAGATAATGGACTCCTCGCCATTATTTCGTTTTATGGCGCGGGCCACACATGTTAAAGAGCGTAGACATGAAGGCCCAATTCGTCATATCAGGTTTAAACATAGTCTACGTAAACCTCTAGGTTTAAACCGCCGTGAGTCAGCAAAATCCGTGGTTTAAACCCGCGACCGCAGGTCTAAGTGACTCATTTGTTATCTCCGGTTTAAACCTGGTCCAGCCAGACCAGTGGTTAAGCAGTAGTGTCTCTGTGTCGTCGAGATAATTAATCATACTTTCCTAATGCGGACCGCCTCGTTTTGTTTGATTGCGAAAATCAATAATTACGACAGCGACCATATTTTGATTGGAAATGTATAAGCGAGAAGCACTAACACCTATAAAGCGTATAGGGATAAGTTTTTTCAATTTCCATATTTTGTTTGCGTTTTATAAGCTTAAGCCGGCAACTTTACCGAGACTAAACTTGAGATGACGAATCCGTCTTTTCTTCATCGCGGTTTAAAATTGTCAAACAATCAATCAGAGGTTGGAGCTTTAAATTATCTTTATATATATTCTTCTCTACATAGGAGGCACACAATAAATATGACTGGTGTTATCATGTCACAGTTGATTCATTCGCACGCGATATGCTCAGATATGGACATGTTCGTTTAATATGATTTTTACAACTATCTTGTCGGTTTTTGTTTGTTTGGCTTGTGGCAATCACAAATACTGGTGTTTTCTACGAATTCATTTGAATGGTTCAACGTTTTAATTTTGACATCAAAACGATGCTACTGCATGACAAGATATGCTATACACATAGTTTTCAATCCTAAACTTACATTGTTAAATGGGTCAAATTTGATAACTTATTTTAATGTAGATCGTGCCAAAAAGCTCTACTCTGGCTCCACCCATAAATTCCCATAATATTCCACCAGTTCAAAACCTGGGAACTTTATGATGTTCTGCATGACGGAAAATTTATTACATTGAAAAAAAAGCAACGCCATATCAAATCCAGTCGTAAGTCGGGATTTTTTTACCCTGTGCCAATGCATTCTCTTATATATGGGAGTCGACCATAGGGAATGCATTGGCCTAACAATTTTTTATCATGTTTTTTAAATGAATGTTTCTTACAATTTTTAGGACATAAAATAAAAAAACATCCATTACCCTGCAGGGAGCCCCACACATATATAGAAGCATATATAAGAGTGTCGTCTGCTCATGTTTGTCTGGGGCTATGTATGGGTGAAATTATAAAATTGTTAAAGAATACAAGAACAAATTATTAAAATTGTTAGGCCAATGCATTCTCTTATATATGCGAGGCGACCTATGGTCGACTCGCATATATAAGAGAATGCATTGGCACAGGGTAAAACAATATATATCTTTATTAAAAGCTGTGCCTCTGTTTGGTTGCCCACTTCAAAGAGTTCAGATGCCGCTTCTGGTGTGCACTCATAAGCAAATTGCTTTTACTTGACTGACCTCTTGGTCCAGGATTGACTGGACTATGGAGCCTTTATTCATCGTTAGCGTGCGACAAGAGCCTGCGTCACATTTGCGCACATTTTGATCATTTGAACATTTTAATTTTAAAAAATTTAATTAAATTTAATACAAACATATACTAATATAAATTTTATATATAGTTTCTTGTTAGATACAACTCCTTACACAATTTAACAACACAATTTTTTTTTTAATAATTTTTTTCTTATTTTTAAATCACTTTTAGAACAGTTGCGAACAGACACACGGACATACATATATACAGCTACTATACCCTTTAATATATACAGATATACATCTAAATACACCAAATTTTGTCTTTGTGGGTAAAGCATCTTGCAGAAAATATATTACAAACAAAGTGATAAACAGCGCGTGAAACTCGTGTTGAGAGACATGCCTTTGTCAGATTGATTTTAACCCACAAAGAGATCGGATTAATGGTCCATGACTGATACTTATTTCTCAATGAATAAATCCAATGAGCGTGCACGAGTTCGGGATAATTTATGACATGTCAATAACCATTATATTTTGGTCCGATAGGTAAGGGGGTAGTTTGGGTGTATGCTCATATCACCAAATCGAGTTGTCAATTAGTAACTGAACGACAAAAACTCCCCCTTAGAACTGGTTTGGCTGGACCGCCAATGTAGGTTTAAACCAGGTTTAAACTCGGAGGTTTAAACTGGAGATGACGATTCCGGCCGAAAAGTCGTGAGACTTATTTGTGTCATGCTCCGCACATAATCTATATAGAATCGCCTTATTATGAATCGATAATGTAACTAGAATTTTCAACACATTATCGACTCAAAATGAGGTGAATCTAAGCAGATTATCTGCATAAAACATGTTCAATTATAAGCAGGAAGTCATGGCTTTTGGGAGAACAGGCTGTACTATCGTGATTAATCAACTTCCGTATCTTGACTAATCAACTTAGTTATCTTGATTAATCAAGGTAGTAAGATAGTAAGTTGATTAATCAAGATAGTAAGTAAAGTGGTGTGGCGGTTCTCTGCTGCCGAACAGAACATATTTGTTTAATATTTTTTTAATCGACGCGTTAGTATGTTCTGGACTGTTTAACCCTTTACCCAACAGAACGGCCCTGTGCCAATGCATTCTCTTATATATGCGAGTCGACCATAGGTCGCCTCGCATATATAAGAGAATGCATTGGCTTAACACATTAAAAATTATAAAATTGTTAAAGAATGTAAGAAAAAATGGTAAAAAGTGTTAAAAAAAGATTTTATTTAGGCCAATGCATTCTCTTATATATGCGAGGCGACCTATGGTCGACTCGCATATATAAGAGAATGCATTGGCACAGGGCATAACTGTAACTATCACAATGTGGTCAAGGAGTCGGTTCCAATGATATCCATATTTGTATGGTTCTATTGAGACAGACCGAAGATATTTTAGGCTGTTGAATCTTTATTTGGCCGGTTTTGGCCGGTTTTGGCCGGTTTGTTGGGTAAAGGGTTAATACGGACGCTGCATTTTCCTCGAGTCATTTCAGATTAGCCTCGAGCGAAAAAGACAATTTGAGAAAAATAACAGTGTTTTCATTAACAGATTATTTAACCCACCAGCATCATATATATAAATGAGCTGAACGTACCAACACCATAGCAAAAGGTTTAGCAGGATTTCTTGACCGGGGGTGATTATATAAAAAAAAATCGAATAAGACGTTATAACGTGATATCCAATTTACAACAAAACTGCTACTGTTGATCTTCACAATCTTCAATTGTGTGATCTAGCATATAGCAGATCACGCCAGACATCAGAATTCAATGAAATATTGACAATTTCCCCCGCATTGTCAACCTCAATTATTGTTCGAAAACTGAATACAGGCGAGCGATATATCCATAATTCATTTTAATCATCGTAATATAGGATACATCATCTTCGAGGGTTTTTTTTTATCAGTCAACGTTATTCGTGACTGATTATTTGTTCGCATCTAGTTGTATTTATAACTACTTCTCAATACTACGATTCTCACATACATTTATTACGCCATGAACGCACTCCATATTTGGAAACGGTTTATAACGTCAAGTTTGGAATGCCGCGTAGAAATGAAATATTATGGACGTACATCATATATGTGACCCGCCATATCAAATCCAGTCGTAAGTCGGGATTTTTTTACCCTGTGCCAATGCATTCTCTTATATATGCGAGTCGACCATCGGTCGCCTCGCATATATAAGAGAATGCATTGGCCTAACAATTTTTTATCATGTTTTTTAAATAAATGTTTCTTACAATTTTTAGGACATAAAATAAAAAACATCCATTACCCTGCAGGGAGCCCCACACATATATAGAAGCATATATAAGAGTGTCGTCTGCTCATGTTTGTCTGGGGCTATGTATGGGTGAAATTATAAAATTGTTAAAGAATACAAGAACAAATTATTAAAATTGTAAAAAATTGTTAGGCCAATGCATTCTCTTATATATGCGAGGCGACCTATGGTCGACTCGCATATATAAGAGAATGCATTGGCACAGGTTAAAAAAAAATCCCGACTTACGACTGGATTTGATATGGCGGGTCACATATAATAACTGAGAACTGTTTTTATTATCGACCGATTCTAGGAAACGACAAGATGGAATCTCTTTGTCAGAGATGATCATTGGAATGTTTTCTGTGTCGAATTCTGCTTTTGAGTTGACATCTGACCATAAAAATTGAACGCGTGAATAATATATCATTATTTTGCAGGAATAGAAAACGCACCAACGGATTGTGCATTTTGTGAGCAGGCCATTAAAAGTATTTACTGTGGAATCTTGACAAAAAGAAATATCGTTCTAAACTGTTCAACACTTCATAAACAATATGTAAACCAATACCCTATAATATCTGCCTGATTCCTTCAGAATATAAAGACGACTTATGTCATCTTCACAATTTTGTTGTAAGATGCTACATTATGATGTCTGTTAAACTTTGTCAGCTGAACATGCCGATATGGGATTATTCTCAGGAGAACATTCCTACGAATGGAGTCTTTCAGTGACAATCATTTTCAACTTATATGAGCATCCATGAATACGTTGGTTAACCCTTTACCCAACAGAACGGCCCTGTGCCAATGCATTCTCTTATATATGCGAGTCGACCATAGGTCGCCTCGCATATATAAGAGAATGCATTGGCTTGACACATTAAAAATTATAAAATTGTTAAAGAATGCATGGTCGACTCGCATATATAAGAGAATGCATTGGCACAGGGCATAACTGTAACCATCACAATGTGGTCAATGAGCCGGTTCCAATTATATCCATATTTGTATGGTTTTATTGAGACAGACCCAAGATAATTTAGGCTGTTGCAGCTTTATTTTGGCCGTTTTTGGCCGGTTTGTTGGGTAAAGGGTTAAAATATAGAGAAACCGGCGTCAGTGACAACATGGCATATATTTATGAAATATTACATTAAAGGCCGATTGGATTTAAAAACAAAGGAACCTTCCGTTGACTTCGACGCAATTTGTTGCGTTAACCAGGGGTCAGAACTATAAAACTTCTATGTCTAATTTACCAGACGGTAAAGGCAAGGGCGCGCGTGCTTTCTTGTGATGAGATTTGTATTAATATTAGTTCAACTTCGCACAATATCCATAGCAATGGCCTCGTTTTGCATTTATGTACATTTCAAATTTACATGCATATCAATTTTATAATGTTGACACCTGCACGTGATGTGTGACAATTGTAAATGGCCACTACATTGTTATGTTGTTCTAATACAGGGTGGACCCGTCGTTCAGTATGATCGTACCCACGAGAAATCACGTGCAAAGGCAAGCAGTTCATGCAACGAAATCACCATAGTCACTGGATTCATCAATATTGGGACTTTCCAGAAGTCCAAAGGCGATATCACGTGGTCTCCAGATAAATACAAACAATGGATGAAGCCCTTCGCCAGAATCGAGAATGACGTCATCGCTTATTTCGATGACAGTGAAATGTACCAATGGTTCAAGAACGTGACTTCACCAAAGGGATTTGTCATTGGTAGCCTCAACCGAACCTCTCTATGGTCATTCGGTCTTCTCGAGAAAATCGCTGCAATATATAAACAGCCGAATTACCCAAAATTCTTACCAAATACTGTCGTGCCAGAATATTCATGTGCTATGCACGCTAAAATGGATTTACTGGAGTTAGCCATCAAACACAATCTCACTAGAGATTACGTCATGTGGGCTGATATAAGCTACTTTCGAGATACATTATGGGAGAATGAAACATTCGGGCTGAGCTTGCCAAAAAGTTTCGACCAATCACGAGTCTCTTTCACAAAGGTTGGAAAATTTTATTTCAATCGGTCTCTGAAAGATATTGTTAAGAGAAATGACGTTTGGTTAGCAGGCGGGGCGTTCGTTGCTTCTCGAGACGTCATGTTATCATTCATACATCAATACAGACGATTCGTCGACATTTTCCTCTCAAAAAAACTAATGAGCACAGATCAACAGATTATATACGGAATGTTCGTGCGCAGCTCGATAAAGTATAAGCCATGTGTCAAGGTCAAGTATTATACGGGTTGGTGGTTCGAGTTGAGAGCTCTATCTATCGAAGCCTGGAAGAAAAATCACTGTTCGCTTAAGTAACCCTGCCTATATTGAATGGATTTCTCCATTCGTTTATAAACATATACATTGGAATGATTTATTATTCATTTGGATGTGTTCTCTTGTATAATAAAATCAGACGACAGGCAGACAAAACTATAATACAAGTGCAGAAGGATTCATATTCATTGTGGGAAATGTTCAGATAAAAGATTTCCCTTTGGTCGTTTGTTGAACTTATTACCTGAAAAAAGGAACTACTCGTCAATGAGTATTTAGTATAGAAAGGGTTAAGTTACACAATTCATTTACCCACATTCGAATAATCTAATTGCATGATAACATATATTTCGACGAAGAGTTCACCTATGGATGGTTTATATACGTGTGTCTAAAAATATTATTTCAACTGGACCCGGTTTATATTTATGAGGAGACAATTTAACAATTTCATAGTCATCAGTAAAATGTTCTTCATCTCCAGTTTTAACTGAGAAATTTAAAACATCGTTTTACCATGCGGCGACACGAACAACAGCTCTCGAATGACAAATGAGTACCTTCACCGCCTGGACAGCGGCTCACTAAAAATGTCAATCGACTGTGTCAGGCCAATGAACTAACCACAGTTTACACCTGTGTGTTTCCCTATTTGGTAAAGCACGTTTCACTTTACGATGTTGTTGTTTGTAAATTGGGTCGCACGCTGGAAACACGATAGCCCATATGAAACTGTGTGAATCTGGGACCATTTAACGATCGAGCGACTGGTAGTAGTAGTAGTAGTAGCTCAAATCACCAACAGGGTTCGGAACGTGGTACGAAATTATGTTCTTCTATTGATTAGAGTACAATCCCATTGTTGCAATCGTTCCCTGATTTTTGGTAAAGTAGACCAATTCCTAAGGCTGGCGAAGGAATAGTTCAGTGATTATCCCATCGTTAGGCACCCGCAACTCATAACAGACAAATTGCAAGGCCGCTTCAAAGTGGGACCAGTCCTGTTTCGGACATATCGAGTCACATTCAACGGCGGTCAGTTCATGTTAATCACGTTTTTGGGTGTGGCTAGCCAGCTATTGTGTCCAATCGCGGCCAGCGCACGGCATATTTCCAGTGTATTGCATTATGTGGGATCAATTGTGCTCTAAGTCGGTCAGAGCACGCGAATTGTTCTTTACCAGAATAAATCTAGTCTTCGACTCGATTAATTCTGATAAAGAACGATTCTTGTTCTCTAACCACTACGTATAGCTCCTAATCATACAAATAACCCCCGTTCATTATTAACCGACTTACTATATGGGGAGATATGGTGCCGCATACAACATATATATAATCTGGCAATGTCACTATTGCTACGTATATTGTTTGGATTAATTGTGGTAGGTTCATTCGTCCTATTGTCTGCTATAATTTAATCATCAGCTGTCAATCCACGGAATACAATAAAACAATTGGTTGTCATACGTGGAGATGGAAACAGCACCCAGCCATTCTCCACCAGGGGCGGAATTTACCATCACCGCCCCTCCGACGCCGAAGTGTGACGAGAAGCCGGCGTTACCAACAAAAGAGGAAATAGAACAACAGCGCGACGCCCTCAAGTTGAAGATCACACACGACCCACGCAGCGTATATCCACTCACCATACAAGAGTACTACCTGATGTGGGGTCGTCGGACTTACAGAGGACCAAATGGGCAGGACCCTGCACTCAAAACGTGCTCCGTAATCGAAACAAACCAAGGAAAACAGATCCAATTAAACAGCACACCACCTGAGGCCAGCAACCTCAGCACCGACTCAGATTCAGCCACAACAACAACCACAACAGCAGCTACATCCAACCGAACGAAAAAGAAAGCAAAGAAATCAAAAAAAAAAAAATAGATCATTTTCACTTCACCTTCATCAATCTCATGTTTAATGTATTACCATTACATGTACTTTATATTAAATCACAGTGGGTTGTAGGAGAGGGGTTCCGCCCCTTTCAAATCTTCCCGGGAAAGTTTCCCAAACCCCCCATAGTAAAAATGTAGCCATTAAGGTTATTTCTCGATAACCTAACTGTGTTGATTACATTCAGCTACAGAGATAACAGCAACATATATGCTGAGTGATATGACCACGCATACATATGTACACCGCGTGACTTAAATGTACGTGAAAAGTTGAAAAATATTCGATACTTCCTACGATATAAAATGGAATGCCGGGATCGGATCAAAATTCATTCTGATTGGACTGTCCTGCCAATAACCTTACTGATAATTAACCTTTCGGTGCATAAGTACCTATATAAATTAACAGGACTTGGCTACCATTTGCAAAGGAAAGTTGCAACTAATAACTACAGCTGAAATATCAGGAACACACGCATAATGCTATAGTGGAATGACCCATCAGTGCGTGCACATTCTCCACTCGCCAAGCAAAAGCGACGAACTTCCTATAATCATTCTATAACAAGAAAACCATAGTCAGAAATGGTAACGCGCTCAAGATCATATATTATATACCCATGATTGTAATTATAGAATCTTTTACATTTCTGTTATTTGTAATTGGCATAGCTTATCACAAACCAACTATCAACAGTATTGACATAATGTAAACGCCAGTAAACGAAATTGAAATTCTCAACTACACCTTTTACCGGGCTTTGCCTCGGGGTCGCACTATAGCTCGGATCGGGATCGAACTACATCTTTTAATGTGTCCCAATAATTAACATTCTATAAATAGAACCCCCAGCCCTATGGCAGCGCCCAGGCGAAACAAGAATGTGTACGTATACCTTATTAGTATACACGCGGCGCGCGTAATTATGAATTATGTTTGAGTGACAGCTTGTCACTTCAACTTGTGTTTTTTTCGTCGGAAATGACGTATCCAATTATAAGAAATAACTCTTGTTTCTATTACGGTTATGAGTTACACGCGTTATATAATTTGTCTTAAAACTGTTCGGTTATAACTGCATAACCTTAATCGAAACAAGAGTTATTTCTTAACTTATCTCGTCGCATGCATTTAAGACGTTATTTTTGCGTCACGAAACTCCACCTATGAATATCTCTTGTGGAAAAAACAAACAACTATGACGATAAGTGATATTTTTTATACATGTACAACATGTCATATGCTACACAATAACTCTCAATCGTCCAGTCAATTGTTACAATCAAATCAATACATTCATCTCGTACGGGGTCTGCAAACTCGTGGCTCGGAAGCCATCAGTGGCGAGTAAATATATGGAATTGACGTTGATCTTGTAGAATTCCATATGGTTGCAAAAGGTCTGATATGTTTAACTGCAGAAAACGAAATCGACGCTACAAAATCAACATCGTGTTACGTATGTTGAGTTTAAGTTTTCCAGTGGTGCAAACAGATTAACGATAGGAGGCGAATGTGTGGCCATCTAAATTGATCAACTGTTTATGTCACACCACACGGTAGTTTTATAATACAACTCTCTTTCCCTTGAAGAGACAAAAGGAGACACATAATGCCCCATCTTCAGCAATATCCATGGCTACAACCTGCGTTGCTATGAAGAATGTATTGTTGGCCCATGATAGAGACTTGAACAAGTAGCACCAAGAAATAAGCCAGTCTGAGCGATGAACCCAGACTATTGATGAACTAAGCATGCGGTAGTCTAAAATATTCCGATGTCATTCGTATTACGACAGCTCTATTGGGGGTTTCTTCACAATAGGACCCTTACCGGCAGCATCACCACCCACATTTCGCACTAAAATTCCACGTGACTATATTCTGATTGGGTTCGGTTGCGTTTTGTCGCGATTTGTGGTTGGCTGACCCCGTCGTAATACTTGTTGAAGGTAATGCTATTTGTTACAGACTATCGAACGCGTATGTGTGGTATAGTTCTGGTTCACTCAGACTGGAAATCAACACGATGTGTCTTCAGCATTTATAACTCCCGATCTCCTTTCTCAGCTGGACCACATTCTCTGGTACCGGGGTGTACTTCTGATTGAAGTGTAGAATCTGGATGGAAAAAGGTTATGAGGGAAATAAGTCATTCATCTATTTTTTGTACCATTCCTACTTAACCCGGGTATATAAGATCAACAACATTTAGGGTTAACCTTTTCGTGGCGGAAGCTGCGCTGGTGCAGCATTAACTTTCATGTGTCAGTGCATTATCTTATATATGAGTCTCCATTAGGGAGCCTCGCATTTATGAGAAAATGCACTGGCTTACAAGGTCAAGGTAAATATTGCTAGTCCAGTGTATTCTCTGATATGCGATGTTCCCTGTGAGAGACTCGCATATAAGAGAATGCAATGGTACAAGGTTTTCTCAACATTTCAAGAAGCTCCAGTCGTGGAAGGGTTAACAATAGCTGTCACACTTAACCCGGGTAACATCTTAAACGACCATGTAGTTTTGCAATACGTTATTTATAGATCCTGCCAGATGATCCGGTTTCAGCATCAACGAATCAATGCAAGTTCGCCGAAATAACCAGTTTCATTGAGTAAAGATCTGCTCGAGTGGAAACTACCGAGAAGGTGTCCCAAACACAATAACACAAGTGCCTCGAGTTTTATTCTTCCGGGAAGACACGTGTGTCTTATCAACAAACCCAATCACATACATGTGGTTCTGTGTTTATTACACACCACCTGCCCTTGAATACATTAATTTCAAAATAACTTTATACAGAAATCTCGAGCTGAAACTTAACCTACTGCGACATATATTATTATGGAACAGGTAGCAACAAAGAAAAATAATACCTGAGTTTTTTTTCAATGTTACAAAGTTCAGCGTCAGAACATGTTCACCAGGGTTTGAACTGGTGAAACATGATCTCTGTTCTGAAATGTGTTTTTCCACCGCAAGTTTTAGAAGCTGGGCTTAGTTTAATACATTATGATTTGACAACAAAAACAAACCTCATTCGATCGACAAATGTGAAGAGTTCATTGAGCAGTATAACCATTACCTTGGTGTGTTTATTCTCAGGAACAGTTTCGTATCTGGGAGTATTTCTGTTCTTTAACCTGCAGCAATATGAAACATTATATGTCCACACCATTTTCGACCAGTGTGCGTTGCTGGTGAATGTCAAGAGAGAAAATTGTGTGCATACGTTTAAGGAATTATATCTGCCACAAGGAAATATATCATAATATAGAGTTATTCCACATGCGCTGTGGGAATATTACATGTTAGAAGAAACTATATGAGTAGAATTTCGTCCCTTTAGTTATTACACGGTATCTCGAATACAAGTTAAAAGAATTCTGGCAAGCGATTGGCATATACTATACCAAATAGATTTACAAATTGAAGAAATATAATTCCCATGGCATGTAAAAATGTGCATGTTTGTCAGTCTGATTTGCGTTCCTGTCCAAACAATGGCGCGAGATGGCGGCTGGGTATTGGACTTCTTCAGGTTTCAAAATGTTTGCAAATAGTGGGGTAGTGTGCAAAGCTTATGTTGAAATTTTGAAAAGTTGAAGAATTATTTCTCGAAAGGTACTCACTCCTATGTGCTAAAAGATGTCGGAATTGTTTGTTTCATGACATTATGAATCATGTACTTTGGTACTCGCTAATGTAGCGTGGGCGGGGCCAAATACTGAGGCCTATTGGAAACATTTAGTTCATTCTAACATGCACATCTATGATTATGTCACAAATATACCAGTTATACAGCTATTATTGGTCCCCTTTAAAGAGAAATGTTGATTAAAATTATCAAGAAAATCTAGTAACGTTTCGTACCCATACCTGAGGTTAACATCCGGTTTCGTAACTGCAGCGTATATCAAGAATGAGGTGCATCCTGTTGACGCCGTCCCCATTATCAGTACCAGGGGCCATACCTGTTCAAAACAAATGTGCAAAGATGATTCAGGAAAATGCGTTGACGCCCATACATCCCAGGCCGTGGCTTGAGCTTCACGCCCTGCAACATACGTCATAATTTGCTCGAAAAAGGCGACAAACTGTCACGATTGGCAATTTCATGAATTGTTTTTGTTATGTATTAATGATGCATACATGTATCAGCAATCTACAGTACCAGCCAAAAGAAGTGGTATATTAAGCGCGCTATTTTCGCCCCCAATATCGCAATAATTATGCAAGTGGAAATGCAATATTTTGCGCTTAATATCGCAATATTTTGCGTTCAATATCGCAATAATAAGCGAGACAGATTTTTGGTATTGCACTATAATCGCGCCTTTTTCGAAATTAAGCGCGCTCAATATCGAAATAAAGGCGCGCCTCAATATAACACTTCTTCTGACTGGTACTGTATTAGACTAATGAACTATCTCAACAACTCATCTCGGATACTGTCAAAACTGGGTATCGAATATCTTTGTCTTAAGGAATTTTTGGCGTTCAAATTTCACCACCTCGACAAATGTCGGGGACGGCATTCATAGTGAGCTATAGCAAAAACAAAGATCATTCGCAATCTTTTGCTTGCGTTATTTAGTTATTTATATATTTGAAGAAAATGACGATTACTCACTTCAATGTGAGACATCTTGCTGACATTTACTAGCAACTTATGACGAAGGTTACCGGCACTGGATTCATAATCATCGGCTGCACGTCAACTTAAACACGATAATTCTCAATCCTTATTGTTTAATCACACGTACAGGAGTATAAGAGATAAAAGCGACAGAAAGATCAGAGTGGACAAAAACTTGGATATTGGACCATTTGCAGGTGCAAGTTCTTGCCAATCAGTGGAGCAGTTCGGTGTTAATAATTACATTACAATTTATTACAACTGTTACAATGTTTTACAAAAGGAATCGGGGTACAAGTTATTTCTACTTATAGCTGGCCCCACTGCCGAATACAAACATTTACACTATTTATTATGAAGTGATAATATAAACGTATGTACATGTATATGGTGAGACAAATTGTGTTTGGATTTTGTCGAGTAGCATGATTAACATCTTCCAGCGTAATATCTATATTTGGCCAAAACGAAAAGTGAATCGGTTGTGCTTCGATATATAGTCCTATATGGATATATGGGGACAATTTAAGGACGTTTTTCATTATAAAGTTCATGGCCATATGATTCAAAACTAGAATGTCAGGTTAATCTTGATGAATGTATGAACTTAATTGGCGACTGGGCCCATGTCAGTCGTGACGATTACGATGGAAGACGTTATTGATGGTTAAAAATATTGATGATGGATTTGAGTGGAGGATTGATGTGGTGGTCCATATGGGAGGTGCCAGACAATAGAATAGAACTTGGTGTTGGTCGAGCAGTTTACGTGATCATATGTATACGTACTATTGGTAAACTTTCTCTTCTATCATCTCACACAGCATAACCCAACCATACAGCGCAATAGTTTTATTTACATGTATTGCCAACTAATCAAGATGTTGTCAAGACATTATAATGTCAATATCGACATAATTCTCGTTTTAGTAGGATCGTTATAGCAGATAACATTGGATTATATAATTATTGGTAATATATGTGAATAACTCTCCATATATGTTTCTCCTGTACGGGTAAGGTTATGTTGTGTGAAATGATAGAACCGAAAATTCAGCAAAATGTGCCGTTGGTGCCATTCAGTTCAGTATTCGAGACAAGTATTTCAGTGAAAGATTATTGATTAAAGAAGCATATTGTTATAGGATACACACCCCGTGTGGGCCCGGGGTAGAATTTGTCCACCGCCCCACTGCAAGAGGCAAGAATCCCCCTAAATTGGTACCCTTTTTGCCTTTGTGTTCATCCCGTGGTGGGTGGTGTAGCACTGTTGGAGTTCTTCATGGTGGTAAGAGGTCGGCCGCATGTCATAATGCATTAAATGCACTATTTGTGGTGCAGCTTAGCTCATTGTCCACTTATGTACATAGCTCAAAGGCGGGTAGTTGACCCGGCTCATGAAATCGGCTAATCAGGCCTCGTCACACGGTTTCAGATGAAGCAGTTTTGTTTTGTTTTATTCGTTTATGCTGTTTATGTTGTCCCACTTATCGTTTTCGTCCACTGATTCCACTTTGTGCCAATCTTTGACCCGAACATAATGGCACTGGTGGTTCGATGGTTATTTGTAGAAAAATCCATTTGTCTATTAGTCCAGTCCATTTATGAGGAAAAAAGTGCCAAACCTCAAAATAATTGCAACTCAATGTTTCTTAGCTAGAATAAATGCATTAACCATTATAAACAACATACTAAAAATAAAAAAGAATCAAGAAAAGGGAAATTGGTGAATTTTGTGATATAGATTTGGTAAAATACTGAAAGTATTGCTTTTCAAAGGCGTTTGTAAAACAAACCCATTTCACAAGTCCTTTCATTTTATAGCCGTTTTTTAGATTTGACCATGCTGAGCACAGAACAAAACATTTACAAGATTCGTTGAGCGGTTGTTGCTTCTGTCGCAAATTTGTAAGCAACTATATGACTGTGACTTCGTCAATCATTTTCAGAGTATATATATAGCACTAGCAGGGTTACCCGGCGTTGCCCAGGTTAATGTATGCTGTGGATATTTGTTGGGAATAGAGAATGCTCTTGCTTAAAGTGTTATACGTTTTCTCATAAATTGTATATTCAAATAGCATCACAAAACATGATTATTACAGTCATGGGATATAAGCAGTGGCTCACCTTGTCAATTGTCATTCTGTTTATCGCGATTAATCCGTTCCACCAATAATGAAGTATTTATTTATTTACAACTGCGTATACATTATACGTTATAGTATGATACATGAACATCATAAACACATTAGTTCGATAAAAGATGATAATTGGGTTTTACATATTGAGATGTATCAATCAATCTAGTGGGTTGGACTAAGATCTAGAGGACACCTGGCTATCACATCTCCATGAAGATACAGATGTTTCAAAGAAATTTCCAGGTGCTCCTCTGTTCATGGTGCTATATATTGGCTAAATATTCTTAGTTTAAACGAAATGTTGCTGCGCAGATATATCAGCTACATGTGCCAGGCACAGAGCGAGCTTTTGAGTTGTTTATGTCAGTCGATGAGTCTGTAATAAAAACCCTTGTCAGATGTCAGTATTGGTAGGATCCTGAAAAGTCTTGTGCTACTAAGTGCATTTTCTTGTATATCAGAAGAAACTATATTTGACTGCACACTGTGACCACTATTTTTGAACAGGCCTTCCATATCTCTTGACAAATTGTAACTTTTTGTGGAAACTGTATTGAATGGAACAGACTAAATTTTGTTATTATATATATGCAATCCTCTGACGGTTCGAGGTCGCTCAGTTTGCACGAATATATGCATCTCTTCAATAGAATGATAACTATACGTTTAATGCTTCTTCTAGTTATCTCTTTTTGCTAGCTCATTGTGTGAATGCCTTGATTGCCATTCCCATATAAATATGACTGTTAAGAAGATACAATTGTTCAAGTGACTTATGTGGGTCACCATATGTCGGGATTGTGAAATGTGAACGCCCAACTACTTAAAATGATATGGAGATGGGCTGGTGACTGTATATAACTTATATGTGGATATCGGCGAATAGCAATCTTATCAATGATAGTGCATATCCGCTCGCCATCCGTGACGCAAACGACACCAAATGGTATATCATTAGAGAAAAACGTGTATGAATTTGGTGGAATTTGGTTTATTAAATCAATTGTTGATGCAACGCTGACTCGACCAACGCCATATTGCGAAGGTGATTATGTATTCGTTTGGTGGAAATCAGCGACAAAACTATTTCACCATATTTTTTTTATTTTCCCCTCCCATCAACAGCGTCATTTTAGAAAATTTTAACTCATTATCTTCCTTGTAAAAAGTTACCCCTCTTAGAACGCCTTGGTGCCATCTCGATTGTATCGCGTGAAGTTATATAATAATAGAACGCACACAGACAGACAAAAAGATAGACAGATAGTACGATTTTATTTCTTGTATCATTTGAGAAGAACGTGTCTGAATTTGATGGTAATTGGTACTAAAAATATTTTGTATCAATTTTGGTGACCCTCCCGTCCCTATTTCGGACTCAAGCTACACACACTAAGACTCATTAGAGATTAGATATGCATATATATGAAATTGGTGAAAATTGGCGAGTATACAAATTCGTATCAAATTTAAGGTCCCCATATCTCTCACCCATAGGGCACCAATTTGGTGTATCTAAACCACACGATAAGATTCCTCGTATCACGGAGAAGAATATGTATCACTCTGGTGGAAATCGGCACTAAACATATAGATATAATTTTTTGTGTCCCTCTCATCTCTATACACCACTGACTCGAATGGCCCCACTTGTGACATCCTTAAACCACACGATTACACTCCTGATATCATGGAGATGATTGTTTGTAAGTATGGTGATAATCGGCGACTAAACAATTTTTTTTTATCAAATTTGGTGTGCCAATCCCTCCCCTCTCCATATCCCACACAAACAGCACCACTATGGCATCTTTAAATCACGATTAGATTCCTCGTATCATGGATAAGAATGTGTATCAATTTGGTGGAAATTGGCGCTAAAACAATTGTGCATCAATTTTGGTGCCCCTGTCCCTTTCAATGCAACCCTGGCTCGAATGAGGCCGCATTTGACAGATAAAAGCCACACCATTAGACTCCTCATAACATGGGGATGATTTTGTATAAGTGTGGTGGCAATCGGCGATTTATTATCAAATTTAGTGCCCACCCCCTCCCAATCTCTCATTCAAAAACAACAATTTGGCGTTGTTAAATCCCACAATTAGATTCCTTGTATCATGAAGAAGAATATATATCAATTTGGTGGAAATCGGCGCTAAAATAAGTTTTATCAATTTTGGTGCCCCTCTCCCCTTCCGTTCATCCCTGTCTCAAACGACGCCACTTTTGACATATTTAAACCACACCGTTGGATTCTTCATATCATGGGGATGATTATATGTAAGTTTCGTGGCAATCGGTGACAGAAAAAAAACTGCCCCCCCCTTCCGGACACCCCTGACGTGAACGGCGCGACTTTTGCCATATTTAAACCACGCCATTAGATTCCTCATATTATGGGGATGATTATATATAAGTTTGGTGGCAATCGGCGACAAAAAAAAATTCTGCCCCTCCCCCTTTTCTGCCCCTGACAACAACGGCGTCACTTTAGAAAATTCTAACCCCGACCATTATCTTTCTCGTAAAAAGCTACTCCTAGTAGACACCTTTGGCATCATCTAGATGGTCCCCTGTGAATTTCTATAGAACACAGACAGACAGACAGACAGACAGACAGACAGACAGACATTCGCAAATATAGATATAGATGTAGATCAATATTTCGAGTTCTTTTCAAATGTTATTTGGAGGTTCAAATAAGCCATAAAGTTTACTCTTGAAGATCAAATGCCGCTTTATATCAGATAGTGTCTCACTCGGATCGAAACCCGCCCGCCCTCTGGAATAAATAGCAATTATTGATGATGTTGTCAGTGATAAACCAGTCGTGACGATTACATAACGACCGGATCTCAACATTCGGTATCGATCGTTCGTGAGCATGCTTCTTTATCGCTGTGTATGACAGCATGTGCCTGATATGGATGGCGTCTATGTCGGTGATAGTTCCTAGGCGATGAGTGCCTATTAAGGCTTCATCTGATTCTAACGAAACATACAAAAAACGATAAGAATGTCGATAACGACAATGTAGTGTCTAGACGTTAACGGAGTCATTTCCGCATCTCTAGTGCGGATTAATTTCACCTGAGTCTGTCTGAGTTCAGATAGCATGTTATCTGGTGTTATAGAGTCGATGTCTTCGTGGCTTCGTGGCTTCGAGACAATAATAGTTATACGTAACCATGACAACGTTCTAAAGCCACTTGGTTGTTATCGCTCCCAAATACACCTAACAATATCCACTGTTGAATTGTTTTCCGGTACGAAATAGATCGATAGGCCCCAGAAAGACGCACTGACGTCACAGAACATACAACTTCCAACACAAAAATCTGACACCGAGCAAACACTGTACCAGTTGTATTAATTGATTCTGGATTCGTGCGTAATAACGCATGACTGTCTGGAAAAGGCGTATATTGCCTTATATCTTAACATTAAACTTTTTATAAACTTCACGCACTGCTTTATCCCGAGAACCTCCTTTTCCGAACGTCTACCATTTCATGCATTCCAAACTCATGGCACAATTTAGATAACACCTTGACTAAAAATCAAAGTAGGTACGTATTCAAAAAACACATCACAGAGAAAATAATAAGCGCATATTCTAACAATATCAAATGCAAAACTCAAGGATGCTCAGACTGTCCCCAGATCGTATCCCGTTAAGTGTACATATAACGCTTTCAACGAATCAGTAGTCCCTGTACCCTCATCCGCCAAAAATACTACCCAAGCATCTGAATTTGAACCATATACATGATACTTAACAGCCCTCGGGTAGTATCAATTTCCACACACTCTTGAACAAAGCCCTAAACTTAAAAATTACATATACACAATCTGTGCACGGCTCACCCGAGGCCATCTTACTATTATTATTAATTTCTATATTCACCATTCTGGGGATGGCGGGAAGACAGTCTTCCCAGACTATGCCATCACCCACAATATGTGGCAGAATTATCCATAATTGTCATCATTATTATGTAATATATATGTGACCCGCCATATCAAATCCAGTCGGAAGTCGGGATTTTTTTTACCCTGTGCCAATGCATTCTCTTATATATGCGAGTCGACCATAGGTCGCCTCGCATATATAAGAGAATGCATTGGCCTAACAATTTTTTACAATTTTAATAATTTGTTCTTGTATTCTTTAACAATTTTATAATTTCACCCATACAGAGCCCCAGACAAACATGAGCAGACGACACTCTTCTATGTGCTTCTATATATGTGTGGGGCTCCCTGCAGGGTAATGGATGTTATTTTATTTTATGTCCTAAAAATTGTAAGACACATTTATTTAAAAAACATGACAAAAAATTGTTAAGCCAATGCATTCTCTTATATATGCGAGTCGACCATATGTCGCCTCGCATATATAAGAGAATGCATTGGCACAGGGTAAAAAAAATCCAGACTTCCGACGGGTCACATATGTGTAATGGAAATAAAATATCCTATCCTATCTTCATGTTAATCATAAATATGATGTAGTATCATAAAGGTTTCAGAACGACGATATCACTATATTTTTCCTATAAACCGGCTCAACCGAAACAATCTCAAAGTTATCGAAAAATATAAGAAACAAAACACAAATTTTCAACTGAATCTTCCACGTAGATATTTAAGTTTTGAGATACCCCTTCCCAAACTGTGTATATATAATGATTGTGTTCGAACGAGCTATATCCGTTAAATTATTGAATAACGGTGATATCGGTCATAAACGTAACAGCCAACATATGACAGAGATGCAGAATATGTAATTTGTAAACATATAATCGTACACCCTCCATATTCACACAATTGGCAGCCGTAGGAATCAGTACATTTCGCCATACGGTTTACATGAACGTGTCCGGTGTTCATAAAGCAATAACTGAAGTCGACACTTCAGTTAGTGGTTGATGAACATCGGAAACGCATACGTCACTTCATGCTGATCTGTGCACGCACTCGCTGTGTGTTGTTATTTGGGAGACTGTGCTTGAATTTGAACAATATGTTACTTAAAATTGTTGTGTTAGTTTTGAACAGTTGTTCAAATGATTAGTTTATAATTAAAATGTACTGGTATATGATTATAAGGAATGACTTGCAGATCGACTGGGGTCATTGCTTTTGACAAGCAGAGTGATGAAACAAAGTTCGTGTGATTCGGGATTCACACACTTTGTTTAATTTCTCTGCCTGTCAAAATCCAATAACCCCAATCGATATGCAAGTCATTTCTTATATAAATGAGCGGGGGCATCCATTTAGTCAGTTTTTTTATCATTGCAATACTAAATAATACTTATCGGTATACTAGTCATCCCGTAGGAGATGTTCAGATAATAAGTAAATAACTTATTATCTGAATATCTCCCTCAATATGTATTACTCCTTCTGCACTATTATTATCTCTCATCAGCTTATATTACCTGTACATCCCTCCAATCCAATAATAGACCAATCCGATGATATTTTGTTTCACTTGGTTGGAGAATCCATTTCGTATAGAAAGGGTTAATGAGATAGGAACAAAGAATGGTACATTTCTAGAATTGGATGATAATAAAACAGTTCTTATTCTTGTTGCAAAAAAAAAACAATGATGCGGAAACATGTAACATATAATCTGCAAAATTGAGAAGGCATTAAAAATATTCTGTGACAGTTTGTCTTCTCAAAATTAAACCAAAGCGTTAAGAAAGAGTACCGTTATTGTATTTAAAGTTGTGATTTTCGCGGTGTTTTGGATAATCTGAGCATATCCAGAAAAATCCATTACATGTATGTGCACTAAACATTACAGACATGTATGTTGTGAAGATTCTACTTATGGCTGTGTTGTTTGTTGTGGATCGGTCATAATGGAGATGGCTATTTCTGCAGTTTTGCAAACACAAGCGCCATAAATTAATTATTAAAATTCTTTAAGATATATATATTTGTGTAAAGTTTCATACAGACACCGGTTTGTGTTAAAAATCGCTCGCATTAGCCAAACACCACAAAAATGCAACTTTAGAAACAAATAACGATACTTTTTCTTAACAGCATCGGTTTATCCTACCAGCATCATATCAATTCAACTGGACCCATTAGCAGCATAGCAGGACCACTTAACCATATTATGTTTAATTTCCGGTGGGCGAATGAAGTCCGCATCTGCGACAGCTGTATTTCCTGCTGTCTGCGCGGAGGCTGGTAAATTTCTGATGCGGATGTACTTAGAAGTGCATATGCCGTTCTGTTATGCAGTTCGACACGCAAGAAAGACTTTGATAAACTAAGTGCTCATATGCAAACAACACAAGTCTAAACCCGGACGCAATTCATTAACCGAGTATAACAGTAATAGTGTCAAGAGCTCCGTATTTTATATTAAGAGTGTCCGTAAATGATGATTTACTACACGGTCTGATATGGTCCGTATTGTATTTCGTTTAACAGATTTCGAGGAACAGATAATAACTAAGAATTATTTTCCCCAAGTTATTTTTTCGAATTTATAAGGTTCCCTGTCAAAACTTCAAAAAGTTCCCAGATTTTGTGCTGGTGGAATATGATCTCTACGGGCGTTAGCTTGAGTAGAATTTCATGGCATGATCTAAGATAAAGTTCAGATAATATATAGAAAAGCTACAGTTTTTGTTTGAATACCGAAATACCTCACTGTAAAGAAATATCGAATTTTCACGAGCGGCTGCAATCCACGGGTGAAAATTCCACATTTCTTTGCAGACACGAATAAGCTTATATTTTTCAGCTATTCAAACAAAAACTCTAGATATTCGTTTTATTATATCAGCCTTATTAATGCTCAAACAAAGATTCCGAAATTCCGTGGTACATATAAGGATTAACTGTCATGTGGACTGTTTTTATGGAGATGTAACCGTGAGATAAGTGGACATAACTTGTGTAAAACCCGAAGGGTTTTACATACAAGTTATGACCACTTACCTCACGGTTACATCTCCATAAAAATAGTCCACATGACAGTTAATCCTTATATTTATATACATTTAGCGAAAAAACCACTTTTGTAAATGTATTTAAATTGAAAAGTGTATCGTGACAAAAACAGCCCAAAATACCCAATAGCACGCTTGGCAAAAGTTAGTAGGAACAATTTCTCTTCATATTGAAACCCGATGATGTATTAAGTCAATCCTGCGCGAGTCCAAATGCGCCCAAAACATTACGCGTTCGTCTTTCCAAACCCAATGACGTATCGATGGTGTTATGAGCTTGGTGTTATGAGCCGGTGCGCATTCACCGAGAAATAACTGCAACTAGCCACGTGGGCGCCGACCAACCAGAATGCTGGATTTAGTGATGACAACACTTAGTATGTAAATATACATGTATATAGTACGGTCCCCTGATACTTTACTAATAGCTTCCCCTGATTTTAAAGTTTAAAGTGCGTTTATATTTAGTATTATCCGGCAGTTCCCCCGAACATGCACAAAAACGTTTTTGTTTTTTTCGTAATTATACTTTTCTGAGAAAACTATGTGGATATAAATAATAATGTGCTCTATACTACTAGACTAAATTACGCTAACTAATGACCACGCTGATACAGATACGCCACGATTGCCCTCATTCCAACATTTCGCGAGGTTATTCAACTCCGCTTTGATTCGTAAGAACGCGATTATCACATCATTACATCCACGGAACAGAACACATCGACGCATAACATTTAACCGGTGTACGTGACACAAGGCGCATTGGCAGAGTGCATCAAAGAACGTCATTCGAATGCCATCGTTTGTTATTCTCGAAATTAAAGTTAAACATCTGATATAGAGTGCCTTGATCTATTTGCACATTATATGTAGATCCTGCATAGATAGTGTGTTAATTAGTATACATAAATACACTGGCTGCGGGGCTTTCTCATCTTAGTTTTGTCGGAAGGTCGAATTAGTATCTGATATTGTTAAAATGTCACAATACGCACGTATGTATGTGCTGCACGCTTAGATCATGTCATGTATCTCTATTCTGGCTAACGCCGGTAGAGATCATATTTCACCAGTACAAAACCTTGGAACTTTTTGAAATTTTGACAGGGAACCTTTTAAAGTCGAAAAAATAACGCGGGGAATATATTTGTTAGTGGTGAATGTCCCATTGCAACTCAAAATCGCATGCTTTTCTATGACTTTTGTGAGCCGATATCGCAATAAACATTGAATGAATTAACCCAGAAGAAATTCCATATTTGTAAGCTACGCAAAGCAAAATTGCTCACAAATTCACTTAAATCGTGAAATTTCGAGTTGGGACATTCACATACAATGAAGTGCATTATTAATGAACAGATAATTACTAAGAAATATATTCCCCGCCTTATGATTTCGACTTTCGATAAGGTTCCCTGTCAAAACTTCAAAAAGTTCCAAGGTTTTACACTTGTGGAATATTATCTCTACTGGCACTAGCCAGAGTAGAGGTTCATGGCATGATCTACTGCACGCTATGCGAATATTCCATTCCGCATTCACGGGCGTTCCCATGTGTTCACGCGCGTTTCCGTGAGTTCCTTCATGCTTCCAATTGTGAGGATTCGAACACTCAGAAACATTTTATATCGTCATAAGCGTTTGAGTGAAACGTGGTTGCTACAGTCTCGACTGATAAAAGGCAAACGTAATAAATTGTTGTTGGATTTTACAATTAACATTGCAGACTAAATTACAGCGGGTGAAACTTCAGTACACCTAACCCTAACCCAACCCTAATCCTAACCCTAACTCTAATTAAAAGTAACACTGAAGATTATCTCACGGCGGCATGAGACTTTGTTACACATAATCCTAACACTATAACCTTAACCATAAACCAACCCCAACATCAAACCCAAACTTTAATTGTAACCATAAACATAATCATAGCCCGATCTCTAAAACTGAATAGTGCACTTACCGCTGGTTGAGACTTCATTATACCAAACCCTAACACTAACACCAACCCTAACACTAACTCTAGCACTGAAGATTAACTTACCGCGGGATGATACTTCATTCATTACACCTAACACTGAGACTAACACTAAATCTATCACTGAAGATGAACATACCGCTGATAGAGACTTCATTACACCTAACCCTCACACTAACCCTAACTCTAACACTGACGATTAACTTACCGCGGGATGAGACTTCATTACACCTAACCCTCACACTAACCCTAACTCTAACACGGACGATTAACTTACCGCGGGATGATACTTCATTCATTACACCTAACACTGAGACTAACACTAACTCTATCACTGAAGATGAACATACCGCTGATAGAGACTTCATTACACCTAACCCTCACACTAACCCTAACTCTAACACTGACGATTAACTTACCGCGGGATGAGACTTCATTACACCTAACCCTCACACTAACCCTAACACTATATATATACCACTAACCCAATCACTGAATATGAACATACATGTATATACCGCTGATAGAGACTTCATTACACCCAACCCTCACACTAGCCCTAACACTAACTCTAACACTGAAGATTAACTTACCGCGGGATGAGACTTCATTGCACCTAACCCTCACACTGATGATTACCTTACCGCGGGATGAGACTTCATTGTACCTAACCCTAACACTGAAGATTAACTTACCGCGGGATGAAACTTCATTGCACCTAACCCTAAAACTGACGATTAACATACCGCCCGATGAGACTTCATTACACCTAAACCTCACACTGAAGATTAACTTACCGCGGGATGCGACTTCATTGTACCTAACCCTAAAACTGAAGATTAACTTACCGCGGGATGAGACTTCATTGTACCTAACCCTAACACTGACGATTAACATACCGCCCGATGAGACTTCATTACACCCAACCCTCACACTAACCCTCACTATAATACCGAAGATTAACTTACCGCGGGATGAGACTTCATTATACCTAACCCTAACACTGAAGATTAACTTACCGCGGGATGAGACTTCATTGCACCTAACCCTAAAACTGAAGATTAACTTACCGCGGGATGAGACTTCATTACACCTAACCCTAACACTGAAGATTAACTTACCGCGGGATGAGACTTCATTACACCTAACCCTAACACTAAAGATTAACTTACCGCGGGATGAGACTTCATTACACCTAACCCTAAAACTGAAGATTAACTTACCGCGGGATGAGACTTCATTACACCTAACCCTAACACTGAAGATTAACTTACCGCGGGATGAGACTTCATTACACCTAACCCTAACACTAAAGATTAACTTACCGCGGGATGAGACTTCATTGCACCTAACCCTAAAACTGAAGATTAACTTACCGCGGGATGAGACTTCATTACACCTAACCCTCACACTGAAGATTAACTTACCGCGGGATGAGACTTCATTGTACCTAACCCTAAAACTGAAGATTAACTTACCGCGGGATGAGACTTCATTACACCTAACCCTCACACTGAAGATTAACTTACCGCGGGATGAGACTTCATTGTACCTAACCCTAAAACTGAAGATTAACTTACCGCGGGATGAGACTTCATTACACCGAGTCGAAAGATGTCGCTCAGGTTCTTCATCCTTACCATCTTTATCTGTAATATTGCGAAATGTAAAATTCCATATCAACACCTCAAAATGTAAGTCCCCACTGATATTTCGGATGATATAGATCTTCAAACATGGTTTATGGAATTCAATGAAACTTTAGAACAAAAATTAGAAAACGTAATTCGGTTGTATCAGGGGGGGGGGGTAGTAAAAAAAATTGCAGGAAGGTATGCCGGGGTGGTGGGTGGCCCGAGGGGAAAAAACGCTTTTTTTACACCCTCATGCAAATTTTTTACTAAAGACCTTTTGTGGCCTTATATGACATTTGTAACAGTTTAAAACATATTATAAGAATTTATAACTGCAAAAACACCATATTTATGTTACTGGGACCTCATATGGGCCTTAGTAGAGATGACATTAAGCTATATGCATGTTGCATATGGGGCGGTGGGTTGAAAAAATTCCTTCCCGACACCCTTCGGAAAGAAGCTTCGAGAAACTGAAATATATACACTTGTCGTGATGTAACTAAAGCCATTGAAGATCATTGTGTGCATGGAAAAAGAGCAACTGCCTCAAACATTAATGTGACTATCAATGGCTAGAATATAACTGTCGTCACACTGTTCATCAGTGCATCAAGCCAATCAGTGAAATATTTGCATGCCTATTAACTCATATGATCTGTTACTCTCACAACACCTAAACTATCCAAGTCTGGCAAAGTGACTGTTTGTCATTTATTATAAGAGGTTGCTCCAGTAGACTAACAAAAGTGTTAAGGCATAATGCTAGATAATGGGCTGGTTGACAGACTAATCGGGAAATGGTTAGAAATTATGGAATTGTGTGTATCCTGTACAATGAACTAAGTTTGCATATATAAGTAAACTTGTCCTGGTGCAACTAATGCCTAGATCATTGTGTGCATGGAAAAAGAGCGAGCAACTGTCTCAAACATTAATGTGACTATCAATGGGTAGAAAATATCTGCCATCAGTGCATCAAGTCAATCAGTGAATTATTTGCATGTCTTTCAACTCAGATGATCTCTCACCAGACCGAAAGTATCCAAGTCTGGTGTGCTGTGACTGCTTGTCATCTATATATATAAACGAGTAGGATATGTCCTGATTTTTTCTCAGACCCCTAGACCGAGTTCAAGCACATTTGGTCATTGAAACATTTTGATTTATATATATTGTTTTAATATATATATATATTTTAAGATTGAATTCCTTGCTCAATTTAACAAAACAATTTTATTTTTATATTTTAATTAAAAAATTTGAAAAACTAATATCATTATAACATCCACCAGGGTACCCCGAGTCACCACACCAAATTTGGTTGAACTCGGTCTAGGGGTCTGAGAAAAAATCAGGACATACTCGTTTATATATATTAGGCTCTGTCTAAGATCAAAATGTGTGCGAAGTCCAACTAAGGGGGCCACAGGATACTCCGATGCTGAATATAGGCTCCCAAAGGGAGCCTGTTTCAGCTAGTTTAGTATAATAGAAGTAAGTTGCTCCAGTAGACTAACATAAGTGGTATGGAATATGTTAAATAATGGGCTGGTTGACAGACTAATCAGGAAATAGTTAGAAATTATGAAATTTTGTGTATTCTGCACAATCACCTAGGTTTACAGATGATCAGCAATTTATAAAACTTTTTTTTTTCAATTAAAACAGCTTCAGAAACGGGTTAAACTGTTATTTGAACTAATTGAGATCATTCCCAGTCATAAAAGTGATATCAGTAGAGTTTTATGAGATTTTAGACCAATGTTAGTGAAATTTGGGGGGGGGGGGGTGGGTGTCAAAACATTGAGACTAACAAATTATTTTGTTTGCATGTTTGGGGGTGGTGGGTCCCCGAAAATGCCAGATGCAAAAAAACGGCATACCTTCCTGCAATTTTTTTACTACCCCCCCCCCCCCCCGGTTGTATAGGGAAATATAGGTCGAAATTCAGTTATAAAGAATTCACTACTATGAGCGGGCAATAGAATGATAAAGAATACGTAGTTATATTGACGGGATTGTATTGGGTAGATGAAATTGTATTCATTTCAAGCATTTCTATAATAAAATATTTGGAATACAGGGTGTGTCGGTGGATTCAAATGGGAAATCCAAGACGGTTACTGGTAGCCCTATTTTACAACGAAATTCGGAAACATTCAATATCTCCCATTTGAGGTTACTCCGAAGATCCATGTGGCGTTTGGTTATCATCAGATATGTGGCCTATAGTGTGTGTCGAAGATTTAGTTATACAAAGAGTATACTCCAAAATGGCTTCCGACGATCCTGTTTTTTTATTATCGGGAATCGTTCAAATATTCAATAGATCCTATCTAGATGTGAACCTAAACATGCATGTACATTTTCAAAAACAATTCCACAAAATATGTATTCTGAAACGTGTGCAGATTATTTTAAATGTGAAATCCACGATGGCTGCTGGTGGCCACGTTTTTAACGAACTTTTGGACAATATCGATGGCTCCCATCCTTTGAGGTCACACCGAAGATACGAATGAAGTTTGGTGATGATCGGATGAGGGATGTAACCTATATTGGTTGTGCCGACGGGAATTGTTGACGGACGAACAGACACGACCAATTTCTGTATCTGATTTGAAGCCTGAAGATTATGAGCTGCATTATCCCTAACCCTTCGTAGATTAAATACTCATTGTGAGTAGTAACCTTTGGAGATGTTCAGATAATTTGTTAAACTTAATACCTGAACATTTCCCACAAATTAATATGATTTCTATTGCTCTTGTATTATATGTTTTCTGTCTGTCGTTTGCTTGTATTACATGAACGCCCTACAGATGAATAATAGACCGTTCCAATGTACACTTTTATATTTACACACTAAGTGTTGTCATCACTAAATCCAGCATTCTGATTGGTCGGCGCCCACGTGGCTAGTTGCAGTTATTTCTCGGTGAATGCGCAACGCCTCATAACACCAAGCTAATAACACCATCGATACGTCATTAGGTTTGGAAAGACGAACGCGTAATGCTTTGGGCGCATTTTGACTCGCGCAGGATTGACTTAATACATCATCGGGTTTCAACATGAAGAGAAATTGTTCCTATTAACTTTTGCCAAGGGAGCTATTGGGTATTTTGGGCTGATCTTGTCACGATTTAAATATATTTACAAAAGTGGCTTTTTCGCTAAATGTATATAAATATAAGGATTAACTGTCATGTGGACTATTTTTATGGAGATGTAACGGTGAGGTAAGTGGACATAAATTGTATGTAAAACCCTTCGGGTTTTACACAAGTTATGTCCACTTACCTCACCGTTACATCTCCATAAAAACAGTCCACATGACAGTTAATCCTTATATAACTGAGTGTGAGAATCCATTCAGTATAGAAAGGGTTAATACAACCGTTATGTTGAACTCGCTGTTTACCATGAAATCCACAAGCTGATTACTTAATATTTACGTAAATCAGTTATGTTACGTTAAATTTGAAGACTGATTTCCGCGTTTATGGCATTATACCGGAAATCACACAGGCCGTTACTATTCGGTTAGGGGCAGCAATGGCAACATAAATGACTGGCTATATGTATAGATCACGATTACGGGCTTACGCTTATCAAACCACAGTATTAATCTGCAACGGAAGGAACTCAGACCCGATTCGATCGATTACCGTAAATTGTGTTGATTCCTTTCCCAAGAATCTATTTACTGATTTGGGCGGAAACAGATCGCTTCATCAATCAGATTTTAATTGGACGCACATTCCGAACGACATTTTCTCGTTTGATAAAAGAAGATATAGTGATTTGGTGTATACCTCTTTATTTCCAAATCAGCATGACATATGTTGACACTTTGAGAATGAGATATAACTAGCCCTTTCTGTACTAAATTATCGTTGACGAGTAGTTATCACATTGGACATGTTCAAATAATAAGTTCAATAAATTGAACATATTATCTAAACATTTCCCTCAATACATATATAGGACCACCTCTGTACTTGTATTTATCTGCCGTTTGCGTATATTACCTATACAGGTTAATATGAGAGAAGGCGTAGGCAATCAGTTTAAATAGTTTTACAGCGCTGCCTGTACACTATAATACTCCCCAGATCAACATTATGTATGTCTTCAATTGTGACATATGTGACGACAGTCAAGCAAAATGAAAAAGTGTACCAAAATCATTGATGAAATTCCAATATTACTGCACAAATCGAACTGTCATTACAATATGGTGTGACAAAAAAAGCTCTTTGAGAATAATTTAACACTGAAGTTATGCGCCGGTATTCAAATGAGGATGGACAAAGAAATCCCAAATGCAGCAAGCAACTGGCCCAGTCGCTGATTGGTAGAAAATATCTGCTAATAATTATTTGATAGACAGTTGTTTTTAAAAAGCTGCGAATTTACCAACATCATACAAAATCATGCCTAGATTTACAATGTTCGCGAGAACTCGCCAGCCGGGGGGGGGGGCTTTCTAGCACATCCTTTATCGTATGAATTGTGCACTAATCTTGACTTCATAAGTATTAATGATTCAATTCAATTTATTTATATGAACATCGAGGTGTGCCTCCGGGATAAAGACTGAATTAAAATGGCAGTGCAAAATTTACACTATTTACCACTAAGTGTTTCATATCAAACTGCGTGACATAACAAACAGCGTGACATATAACAAACTGTGCACTTGTGTTTTCATATCTTGTTATCGCAATATTATATCAACTGCTTCCTTGTTGTTGGGTATTGAATAGCCGTGGCACATAAAAGGTTTTCTCGGAAAGATCTATTTACATTATGTACATAGCGAGCACTCGTGATCATATGCTTGTATAACTGACAAATTGAATCAACAAGGCTTTGAACGAATGTTTGTGCATGCTAACTACACATTTTATCTCCGAATTCTGAAGCAGGGAAACGATAGGTCAATAAATTCACGAAATAACTGCTCTGCTCATAGAAATGTTTCAGCTATTTTGAATTTTTGCACAGAAGTGAGCTCTTTATTTGTACCACGTCAGGCGGACTAACAATGAACATTGTTGCATGCCGAGAACCCTAGTTTTATACCACTTTAATAAGTCTCTCTGCGACATGTAAAGTTCGTATGAGAGTAGGCTACCCATTTTTTATGCCAGACCGAAATGTAACAATGTGACCAATAACTTTAAACAAATGTAACAATTGTCACAATAACTTAAGACTTGAAACCGCATGTTTAAACATGCTGATTCTGAATGGGACCAGAAACGCTTCAATTCCAAAGTATGAATGACTGATAGTTAACTACAATCCCAATATATATAGTGAATCAGTCACAAACATTTACACCATGTACACCAAACGTACACACAATCATCTGCTATATGGGTATCAAACACCATGTACAAAGTCAAACGCACAAAAAGCATGTAGCATATGGGTATATCCTCCACCATGTAGACAGTCAAATGCACAACAAATCATGTATTATATGGATATCGTTCACAATGTACACAGTCAAACACACACAAAATCATGTATTACATGGATATATTACACCATGTACACATTCATTCAAACACACAAACAATCATGTAGTATATGGATACCTTACACCATGTACAAAACACACATAATCATGATTGTGCTATATGGATATCTTACACCTTGTACACATTCAAACACACACAATAATGTGTTATATGGAAATCTTGCACCATGAACACATTCAAACACAGACAATCATGTATTATATGGATACTTACACCATGTACTCATCCAAACACACAGTCATGTATTATATGGATATCTTACACCATGTACACATTCAAAAACACACTATCATGTATTATGTGGATATATTACACCATGTACACATTCAAACACACACTATCATGTATTATATGGATATTTTACACATGTACACATTCAAACACACACAATCATGTGTTATATAGAGGATATCCACACTTTTTCAGTGGATATGGGTTATATCTCATGAGTGATGACAAAACATTGAATTTCCACAAGTGGCTTTAGTCACGAGTGGAAATTCAAATGCTTTGTCATCACGAATGAGAATTAACCCATATCCACTGAAAAAGTGTGGATATTCTGTTTATTATATACTTTAGTTACTTGCCTATGGCCTCCAATGAATGGCAATACATCAGAAATTTCAAGCTGATATCACTCACTAGTGGGATATCACTTATATCTCACTGCTAAAACCTTATAATTCATGGGCAAGTATATAATAAATGGATATATTACACCATGTACACATTCAAACACACACACAGTCATGTATTATATGGATATCTTACACCATGTACACACTCAAACACACACTATCATGTATTATGTGGATATCTTACACCATGTACACATTCAAACACACACTATCATGTATTATATGGATATCTTACACATGTACACATTCAAACACACACAATCATATATTATATTGATATCGTACACCATGTGCATAGTCATACACACAGACGATCATGTGCTATATGGATATCTTACACCATGTTTGCGGTCACACACAATTATTTGACATTTTTCAATTCAATCTTCGACTGAGTGCCGACGTCTTCATAATCACGAGCGAATTAGGATAGGCAAGGGGCTATACATTCCCTCTGTTAAGGAGACATGACTTAATTTATCCATGATGGGCATTTAGCTGATATTTCGATCGTGAACAAAACCTTAATACTCTTATACAAATGTCAGAGAAAACGCCCCATTGCGAGGGCAAGGATACCCGTAAAACTCTGTTGAGATCTCGATAATGTGTGACATATTATGAATCGGAAATATTAGATTAGCAAGCTCCACTGGGAGTTAGTTACCCAAAGACTTCCAAAAACTGTTGGTTGGTAAAGGAACTATTGAATCTTGTATTCTGATCTTCCATCTGCACCAGCAACCGATCGACTTTGAAGGTTTTATATTTGATCATGACACTGACTACATTGTACAAAACCAATTGGCCCGATTCGTAATATCTTGTTAGAGCAATGATTTTCAAGGGTTATGATCCTGCAGAATACAACTAAGCACTATCGGAAAGCGCCCCCTAGTATGTAAACAATGACCAGGTCTCATAACTATCGCGTAATAAATAAGCCGACAAATAAATACCAAAGACTTCCACCGGTTGCCCGGCTTGATATATCCGTGTCTTAAAGGCATATGAGTTGCCAAACTTAAAACACGGAATCATAGTCTGAGTTTATTCGGCCGAATTATGGTCTATGGTCTAAACCACCCTAATAAACACGGCGGTGAAGTCGGGACTCTGGTCTCGCGAAATCAACAACAATTTCAGGACAAAAGTTGCGTCGAGATTGTTGTTTGTTGTCGCCAAACCTGAGTACGTGGAAGTGGATTATCTCCATATTGTATAACGATACCGCTATGTCGTCTCCGTTAGGCAGGGGGATGCTGATTTTTCATCCCCTGATTTGGTCACAATGTTCAACAGCTGGAAAAGTTCATGTCGAATAAACGGGAGTTGGACAGTTCAGACCGACCGTGACCATAGGTTGGGATTTTCCCGATAGCTTAAGTTTCCAATCAATTGTTTGGCTATTTGGGTTTATCGTCGTTTAGCCGTTAGGTCATATCACGACGAACGTTTTTCAGTTTTACAGATGGAGGAAAGACCACGTAGATGTATTAATTTCACCGGGATATCACAACCCACCGCGTGTAGAAACTGCCGACCCACAGAAAGCAACTGACAAACTTGTCCAGATTCACGAATCGGGTTACCATCCCTTTGCATGGATCACGAATCTGCTTCTGTCGGGGTTAGGCGGCACACGACGGCTCAATGCACTGAGCATTATATATATACCGACTGGACCACCTGCGACACCTTCCAATCAATGTATAGTGTCAAATACTGAAATTAAAGTCAGTTCGATACTTTCCACTCCTCGTAAGTGTTGCGTTATGTTCGCAATTTCTAACCAGTTCTGATAATTTGAAAAATAATGAGGTAGAAATTAGAATATATCAATATTAAAGAGGGCAATTAAGTTTTCTCTTTAGTTTCCCCCGCCACAACAAAAATCCTCTAGTCACGTCCCTATATGAGTCTCCCATATCGCCACTCCCTTTTTCTGAACTATTGAAATTGTAAGGTAATGGCTGAAATTGTCAAGTCCATGTCAATTTCATTGCTGAGTATGCACCGTTAAACTTAAGCTGGGTCTCAAATTTAAATCAAATGGGGTATTTTAAAGAACCTGACAACTATTTCTGATGCTATTTCTTCAGTTGTAGGTCAATCTCACGTACTAAAGGTCGGGTCAAGGTTAAATTTGACCTCTGAGGTACAACGATTGGATACTTCAACTTGATGAACATTCATGGTTCACTTTATTAATGTTTTATTTGTGTGAAAACTGTCATTTACATGTCACACGAACTGGTATTCATAATTACATAATTTAAAATTACACAATAAGACGATAACCTTTATCTTTCGCAACTTCGGACTAATATCCTTAAATATCAGAATTCTCCCACTCATAATCGGGATCAATGGGGCCACCCTCCGCATTCACCTCGCCGTCGCTCTCCTAATCGGCACCACAATAAGCATTCTGTTCCCCAACATCCTAGTCTTCATCACCCTCCTGGTCTACATCATCTCCAAAAGCCTCCTCAGCATTTTTCCTATCGACATCCTCCTCATCTGTAGCATGAACACCTCGTCTGTTCGTGTATGGATTGCATCAGTCATCTTCACCAGAGCAGTTACAGTATGACGTGCATGGTAGATGTTCTCTGTGGCAGCCACACGCCTCAGTGGTGCACTTCTTATCGTGCCCAACATTGACACCGGATGACGTCCATTGGAGATTTTGCTGGTATCTTCATTTTGTTTATGTATTTTCCTTTCTTTAACTTTTTTGATTATTTTGGTTTTTAATTAATTTAGTTTTTTAATTATTATTGTATACAGCAATAATTTATTCCCAAATGATGAAATAGTAGTTTCATGATTAGCTCCGACCTAAATTCATGTCAGAAACACCGAACCGAAGATCCCCGCATCCAATACGAATTAATTTCCCATTACAAAAATACTATCAATCATTGTCGACCACACACGTCGATAACTAATTGCTCGTAGCTCGTAAAAACGTAATATGGGGAAACGCGCCGGGATATTTATTAAAGAAACTTCACCGGATTCAAGTTGATGCCGCCATAGATCATGCCATGAATCTCTACTAATGCTAACGCCTGTAGAGATCATATTCCACCAGTACAAAACCTGGGAACATTTTGAAGTTTTGACAGGGAACCTTATAAAGTCGAAAAAATAACACGGGGAATATATTTCTTAATGATTTTCTGTTCCTTAGTAGTGTACTAAGGCCCAAACTCGAAAATTCTTGCTTTTCTGTGACTTTTGAGAGCCGATATCGCAATAAACATTCAATAAATTACCCAGGAAAAAATCAATAATTGTCAGGAACGCAAAGCAAAATCGCTCACAAAAGTCACTTAAATCCTGAAATTTCCAGTTGGAATCTTCACATACAGTGAAGTTTATTATTAAGAAATAGATAATAACAAAGAAATATATTCCCTGTGTTATTTTTTCGATTGTATAAGGTTCCCTGTGAAAACTTCAAAAAGTTCCCAGGTTTTGTACTGGTGGGATATGATCTCTACGGGCGGTAAGACACAGTAGAGATTCATAGCATGATCTAATGCCGCCATAATAGTATAAACTGGGCTTACGCGCTCAATTCCAAATAATTCGGTTCTGTGTAAGCGGGCTGTCAGTCTCCGAACATATGCAGAGAGAAGCACCAATTACAAACTATGTTCAAAATTATAAAGAACGATACACCATATTATTTATCTTGCTTACTCCTACCTAGATCGGTCCAAGTCTCCAGCTATAACATGCGAAACCCAGGAAGATTTCACTCATATTTTAGTAAAACGGGACATTTCAAGAAATAATTCTTCCCTTGCGGTGTAACCTCATGGAACAAACTACCCAAGCATATAGTCCCCACTTAGACACGCCCTCACTCAAGATTATTTACAGCTCCACCATTTGATCTGATTGTTTGACAATTCTAAACCGCGATGGAGAAAAGACGGATTCGTCATCTCAGGTTTAGCCTAGGTAAAGCTGGTTTAGCTGGACCGTCGAATTATATGATTTAGTTGCCAGTTTAAGCTTATAATACGCAAAAAGTATCGACATTGAAAAAAATAGCTATCCCCACACACTTTGTAGTACAGTAAATTTCCAATAAAAATATGCTCGCTGTCGTAATTATTGATTTTGGCAATCAATAAAACGCGGCGGTCCGCATTAGGAAAGTTGAAATAATTATCTCGACGATACAGAGACACTATTGCTAAACCACTGGTCTGGACCAGGTTTAAACAAGAGATGACGAATGCGTCACTTAGACCTGCGGTCTCTGGTATAAACCACTGATTCAGCGGTCAAACGGCGCTTTAAATCTAGAGATTTACGTAGACCAGGTTTAAACCTGAGATGACGAATCCGGCCTGTAAGTTGTTAAAACTTGTAACCGAATCCCGTTGTAAATGAATTTACAATAAAATATGTTTAAAGTAAGTAGAAATAATAACATGAAACCTGAAGCAGGGCTAATCCGTATAACGACATTATATATGCTATCAAACAATTCGAGAATATTATAAATAATACTCCGCTGTAAAGCAAGCTAAACGTGCGCATGATTAACAATTAAATTAATAATCTGTATTGTTACTGCGAAATCATAAATCGGTATTCGCATCTCAGAGTCGAGTCTCGGGTTTAAAAAAAATCCCAGACCAGGGGTACAGGTCTCAATTGCAGACTATTCCCTATAACACCCAGAAATATCCATTATTCTTAATTGTCTCCCGTTCAAACATCATTGGAATCTTCCCTCTACACGTAAACCTGGGATTTCAGAAGACGAGAATACGGACCAATTCGGAACAATACGCCTAGCTAACTCGGTTCGAAGCCAGGTATAACATTTCGCGATCACCGTGGTCTGGGCCTGGTCTAGACTGTAGTTCGCGTGAAACCTGGTCCAGACCAGAGACCAGAATTCGCCGATTGTGTCTTGGAATTGAGATGGTCGCTTTGCCTTCCGCGGCAACATATCTTCGCGCATAAAGTTTCATATTGGGCTTATTTGATTCCCAAATAAGCTCACAGTGGGGCCGATGGGGTCATTGTCACAAGGCTCCAGTCACATTCGTTGCCAGCTTTTCTAATGCATGCGCTATATATGGCGCGAAATATGACGTCATCACGTTCGTGAATAAAATGTCGACGCCATGCTCCAGAAATGACTTCGTTTGTCCAACGACATTGATCGGAAAGTTGTATTTCATCCATCAACTCAGAAAATGAGATTAACCTAATCTTGTGCATTGAGGCTCGCATGAATATGAAAAGCTGGCTACGAATGTGATCGATGCCTTGTGATAATGACACCATCAGCCATAGTGAACTTATGCCCGTTATTCCAGACAAATTAATGTCAATATTTTAGGTCAATATAGAGCGTATATTGCAGGGGGTAGTAAAACATTTGCAGGAAGGTATGCCGTTTTTTTGCATCTGGCATTTTCGGGTCCCACCACCGTGACCACCCCCAAATCTGCAAAAAAAATATTTTTTTAATCCCAATTTTTTGACACCCACCCCCCCAAATTTCACTAAAATTGGTATAAAATCGCATAAAACTCTACTGATATCACTCATTTGACTGGGAATTATCTCAATTAGTTCAAATAACAGTTTAACCTGTTTCAGAAGCTGTTTTAATTGAAAAAAAAGTTTTATAAATTGCTGATCATCACCTAGGTCATTGTTCAGAATACACAAAATTTCATAATTTCTAACTATTTCCTGATTAGTCTGTCAACCAGCCCATTATCTAACATATTCCATACCACTTATGTTAGTCTACTGGGGCAACTTACTTCTATTATACTAAACTAGATGAAACAGGCCCCTTTGTGGGACTTCGCAAACATTTTGATCTTAGACAGAGCCTTCATTTAGCGGCGGCCATTGAAACATTTTGATATTGACTACAGATATTTTATTCCCATTGATAGTCACATTAATGTTTGAGACAGTTCAATGCTCTTTTTACATGCACACAATGATCTAGACATTAGTTACATCGGGACAAGTTTACTTATATATGCAAACTTAGGTCATTGTGCAGGATACACACAATTCCATAATTTTTCTAACCATTTCCCGATTAGTCTGTCAACCAGCCTATTATGCCTTAACACTTTTATTAGTCTACTTGAGCAACCTCTGTTATAATAAATGACAAACAGTCACTATGCCAGACTTGGATATGTTAGGTGTTGTGAGAGTAACATATCATATGAGTTGATAGACATGTAAATATTTCACTGATTGGCTTGATGCACCGATGAACAGTGTGGAGACAGTTGTTCGCTCTGTTTCCATGCACACAATGATCTTGGCTTTAGTTACATCAAGACAAGTTTATTTATTTCAGTTTTCATTTCTCGAATCTACTTTCCGAAGGGTGTCGAGAAGGAATTTGTTCACCCACCGCCCCATATGCAACATGCCATATAGCTCAATGTCATCTCTACTAAGGCCCATATGAGGTCCCAGTAACATAGATATGGTGTTTTTGCAGTTATAAATTCTTATAATATGTTTTAAACTGTTACAAATGTCATATAAGGGCACAAAAGGTCTTTAGTAAAAAAAATTGCATGAGGGTGTAAAAAACGTGTTTTTTGCCCCTCGGGCCACCCACCACCCCGGCATACCTTCCTGCAAATGTTTTACTACCCCCCCCCCCCCCTGTATATTGTGGTTTAATAATGCCAATGTGAGTTTATTTGGCTCATTAAAATAAGCCATTTATGTGTTAATTTTCATGATAACAGGCTATCCTACAACACTAACAACCACGTTGGTGTACGCCCGGCATCGTTTGAATTAGAGGATATGCATGAATCGTACCTGAAATAATTATATTGATATACCATCGAAAACTAGGTTTAAACCATGTTTAAATGCGAGATGATGAGCCGGAGTTGTTATAAAAGTGATATTAAAACTGTGGTCATGGCCGAGAGATGTAAAAGTAAAGACACCATAATTATGCACACGATGTTCCATTGTTCAATATATAATTGGTATGATGCACATGCATCATTAGATGTCGGTTGGGCCAATAACAAGCATTGCTATGGCAACAATGGTCAAGTTACTCCGAATCGGATGGCTGGTTTAATTGTATTGGGGCATGAGCCAGTTTAGTGCGCGAAATTCGGCAACAATATTAATTATTAGGTTTCTAAAATTACATTTTAATAATATATTTCATCTCAAAGTGGAAGCAAATTGTTAGTGAATGAACCGAATAGCTACTATCACTGTTTTTTGGGGGTCTCGCGTGTCTTTTATTTGCGCATAACTGGTTATTTTAATGAGAAAAATACGCTCAAGGTGTTATTATTTCACCTCAATAGACGCTCTAATGATCCTGAAATGCGTTTTTTAAACAGTCCAATATGGGAATATTTCCATATGAAATACGCCCATATTGGTATTATTTAATCTACCTTTTTTCATCGACACAACTGTAGTGGTTCTGTGCATTACTTTGACTAACCGTATTGGCTATGTTGCTGTTTTCGTCTCATGTTGTTTCGTGTCTCAGAGAAATTACCACTTCGTTGATTTTTAATTTACAGTTGTTTTCGACTCGTCAGTGACCACAATTTTACCTTCAGTGAATTCGCATGCAGTTTATATCTCCACATCAATCGAAATAATTGAAAATCGTCAAACATTGACAGCTCGCTTTGTACTGTTACTCAGCGAATATCTCGTCGTTTTTTGTTTTACATAAAACAAGCTGTGCCTCTGGTCATTATGCAATATCGGTGGGTAATTCCGGTAAGTTTTTTAAATGAATCATCTTAATCCATCATCGATGAAAGAAACTCTTGACAGCGGGACATGTCGGGCTTTGCACGAACTCCATGTATATTTATATACACCAAATCAAAACAAATTACATATCTACTTCACTTAAGGTTTTTGATCAATCTCACACTGCCCAAATCTCAGTTGAAATGGAGGTATCTCGGTGTTTTACATCAGCCAGTCAGTGCAATTGTTACTTTTTTTGGCAAAGTATAAATATCAAAAGTATCATGTTGTAATAAAATTATAATGAAAAGAAATACATCAATAGATTATTCTGTTTTAAACGCGAGTCACAAGCTTCAGACGTAACTGATAAATTAAAAATATTGATATAGTCCTTCCCATTATATTATATGGCATAATATATGAGCCTCTCAGTGTTCAGCATAAGCATGCCAGTGCAATCTGGCTTTTTTGACAAAATGTAAACATTCATGCATAGGTCATAACGGTTACAATGGAATTAATATGGGATGGGGCATATCGTTTTTGTCCCCCGACATTCCGTTGGAGGACTATAGTAATGATCCCTTGTCCGTCCGTCCGTCCGTCCGTGCGTACTTCGAGATGTGCGTGCGTCCGTCCGGAACTTTGTTTGAGTCTGTATTCTGTCATTTTGTGGTCATTTTTTTAAACTTGGCTCATTTATTAACCACCATGGGAACCTGCGATTTTTTAGTTCGGTCCGAGTCATCCTAGCGGAGTTATTGCCCTTTTCGACACAGAATCGTACATCCTGGGACGCATCTTTTGTCCGAGCCTGTATTCCGTATTCCCAGTCATTTTTTTTTAAACTTGGCACAGATGTCAACCAGCATGGGAGGGAACCTGGGATTTGAAGTTCAGTCGGAGTCATTTTGACGGAGTTGTTACAATTTTTTCCACAGAGAAATTTTATATGTCTTTATTTTGAGAGCTTTTGTCCCTTTCTCGACACATTGAAGATGTGCAACATATTTAATGAATATGCACTTTGTATCATATTGGTGCAATCAATTCCTCCTACAGTTTTAGTGTATGGATATGAAAACCAATAAATCCTTCAAACCTGCCACCTTCGTCCAGTGACATTTTGATCAGCGATTTGACTCACGTTTAAAGCGGAAAATAGTATGCACCAGCTGATATATAAGGGTGAGTCTAATTGTCCAAAAATGGCAATTTTAATGGGTTCCAAACGAGCCCTCTGTAAAACACTGAGAGACCGCCAATTGCGATGAGTGAATAAGTTTGGCAGTGTCAACCTTGATCTCATGCGAAAAAAAAAAACATTCCGCGAAGATAGACTCTGCGGCGTAGCACGTATGCATATCTGGCATCGAAATCAATTTATTTAAATACCTTACATTGAACGCATGTTTTAAACCGGCGCAAGGCAGGTTTTCTGCGATGCTTGTTGCAGTAGTAACTCGCATTATTGGAACTTCGATTCAGACCTTAACATTATCTCGGATAATATTCTAAGTATCTTGGAGAGGCTCCAAAATCATAGAATTGCTCTTTTTATCCAATCCGTGTAATGCCAAATATTCACCGCGTCGTCAGAACACATAACGCAACAATACAATTTAATAAATAGACAATAGTTAACTGTTCTGAGTAGCGTACTGTTTTTCTCGTCGAGTGATATGCGAAGGATTATTTTTACGAGGCGCTAGCCATGTGGAAATAATCCTTGCATCTCACGAGACAAGAAAACCCGTACGCTACTCAGAACAGTTGACTATTGCGTTTATTATATTTGACAACATCACCAGTCATTTCTGTTAAAATAACTGTCAAGGATATGGCATGACGCAAAAATTGACTTCCTGAAACCGAGGAACACTTCAATATGAGATGCCCCATTTATAAAAATCTAAGAAAACGTTTATTTGCGGAAATAAACGACAATATTCAGACCTTTAATAATATGGCTGACCAACATAAATTATTAATCATCTTGAGAAATGATTAACCCAAAACATGTAATATCATCTGCAACATGGTCCAACTCTTTCGACATAAACGGTGTGAATCACCAAACATTGAACATTAATATATTTATGTTACTATACTTATAATAATATTTTATTCATGTAACTCTTTTGACATCGGCATCGAGTGGGCGTATCTGTCAATAAATTTATCTTTATCTTTATCTTTGACTCAGTACTGAGAGTAGGATAACATCTTGAGAGTAGGATAACATCTTGAGGGTAGGATAACATATTGAGAGTAGGATAACATCTTGAGAGTAGGATAACATCTTGAGAGTAGGATAACATCTTGAGAGTAGGATATCATATTGAGAGTAGGATAACATCTCGAGAGCAGGATAACACGTTCGGTCATCTGGGAGCGGGGATATGATTTATATTTTGACGTAAAAGTTGATGAAAATATAATAATATAATTCTACTCAATTAAATGGAAATACGTGCACGTTTGGTGAATTATTGTGTGTCTCAAAGTACTTAACATCGCCAAATTTTAGATCGGTTGGACCGTGTCAACCTTGGTTCCACGCAAAAACATTCAGGAAGATATAATCCGTGGCGTATTACATATACATGGCATCGAAATCAATTATTTAACCCTGATAACTGATGATTAGTTATCCCTGAGGAAATGTTCAGAGAATAAGACCATAGGTTGTTTGTTGAAATTATTATCGGAACATTTCCCACCGATTATAATATGATTCCATCTGCACTTTGAATTATAGCTCTCGTCTGCTTATATTTCCTGAACATCCCTCCAGGTGAAAAACAGACACTTCCGATGTATAATTGTATAACTAATGTGATAATCCACATTTAAGAATGGGTTAAATACATTTACCTTGCATCATGGTTAATTGAACGCATATTTTAAACCGACCTATAGGGCGGGTATGCCGCTATAGCCTTGTTGCAGTATTATAAATTGAATTCAGACCTGAACATTTTCTCGGAATTGCATACCCCATGCAAACTTCAATCGTTTACTTGGAAATGCTCTAAATGGTCTGATGCGAACAGCGTAACACCAAAGCATTCACGTTATACGGGGTCGCAACCCCGCATAGCCCAACACTACAATTAAAAATAATTCTGCTCGATTAAATTCAAAACGTTCATGTTTCAGAAATGTTTTTTTTTTGTGTTTCAAAATACTTAACATCGCCGAAATGTTAGGTCGTTTGGTAGTGTCAACCTTGGTCACACCGTCATGACGATTGAGTCTGCAACGTATCTGGCATAGCAAATATAATTATACAGGTACTTATTTAAATAACTAACATTTAACGCATTATTTTAAACCGGTATAGGGCGGCTATACCGCGAGTCTTGCAGTAATGGATTGCTGTATATTGAATTCGATTTAGACCTCAACATTAATCTCTTTATAATCAATATTCCATACATTGTTAAGTTGTTTACTTGGAAAGGCTCCAGAGGGAAATGCTGGTCTGATGTGAACAGCGTAACACCAAAGCATTCACGTGGTATATACAGGGTCGCAACCACGCATACCGCAACACTAGCATTAAAAATAAATCATGTACTCGATCAAAGGCAATTACCTGTACATTTTAGGAATGTGTTTAGGTCTCCAATTCTTCCCTTTGCGAATTTTTAGAATGTGTCGGGTTGTTACACGCTATACGGTGTTCCGATGGTCCGATGCTCCGATGGCCCATTATCTCGAAGGTCCGATACTACGAAGTTCCAATACTCCGAAGATCCTATATTCCGAAGACCCAATACAACGAATTATCAACACTGGGAAAGTCCGATGCTCCGATACTCCGAAGGTCCGATACTCCGAAAGTTCAATAATTCGAAGGTCTTATACTCCGAATGTCCGATACCCAGAATGTCAGATTATTGTAAGGGCGGTCAATGCTACAATACCAGTCATAAGAAGTGGTATATTGAGGCGCAGCTAACTTTATTGCGATATTGTGCATGCGCGCTTAATATCGAAAAATGCGTGATTATAGCGCAATATCAAAAATCTGTCGCGCTTATTATTGCGATATTGAGCGCAGAATGTTGCGATATTAAGTGCGCATTGTCCCAATATTGAGTGCGACAACATTGCATACAGACCCGATAGTGTTATATATATATAGATATCTGTAAATACAGATTAGTAACCATACTCCGAGGCCCGCAGCCCATCCCAATCAAGATAAGCTAACCATACTCTGAGGCCCGCAGCCCATCCCATTAGATAATGCTAACCATACTCCGAGGCCCACCGTCCATCCCATTAGATCAAGATAAGCTAACCATACTCCGAGGCCCACAGCCCATCTCATTAGAGCATGCTAACCATACTCCGAGGCTCACAGCCCATCCCATTAGATCAAGATAAGCTAACCATACTCCGAGGCCCACAGCCCATCCCATCAGATCATGCTAACCATACTCCGAGGCCCACAGTCCATCCCATTAGATCAATATAAGCTATATGTGTAGTTAGCTTATCTTGATCTAACGGGATGGGCTGTGGGCCTCTGGGTATGGTTAGCTTATCTTTATATAATGGGATGGGCTGCGGGCCTCGGAGTATGGTTAGCTTATCTTGATCTAATAGGATGGGCTGCGGGCCTCGGAGTATGGTTAGCTTATCTTAATCTAATGGGATGGGCTGCGGGCCACGGATAATGGTTAGCTTATCGTGATCTAATGGGATGGACTGTGGGCATCGGAGTATGGTTAGCTTATCTTGATCTAATGGGATGGGCTGCGGGACTCGGAGTATGGTTAGCTTATCTTGATCTAATGATGGGCTGCGGGACTCGGAGTATGGCTAGCTTATATTGATCTAATGGGATGGACTGTGGGCCTCGGAGTATGGTTAGCTTATCTTGATATAATGGGATCGGCTGCGGGCCTCGGAGTATGGTTAGCTTATCTTGATCTAATGGGATGGACTGTGGGCATCGGATAATGGTTAGCTTATCGTGATCTAATGGGATGGGCTGCGGGCCTCGGAGTATGGTTAGCTTATCTTGATCTAATGGGATGGACTGTGGGCATCGGATAATGGTTAGCTTATCGTGATCTAATGGGATGGGGTGCGGGCCTCGGAGTATGGTTAGCTTATCTTGATCTAATGGGATGGACTGTGGACCTCGGAATGTGGTTAGCTTATCTTGATCTAATGGGATGGGCTGCGGGACTCGGAGTATGGTTTAGCTTATCTTGATCTAATGGGATGGGCTGCGGGCCTAGGAGTATGGTTAGCTTATCTTGATCTAATGGGATGGGCTGCGGGCCTCGGAGTATGGTTAGCTTATCTTGATCTAATGGGATGGGCTGCGGGACTCGGAGTATGGTTAGCTTATCTTGATCTAATGGGATGGACTGTGGGCCTCGGAGTATGGCTAGCTTATCTCGATTTAATGGGATGGGCTGCGGGCCTCGGAGTATGGTTAGCTTATATTGATCTAATGGGATGTGCTGCGGGCCTCGGATAATGGTTAGCTAATCGTGATCTAATGGGATGTGCTGCGGGCCTCGGATAATGGTTAGCTAATCGTGATCTAATGGGATGTGCTGCGGGCCTCGGATAATGGTTAGCTAATCGTGATGTAATGGGATGTGCTGCGGGCCTCGGATAATGGTTAGCTTATATTGATCTAATGGGATGGGCTGCGGGACTCGGAGTATGGTTAGCTTATCTTGATTTAATTGGATGGGCTGCGGTACTCGGAGTATGGTTAGCTTATCTTGATCTAATGGGATGTGCTGCGGGCCTCGGATAATGGTTAGCTTATCTTGATTTAATGGGATGGGCTGCGGGACTCGGAGTATGGTTAGCTTATCTTGATATAATGGGATGGGCTGCGGGCCTCGGAGTATGGTTAGCTTATCTTGATCTAATGGGATGGGCTGCGGGACTCGGAGTATGGTTAGCTTATCTTGATCTAATGGGATGGGCTGCGGGCCTCGGAGTATGGTTAGCTTATCTTGATCTAATGGGATGGGCTGCGGGCCTCGGATAATGGTTAGCTAATCGTGATCTAATGGGATGGACTGTGGGCATCGGAGTATGGTTAGCTTATCTTGATCTAATGGGATGGGCTGCGGGACTCGGAGTATGGTTAGCTTACCTTGATCTAATGGGATGGGCTGAGGGACTCGGAGTATTGTTAGCTTATCTTGGTCTAATGGGATGGGCTGCGGGCCTCGGAGTATGGTTAGCTTATCTTGATTTAATGGGATGGACTGTTGGCATCGGAGTATGGTTAGCTTATCTTGATCTAATGGGATGGACTGTGGGCATCGGAGTATGGTTAGCTTATCTTGATCTAATGGGATGGACTGTGGGCATCGGAGTATGGTTAGCTTATCTTGATTTAATGGGATGGGCTGAGGGACTCGGAGTATGGTTAGCTTATCTTGATATAATGGGATGGGCTGTGGGCCTCGGAGTATGGTTAGCTTATCTTGATTTAATGGGATGGACTGTTGGCATCGGAGTATGGTTAGCTTATCTTGATCTAATGGGATGGACTGTGGGCCTCGGAGTGTGGTTAGCTTATCTTGATCTAATGGGATGGGCTGCGGGCCTAGGAGTATGGTTAGATTATCTTGATCTAATGGATGGGCTGCGGGACTCGGAGTATGGTTTAGCTTATCTTGATCTAATGGGATGGGCTGCGGGCCTATGAGTATGGTTAGCTTATCTTGATCTAATGGGATGGGCTGAGGGACTCGGAGTATGGTTAGCTTATCTTGATCTAATGGGATGGGCTGCGGGCCTCGGAGTATGGTTAGCTTATCTTGATCTAATGGGATGGGCTGCGGGCCTCGGAGTATGGTTAGCTTATCTTGATCTAATGGGATGGGCTGCGGGCCTCGGAGTATGGTTACTAATCTGTATATACAGATTAGTAATATGTATATACAGATTAAGTAATCTGTTTAAACAGATTAGTATTCTGTATATACAGATTAGAAATCTGTTTAAACAGATTAATAATCTGTATATACAGAATACTAATATGTTTAAAAAGATTACTAATATGTTTAAACAGATTAAGATTTCTGAAAAAATAAACGATCGTAGCGGTTCCACGCTGCCGTATGTATACTGTATGAGTATGCTAATTTAATTATTTTAAAGCCTCTGCCATTATAAATGATGGTGTAAGCATTCAGCGACGTCGCGACAGGGGGGGTGAAGGAGTCACAGTCCACATGCACCTGGCCATGAGGTTAAGTACTAGAATAATAATAAATGTATATACATGTACCATACGAGAGACTAGGCTCACAAGTCCCGCATTTGAAATGTAAGACTGGAAAACTGGTTACGGTTTTGATGAAAGATTATTTATTTGAATAAATACGTAGTATGTTTCCTCCGATTTAAAACCGGATCGTTGTGTTCGTGCACGACAGTGTTCGTTCGCTGTTAAAATTTGCAATCTTGGGGCTGCCTCCGTGACATCAGATAGATTAGTAACCAACATCATATCGTGCTGCAGTTATTTCCTGTAACATTGCCCAGGGTCAAATAAGGCAATTGTCCTTCTATAATTTGAGAATGTCATATCCGATCAGATTCGATGTGGTGACTAGTTATAATTGTTCGACCGCTGTGAAGTATGAACTACTATTTGAAAAATTCTACCTCAATGGTGGTGTGAATAAAGCTACTATAGAGTTGAACATTCGATCTAGCTGGGGTCATGTCTCTATTCCGAATGTTCTCTATTCAGAAGGTCCTCTATTCCGAAGGTTCTCTAGTCGCTATTCAAGAGGTTTTTTGTATTCTATTATAAACGAGGACATTTCCTCCTCGACGATCTGCGTTACAAACATATGCCATCTTAGTATGGACGCACTAGTAGTGTTCGTGACCAGTGTGTGGGCTGACGTAAATAGGTACTGAGAAATAACGTCATATGTAATGACATTGAACAAGTTATGGGAACCCACTGAATTATATGTTCACTGTTATAAAGTTCCCTGTCAGAACATCAAAAGGTTCCCATGTTTGTGCGTGTGGAATATGATCTCGACGGGCGTTAGCCAGAGTATTGATTCGTGGCATGATCTAGACGTGTTTGTGACTTTCTCGTTATCCCCTTTATACTGTGTACTTGGGATATGTCATTCCTGGAAACCCCAGGATGTATGCGAAACATAATTCGCCATTATCGATTCATTGAAAGAGTTATATAGTGCAATCACACCTTCCATTCTAACCCACGCCATTCTAATCGGTATATCCGCACCATGTCTGGTTCGTTCTTAGATCTTGCCATGAATCTCTGCTCTGTCTAACGCCCGAAGAGATAATATTCACCAGTACAAAACCTTGATGATGTTCTTACCCCTTCTTACAGAGAATTTTATAGCAGGGAACAAACAAGGCAGGTAATATATTTATTTGTTTATATCTGTTCCTCGATAGTCTACTTCAAAGTTAGTCCAAGTCTGCTCGTACTAAAACCATCTAAGATATTGGGATAGCAAGATGTTAGTTTTAGTACGAGAACGTCCCTATAGGCTGTATGTGACCCGAGTTACGCCCAGAGCTGGTGGATGGAATTGTAGTCTATTTAACTCGATTTTACCTAACAAATCATTTCCTGATGCTATACATGTATATAAAGAGTGACATCTTGTGGTCATAATGGTGTATAATAATCTAACTGTCATGTTAAATTACACATAGAATATTCCATTAACATCGTTTGTTATACATTTGTTTACGTTTTAACTGAAAGCCGAAGTGTTCCGTAATGTACTCGGCTAAGTTCGGCTTCTGTGTCGTCAACCGAGTTCAACAATCAGAATCGAGTGCACTCTTATTCAACTTGAACATCGTGTGCTGTTAATATATTCCACCACTATTATGTGTTTATTTGTATTGTAAATGGTCCTATTTTACTTATTAGTTAAACATTTCTTAAACGGAACGTCTCGCGATATATATACAATTTTTAGTTTACAAATTACCGGGTATAAGTGACAGAATTAGTTCAATTTACGACCACGTGGTTTTGTTTTAAGTTTACTTTACAATTGCTAGAATATCTTCTCCGGAATATGCCGATGTCACTTCGTGAGATCAATTGAGTTCGCATACTTTAAAAAAATATGCAAACACTGTCGTAATTGTCTGTTTTCGCAATTGTGATATTTGATTACATTTAATTGTGGTTTTATGTGAGCTTGTCACTAACGCGTTACTCATGTCATATAAAGCATATAGGGACGTTCTCGTACTAAAACTAAAATCTCGCTACCCAATACCTTAGCTAGTTTTTAGTACAAGGAGACTGACTACTTCAAAGTATGGGTGGTCGCGGCTCAAAATGTCATGTCTTAGTGAATTTATTGAGCCAATATCGCAAAAAAACATTGAATTAATTACCCTGGAGAAATTCCAGGATTGTAAGTGGTGTCCCTTAAATAATCTAATAAATAAACTATTACGCAACATGTATGAACAAAGATATATATATTCACCATGTTATTTGTTCGACTTTATAAGATTCCATGTAGCACACACTCCAATTATCGTCTCTTTTAAAGAGCGTCCATGGTTCCGTCGAACTGTGTTCGTTTTCGATGTAAACCTGGTCGATTTTGTGAGGATTTTCGTGATATCTGTGCTTATAAAGGATGGTGATTGCTGATATTTTTAAAAATTATTTTGTCTGGTATTAAAGCTGAAAATGGCTTAAGAAAATTGGAGTCGAATCGGACGTGCATCTTTAAATACTCACGACAAATAAGGTAATTTTCCGGAACTTCCCACCCACTGATCAGGAACAGTTACCATCGAATGTGCCCGAGACCCACGCATCCGGCTCGTATAGTTCTCGGATTAATGGACCCTTCGTGATGTGACGCCGATTTGATCACGTAGACCAGTGGCGCCTGAACCGTGATATCAGGCTGATTGTACACGCGACAGAGGTCATAAGAAGGTCTTCTGGAAGTCATGTGAGATCGGATTTATCATTAATAACACTAATATACCATCGCACTCAACCAGTTGATGATATATGTACTACACATTGGATTGAAATAGTCGGGATTTTTAAACAATCTCCGAACAAAAAGGCTCCTTTATGTTTTAGCAACTTCGGCTCGGAGCGAATAATAATTGTAGGAAATGCATTAAATGGAGCTTAATTGCGTTATCAACTGATGAATGTGCACCTTTCGTTAAATTTACAGATTTACATCGCTGTTGGGATCTCAATGGATGCATGGAAAAATTCGCCGATCATAGCCATTCATAGGATACTATATATACACGCCGCCTGTCGATAACATGATATCGATTATTGCATGTCACGCTGTCTGCGTTACACCACAGCCTGTTCTGTGAAAATAAGCACAGTACGGTTTTATTTTAAAATTGCGCGAAATAGGCTCATTATGGCATTATTTGAAAACTCGAATAAGCTCTATATATGTGGGCCTAAGTACTGGTTATTAAAACACCATATATGGGATATTTCAATATGAAATAAGCCCTTATTGTGCTTATATTCACGAGAACAGGCTAGAAAATAACACGAATAAACCCTCACGATTTACCAGATGTACGTTCATTGTGTGTTTTCACTGCGGCCCTCGCCATCCAACGGAATAACTGGTAAATGTCCACTATGGTTTAATTTGAGAATCATATATGTCCAGTATGAACCTATGTGAATATTTAGGTGCACTATGAACATATTTTCACGAGAATATGTTGTATATCGATGCCGACAAATCCGGATCGCTTCATTGGTGTATCACAGTGTTGTGTATGGAACAGGACCACCCGATTCCGAAACAACCGGACCCGATCGATCCTGGCAAACCCGACCCAGGACAACCCGACGCAGGATCAACACGACCTAGTATCAATCCGACCTAAATAAAGACTAAAACTTTCTCAACTTTATTTAAAATAAGAATAAAGTATATGGGAACACATGATACTTGTATAGAAAAGGTGAAATTGATCACAATCTTACGACTGAACACCGTTTACTCCTCAAACCTACCTTTTGAAATCCCAGCAACCATTGAACCAGAAGATCACATATCTGAATCTGACAAAACTGCATTTTTAGCGATTACTCGAAGCAATTCAGTAATTTATTCGTGTTATAATATAACATTTACGAAGAAAATATGGAGACGAAATTGTGACTACGGCAAAGCAAATTTAACCAAACATGGGACAAACAAACCGGACCTGGAGAATCTGGACAACCCTACCCAAAATAATCCCGACTCGTGTTGTCCCTGGGTCGGTTGGTCCCGCTTCCATCGTGTATACTGGTGAATCATCGATACTCCGGAAAAATGTATGCATCGTTACCTTAGTCAGCCATCCTTTTATACGGGACGTATTATGTTATTGGTTCGTCTATGTGGGTTTACATGTACTAGCACAAAATATAGGTCAAGTTCGAATTCGGGTTCAGCCCGCCAATTTTCACTAAAGTTACGGCCTTTTGTTGTTGAAATTTTTACTCAATATTGGTTTCTGGATGATAACTTTAGTAAGACTGAAATGAATGTAGTTAAATTTGGTATGTGAATTTACTAGCCCAAAATATAGGTCTGTTTCGAATTTGGGTCCGCCCGCCAATTTTCACCCTTGTTGTTTATCCTCTTCCCAAGAGCATCAGAAAGATGATCAACCACAGTCATGCTACTCCTGAATAATACGTTTTATTTACTAGTACTTGCCAATCTGTTGTTATTATCCTTGATGTCATTTTGCGAATTAAAATAATTTAAAAAATCGATCAGTGAATCATATATTTTCCAATTGATTATATTGCAAAATATTATAGGCACGGGCGGCGTTCGTTGCAGAAATATTCATATTTGTTCAAATCGCCATCAACAGAAGGAATATTAAAATATATATAGTTTTGTTCATATGCCAAACATAATCAGCGCGTAAATAGTATATTGTCGTCAAGACGTACGATGGTGTACGTAAACAAGAGCCTGCTCGTGTTACAGAAGTTGTGCTTCTGTTTACATAACACAGCGCAATTCTATTGGTTAATCACACAAAAATGATATAAACGCTCTTTGTGATTTCCATATCAGGAAAACAGTAACAAAAAACGCTCTTTATGTTTACCTTATCCGGATCTAAACAAAAGCCAGGAAACGTAACGGGAAAAAATTTACAATAACATACTGTTTATGCCATTTTTCTTATTGGTATAAGAACAAGGTCTGTCTATATTTTACTATACTTTCTGTTTATGGCAGTTTTTGACGGAGGTGAATATTTTAACAGCATACCCACCACCAACACCGCCCGTATCTTTAATTAAATAAGTCCTTTCATCGCCGATATTTCATGTACAGCAACCCCTCTTTAATTGGCCCGATAGACAACATACACTATTTGTCTGACTGTTTCGGGTCCAAAACGATGCATCGTCGTCGTGGTCACCAAATGTTTTTTTTCTTTGCACCGCCCCACTGCGAGAGATAAGAAACCCCCAATGTGGCAGTTTGTCGTGGTGTGCATTATGTGAATGGTGATGTATGTGTCATGGCGGCTGTATACTACGTGAGAGCAGTGAGGCATTAAATGTCTGACTTTCTAGTATGGCTTAATTGGATCATGGCCCACTTCGGTCCTGCATTGTCCCAAGGCTGGCGGTTGGGTTGACACGGATAAATCGCCTTGGCACACACCTCTTTACAGTGCTTCAGATTGAATATTGTTATCTGGTGTATTTTTGTCTCTCTGATGACGATTCACATTTTGCATCCTGTTACCGTATTTAATATTTGTATCATGAGGTATTTGTTCGAATTTTCATTTGATGATTGTGGTTCTTAGCTTCGATCCAAGTGTCAAGAAATCACATGTGTTTGTTATCGTCAAAACACCGTAAAATCGTATTTCTGGATAATTGAAACAAGCCAATCGGGACTGGGCCACCAATGTGCTCTCTCCTGATTGAATGTTCAAAGAAAATTCAAGGTGACGCTCTTTTTCAGTTAACGTCGCTTTCATTAACACCAGCGATGGTTACTCCTCACAAACCTAGGTCTGCGTTGCGGATCCGCGATGCGAGAAAATTCACCTACTTGTCAGTAAGGCCAAACCTCCAATATACGACGCGCAAAAAACTATATTTACTCTTCGTTTTTGTTTTCGCTTATTTTTTCTGTAATTGCCATATTGTACCTCTTGTACCAATTGTGTGTAATTTCTCCTAACAAATAACCTCATATTGAACTTTTTTTCAAAAACACGAATAAGCCCATATCGACATCATTTGAATCTGATTTATTCTCTTAACCTAAATTGACTTACTAGATCTACATTTTTTTATAATGTGTTTCCAATGTGGCCCGCGCCATAAAACGGAATATCGGTTTTTAGTCCACCATGGGCTTACTTCAGAATAAATAAATATATAATATCATATAGCTGACTCCATTGAAGCCACATGGCGGTTTGCGCTCCAAAATACACATAAATGTATTCCCTTTTTTATTTTTCTCAGTATCGAAATAGGTCGATAAAAATCTTAACTACCTTTCTACGAGCATTATGTAACCCAGAAAGATGCATTGAAGTTATAAAAATATAACTGCGAATACGGTGTTTGGGTCCCAAACAAAAAACCGCCGTTTGCGCGACATGGAACAGAAAAGAGCGTTACGTGGTAGTCTATTTCTGATATGGTTAGCAATAAAGAGCGTTTCTCTGACTTCTGGCGAAAAGTTGAAAGCGGCTGAAAAATCGCTGTGACTTTGCAAGTGTTTCTCTGAGCATATGGTGCCGGTGTATCAATAGTCCGTGTATGTATCGACCTATCGTATCCTTCCCTCCAAATTACGTAGACAAAAATGTGCAGGTCCGAATGAGCCATGTCCGTTTAAGCCTGAAATGGTGGCTGACTCCACGTGGAGGGACAGATGTGTACGAACTGTCAAAAATAATTGGTGAAAAGCTGCATTATGACTTTCAATCGGACCCAATATTGGATGCCGGATATAAGAAGCCACACTTGACTACATTTGGACCATCTCCGACGTGGTGTTTCAAAAAGATATGGCCATAGCCAAGAGGATTGCACAAGTATAGATCTGATCTGATCTGTTGTTCACCAGCCAGTTCTCCCGAAAATCAGCACGTTATCGGCTTATAATAGGATTGTCGGCTCAGAATTGCCTCATTTTAAGTCCATAACAAAATGAATTTGATAGTGTTTTAGTGCCATTATCGACTCATAATAACATATAATACAACATATCCTCGCGCAAAAACGCACATAATCGACCTATAATGTGAAATAGGTACATGTTGTGATTATTTGATTCTAAAATAAGCATGTAATTGATATCAACCGTTATTTCGTTTTAAGGCGGGGCCACATTCAAAATATTTGTTAAAGAGTGTACACCCGAGAAGTCATGTTGGCTTATATGTGTCATTGTGCGCACATAATCTGCTTAGAATCGCTTCTTGTGAGTCGCTAATGTGACTAAAATGTTCTCATTTTCAGTCTATTATATCGACTCAAAATGAGGCGATTCTAAGCAGATTATCTATCAAAAAAAGTTATATCTTAAGCAGATAATGTGCTGGTTTCTGGAGAACAGGCTGTATTATAAGTGTATTGTGGGCGGACAATACGAACAAACCAACTCACAACTTAACAGACCTACTTTAAAGTGTGTTTTCACTGTGGCCCGCGCCATAAAACGGAATAACGGATATGTCCAATATCCGCATGTTTGAGAATCAAATAATCCAATATGTGAGTCTTATAGGTCGATTATGAACCTATTTGTGCGAGGATATGTTGTAAGCATGGTTTTTGATTTAAGCCATGAACATAATATATGAATTGCTCAGAACCAAGTAATTGTTCAGCTTGTTTCGGTGCGCACTCAGCATTGGATCGTTCTTGTCCCATTTTGTTTTGGGGAATATGAATTCAAAGTATAACAAAAAAATCGAACAACAATTTTCAAACCTCATCTAATGTCCGCAATGATACCAGTGTTGTACTGTAGGCTGTGTGCTGATAACACTATTGAGTTCTTGTGGAATTTGAATTGTTTTATTTTCACACACACAAAAAACGAAAATCCAGCTTGATAAGTGATGTACATCATGTATAAACAAAACAGTTCAAATGCATAGATTCTAGAACATAGACATCGAACTTCTCGAATGTAGATCCTACGAAGTCGGCTGCATATAGAATGAATCATACATCAGGGTTTGATTGTAGCTGCACAATATATTTAACTGATTCTGATACTGAAACAACGTTGATGTTCTAACGTAATATGTTGTGTGTGCAGTTTTGAAAATTGACGAATATTTATAAATATTATTGAATAACACCGAACTAACTTAAGGCAAAACTAAAAATGTATATATGAAAATTAATGTTAAACCTATATTACAATACCAGCACTCAGACCGCAATTCCGACCCATATATGTTCAATGTACCTCTCTCAACGCAACTAAAAGAAAGAGACCTTGCTCCAATTCTAGCAACTATATCTCAGGAAATTGAAATGTCAAAACTAATCAAATTATTTTAATAAGAAATGACTTGAAGATCGATTGGGGTGATCCGACTTCGACCAGCAGAGATATTATTCTGTCGGTCAAAACCAATCATTCAGTATAATCATATACCAGTACATTTTAATAGAACATTAATAACATCAACAACTCTTCAAAACTACCAAAACAATTGTCAGTAACATATTGTTTAAATTGTAACTCAGTCTCACAGTAACAACACGCAGCGACCATGTGCACATGATCGGCTTGAAATGACGTAGGTGGTTCATCGTGTTTTATACAGTGGAACATGCTGCGATTGCTTGACAAACATTGGAAACGTTCGTGTAAACTGTATTGTGATTTGTATTGATTCTTACGGATGCTAACTGTGAATACAGAGGGTGTGTGATTATTACGCGCACCGCGTGTATACTGTCCAAGAGATTCTAGATAGCTGTGGGCGCTGACATTAACATGGGTGTTTTATTTATAGAATGGGAAATTTTTGGATGATTAAAAGTCAAACTGCGAGCCGAGTCCGGTAAAAGGTGTAGTTGGGAATTTAAATTTCGTTTATTGTCGTTAATTAACGTTATGTCAATAATGTTGATTTTTTGGTTTCTGATAAGCTATGTCAATTACAAATAAAAGAAATGAAAAAGATAATTTGTAAGTCTTATATTTTAACTTCTATAGACTTTTTTCGTTCTCCAGCCCACTGCATGGGGGATGTGGTCGGAGACGGCGTAGTCAGGCCACCGGTTCGTTAATTAGGTGCTGGTTGTTATTGTTATTTTAACGGAATTCGAAGTTGGTCATTCGCGAAACCAATATATTGTATATTATATAATTACAATCATGGGTATATAATATATGATCTTGAGCGCGTTACCATTTCTGACTATGGTTTTCTTGTATTATTATGACACAGAGACAGAGGTTATAATACGAGATCAACACGATGCATGAATAAAAACGTTGAAGTGTCAGGTTGGGAGAAGAATAGATGTCTCCTTAGCGTCACATCTAAAAATAGAATCTTTGGGGTCTAAAATTGGTTGTGGGTGTCTCGTTCGCGTCACATCTAAAAATAGAATCTTTGGGTCTAAAATTGGTTGTGGGTGTCTCGTTCGCCTCACTTCTCAAAATAGAATCTTTGGGTCTAAAAATTGTTTGAGGGTAAAATTGTTCGAGGATAAAATTGGTTGTACTAAAATATTCCAAATTATCAAAAAACCCAAAAAAAAAATTTCCAAACTTCCAAATTATCAAAACCCCAAAATTTCAAAACTTCAAATATTTCTAATTTTCCAAAAATTTCAAGTCTTCCAAAAATTTCAAATCTTCCAAAAATTTCAAATCTTCCAAAAATTTCAAATCTTCCAAAAATTTCAAAAATTTCAAATATTTCAAAAATTTCAAAACCCCCAAAATGTCGAATGTTTAATTATTTGCGCGTAATATCTTTTGTTATTTTTTTTTGTTCAACCAATGTTTCAATGTATTTATTAATCGATGTTTAGAAATATCTTTATTGGACATTGTGACCATCGATATGAATGCATACATTCCAGTGTTTTATCGGACGCAGTTCATATAATTGTCATACCTGAAAATAGACACTATTACTTTTACATAAATAATAAAGAGCGTTTATTCTTTACACTCTCTCTATCCCATATGACAGGTGTGTATTATCGTGAATTATTGGAAGTATTGAGATGTACTATGTTGAATGACTAACGGTCGAAAATTGTAATGTGAAATTACCAACCCTCCAGAATGAATTGTCATATTCGCTGTACACTCAATCACACACGCGACATTGGTGGTAACAATGTGTCTTTCACACCTTTGCTTTACCAACTGAATTATATTATTTCCCCGTTCACAGTTATATGCTATTCAGAAAACATATCGATTTAATGTCTGAACAAACGGGTTAGTATCAATTAAGGTTGATAAACTGTGTCATTCACACGATAATTAGTTAGCCAAAACATGCATACGTCCAGGACACTCAATTATAGAAATTGCTTTGATGACATTGTTATAACAACATTACGTAATAACCACTTATCACTCCAGTCACACTTACGATCATATACCGAAACTACAGGTAGCACCGATGATGTAACATTATATCACTGCTATTTTACCAATGATAGGTTCAGACATGTTCGATGTTTAGAAAATACATAATGTGCAGGTGTTCACTTGACAAGAGATTTTGTACACTCAATCACAGACCAACGTGATAATACCAGCATCAAATTCGATCACCAATAGATTTGACTGTGGAATGTAATGACCTTTAACTTATTTATCGATCTAAAGGGACACTCATTATGAATGAATGTTAACAATACAAGCGCACGAATGAAGAGCGTTGAACATATACGAAATTACTACACGAATGAATTGAACCTTGAAATTTATATTTCACATCTTACCAACAACAGCTACAGACATAATCATAGTATTATACTGTCTTGCATGTACACACGCTATGACATCATTAAAGGCGGACAATCCACTCACGGTGTGACAACAGATACGGACATAGGCATAGTGTTATACAGTCTTCTATGTACCCACGCTATGACACCATTAACGTACATTGGATGTTAGGTCTATGACTCTTGAGTATGCACCAATCAATGAGCAAATGAGCAAAAAAATGAGCAAATGAGCAAAAAAATGAGCAAATGAGCAAGAAAATGAGCAAATGAGCAAGAAAATGAGCAAATGAGCAAGAAAATGAGCAAATGAGCAATAAAAATGAGCAAATGAGCAAAAAATGAGCAAATGAGCAAGAAAATGAGCAAATGAGCAAGAAAATGAGCAAATGAGCAAGAAAATGAGCAAAAAAATGAGCAAATGAGCAAAAAAATGAGCAAATGAGCAAAAAAATGAGCAAATGAGCAAGAAAATGAGTAAATGAGCAAGAAAATGAGCAAATGAGCAATAAAAATGAGCAAATGAGCAAAAAAATGAGCAAATGAGCAAAAAAATGAGCAAATGAGCAAGAAAATGAGCAAATGAGCAATAAAAATGAGCAAATGAGCAAGAAAATGAGCAAATGAGCAAGAAAATGAGCAATAAAAATGAGCAAATGAGCAAGAAAATGAGCAAAAAAAATTCAAAAAACTTCAAAAATTTCAAAAACTTCAAAAATAAGACCCCGGCGGCGGTGGCGGCGGCGGCGGCGCCGGTATTTTACTGCGGCGGCGGTGCCTCCGCCGCCGCCGCCGGGGTCCGCCACCGACGGACCCCGCAGTAAAATACCGGCGCCGCCGCCGGGGTCTTATTTTTGAAGTTTTTGAAATTTTTGAAGTTTTTTGAAATTTTTGAAGTTTTTGAAATTTTTGAAATTTTTGAAGTTTTTGAAATTTTTTGAAATTTTTGAAGTTTTTTGAAATTTTTGAAGTTTTGGGTTTTTGGGAATATTTTAGTACAACCAATTTTAGACCCAAAGATTCTATTTTTAGATGGCAGAATGAGGTCCCCCGAGGGTAATTTGGTGATGCTACCTCCCAAAGATTCTATTTTTAGATGGCAGAATGAGGTCCCCCGAGGGTAATTTGGTGATGCTACCTCCGCCACCAAGCGACATAACATCCTGCTTGCTCATTTATTTGCTCATTGATTGGTGCATACTCAATCAAGATCTCAACGAAACGCATTATTGACATCGATAACTATCATGGTGCATTTGGCATTCATGGCCAATAATCGATTTTTATAAGAGGCGATAAACTTTCTAAAATAAAATGCAGAAAAAAGAGTGACTTGTACATTTTGAAGAAACATGTCGATCCCGTATATTCCAGCAGATCTTGAAATGTGGAGAAAACATTTCAGAGATATGGTTGATGGGAAGTTAATGCCAGATAATCAGGGTCGATACTTTATTGACAGAACTAAAACTAGTGATAGTGAAGAAGACGTTCTAAAACCACTTATTAACGTGGTGACACCCATCGCTCAAGCGATTGAAATGGCTAAGGCTGAAGTTGCAGCAAATAAGTTGACAAACACACGTAAAGCGTCCAAACAAACCAACAAGAGAGTGTCTGATGGAGGTTTGTCTAATAATAAGAAGAAAATGGAAAGATCAGTGTCATACGATTAGCCAAATCATGAATGAATACATAGAGTACCATACTGATAAATTGGCATTAATTGAATCACCGGCGGTCAAATATCTATACCCTAGCACCGGGACGAACGTACTCTTAGAGCGACGGTTGTATACCACACCTTATTCTCTCTTTTTATCGCTACTTATAAGAGTGATGGTTCTTCCAATAATTCGCGATAATGCACGGGTGTGATTTATGTGGCATTATTTTATCGACGAACTACAATCTACAAAGACATAAACAGCTTAAACACGGAGTTATGTCCGAGACAAAACCAACTCTCTTCGGAGAAGATACCGATGAATCTGACGAAGCGGTTCTAGATTCAGATGAAGATGAACGTGGAACGCTATCAGATTCAGAAGATGGTAATGGCGTCGGTAGTAGAACGGTATTCGGTCTTAAGAAAGCTGCGCGATGTGTCAACGAGATGGACACATTCAAAAGTATGATGAAACGCGTCACCAATGATGTGAAAGAAGAAGAGAGCATTTCGGGAGATGAGAGCATGTCGGGAAAAGAGGATACCATCGACACAGAGTTTGCTCTGTTTCTCAAAAGTTATAGACGATTAATAGAATACCAGTATCGATTGAAAACATCACGCATACATACCATGATCATGAAGAAAATGGTCAAACTGACCAAACACGGATATAATAATGAATGGGCTGCAGATGAAGCGATGAGAAAATTCAAGAAACTCTTAGAAGTAAATCTAACGGTCGAAGATTCAGACAATGATTAAATTTCAATAAACTTCATCAACATGTTATTCTCGTCTTCGTTATATATCTATAAGTGGGGAGGGGGTTTCACCAATATTACATCACGTCCCTTACCGCGTGTCACTTTAACATTCCACACCGTGCGTGTATTATCCCCCTTTAATTATGTCATAGCATTGGTACATAGAAGACTGTATAACACTATGCCTATGTCTGTATCTGTTGTCACACCGTGAGTGGATTGTCCGCCTTTAATGATGTTATAGCGTGTGTATATGCAAGACAGTATAACCCTATGATAATGCCTGTAGCTGTTGTTGGTAAGATGTGAAATATAAATTTCAAGGTTCAATTCATTCGTGTAGTAATTTTGTATATGTTCAACGCTCTTCATTCGTGCGCTTGTATTGTTAACATTCATTCATAATGAGTGTCCCTTTAGAGTGTCTTGTGTTCCTTTAAGATTCAAACACCAATATTACATCACGTCCCTTGTTTCGTGTCACTTTAACTCCTTGAGTGTATTGCCCCTTCGAATGATGTCATAGCATGGGTACATGTAAGATAGTATAACACTATGACTATGTCTGTATCTGTTGTTGGTAAGATGTGAAAATATAAATTTCAGTTCATTCGTGTAGTAATTTCGTATATGTTCAACGCTCTTCATTCGTAAGAGTAATTACCAACTGGAAGTTGTACTATTTTTGATAAACATCGGATTTGCTCATCAGACGATAAGCTGACAATATTTACGTATGGTCTAATTAGATTCATGCATAAATGTAAGGTAATTTTTGTTATGGTCAAGTTTTTTGTTAAGACCATGTTCTAACATAGATCGATAAATAAGTTAAAGGTCATTATATTCCACAGTCAAATCTATTGGTGATCGAATTTGATAACTATTTTATTGGAACAACTAAGAGTATTATTTACGTGAGATCAATGAGTCCAATTATTATAAATAATAAATTGCAGGCATCGGTGGATACCCGATTGCCACATTTAGTGATCACGTGATAAACTGATAAAATGTCCAAGTGACGTACTATATTGAGCAAAAAAAAAATGAGTTGACCTTCGGCTTCGTCGCGATTGGTTACTGAGCTGACACCGGGGATAAATTGACCAATGGCTGCTATTGTATCCTTTTGACAGATATGCGTACGCAGACTCGTTTGATGTTCGCTATCGCATTACTATGTTTTAATAGCCGAGCCTTCACTTCTCGTCTGACTCTCTTACCGGCAAGACCTGTCTACACAGTACTTCTCCGGCAGACTATTCATCCACTGATAGGCCTACATACAGGTATGCCCTAAATAATGGACTGCTTAACCACAGCAGAATTACATTTTTTTGCTCATTTGCTCATTTTTTTGCTCATTTGCTAATTTTTTTGCTCATTTTCTTGCTCATTTGCTCATTTTTATTGCTCATTTGCTCATTTTCTTGCTCATTTGCTCATTTTCTTGCTCATTTGCTCATTTTTTTGCTCATTTGCTCATTTTTATTGCTCATTTGCTCATTTTCTTGCTCATTTGCTCATTTTTTTGCTCATTTGCTCATTTTTTTGCTCATTTGCTCATTTTTATTGCTCATTTGCTCATTTTCTTGCTCATTTACTCATTTTCTTGCTCATTTGCTCATTTTTTTGCTCATTTGCTCATTTTTTTGCTCATTTGCTCATTTTTTTGCTCATTTTCTTGCTCATTTGCTCATTTGCTTGCTCATTTGCTCATTTTCTTGCTCATTTGCTCATTTTTTTGCTCATTTGCTCATTTTTATTGCTCATTTGCTCATTTTCTTGCTCATTTGCTCATTTTCTTGCTCATTTGCTCATTTTCTTGCTCATTTGCTCATTTTTTTGCTCATTTGCTCATTTTTTTGCTCATTTGCTCATTGATTGGTGCATACTCAAGAGTCATAGACCTAACATCCAATGTACGTTAATGGTGTCATAGCGTGGGTACATAGAAGACTGTATAACACTATGCCTATGTCCGTATCTGTTGTCACACCGTGAGTGGATTGTCCGCCTTTAATGATGTCATAGCGTGTGTACATGCAAGACAGTATAATACTATGATTATGTCTGTAGCTGTTGTTGGTAAGATGTGAAATATAAATTTCAAGGTTCAATTCATTCGTGTAGTAATTTCGTATATGTTCAACGCTCTTCATTCGTGCGCTTGTATTGTTAACATTCATTCATAATGAGTGTCCCTTTAGATCGATAAATAAGTTAAAGGTCATTACATTCCACAGTCAAATCTATTGGTGATCGAATTTGATGCTGGTATTATCACGTTGGTCTGTGATTGAGTGTACAAAATCTCTTGTCAAGTGAACACCTGCACATTATGTATTTTCTAAACATCGAACATGTCTGAACCTATCATTGGTACAATAGCAGTGATATAATGTTACATCATCGGTGCTACCTGTAGTTTCGGTATATGATCGTAAGTGTGACTGGAGTGATAAGTGGTTATTACGTAATGTTGTTATAACAATGTCATCAAAGCAATTTCTATAATTGAGTGTCCTGGACGTATGCATGTTTTGGCTAACTAATTATCGTGTGAATGACACAGTTTATCAACCTTAATTGATACTAACCCGTTTGTTCAGACATTAAATCGATATGTTTTCTGAATAGCATATAACTGTGAACGGGGAAATAATATAATTCATTTGGTAAAGCAAAGGTGTGAAAGACACATTGTTACCACCAATGTCGCGTGTGTGATTGAGTGTACAGCGAATATGACAATTCATTCTGGAGGGTTGGTAATTTCACATTACAATTTTCGACCGTTAGTCATTCAACATAGTACATCTCAATACTTCCAATAATTCACGATAATACACACCTGTCATATGGGATAGAGAGAGTGTAAAGAATAAATGCTCTTTATTATTTATGTAAAAGTAATAGTGTCTATTTTCAGGTATGACAATTATATGAACTGCGTCCGATAAAACACTGGAATGTATGCATTCATATCGATGGTCACAATGTCCAATAAAGCTATTTCTAAACATCGATTAATAAATACATTGAAACATTGGTTGAACAAAAAAAAATAACGAAAGATATTACGCGCAAATAATTAAACATTCGACATTTTGGGGGTTTTGAAATTTTTGAAATATTTGAAATTTTTGAAATTTTTGGAAGATTTGAAATTTTTGGAAGATTTGAAATTTTTGGAAGATTTGAAATTTTTGGAAGATTTGAAATTTTTGGAAAATTAGAAATATTTGAAGTTTTGAAATTTTGGGGTTTTGATAATTTGGAAGTTTGGAAATTTTTTTTTGGGGTTTTTTGATAATTTGGAATATTTTAGTACAACCAATTTTATCCTCGAACAATTTTACCCTCAAACAATTTTTAGACCCAAAGATTCTATTTTGAGAAGTGAGGCGAACGAGACACCCACAACCAATTTTAGACCCAAAGATTCTATTTTTAGATGTGACGCGAACGAGACACCCACAACCAATTTTAGACCCCAAAGATTCTATTTTTAGATGTGACGCTAAGGAGACATCTATTCTTCTGTTGGGAATAGAAGACCTTCATATCAATCCCTCCGATTGTCAGTGTGGTGTTGTTATACAAGTTCACAGTAGATGTGCTTTCGTAAGTGTCTTGATAGTGTCAAATCTGACATCAGAAGCTGCATTAAATATTTAAATGTTTCAACCCTTGTAAATTAAAATTCATTATTTGCTATTGATTTATCACAAGGACAATTTAATCCACGTGAGGTATAATGCTACTTTCGTGTTTTATTTTGATTGGTATATATGTTTCCACACGTGTCAGTTCTTGAATACGTAGTACTGGTACAAAATGGTGGCGTTTCCTCTTGTGTGCATTTATTTTTAGAAATCTCATTGTTTGAATCCCACCCACTGTCTGTTTTAACCCTTCAATGAGGTTCATGATGGGAGTTGCGCTGGTGCAGCACTAAAGATCATGTTGATAGAATCTGGATAGATATAAAACAAAGTGATGAAAGCATCTATAAATACTTTTGAAATAAGTTTGAATTAAGCAAATGCCCCTTTGATTGATCATTTTTGGCATTTGCATAGTGTATATAGTTGGAAGCAATTTTCATGGTGTGGTCAAGGAGTCATGTGCTCTGAGGTCAGCAGGGTCCACAATGGAAACAAATTGGCTACGCCAGCTTTTTGTGCAACCCTGTTAGCTCTAGATCTCATGAAACTTGTCACACTCTGTGACATGTCACACTGAATCTGTTTATACTTATTTCATTACTGATTCCATTTATACTCTACAGTCACATCTAGATTCCATTTGCAACCTCATATAACACATATACATATTATACCTATTCTTACTCTGTTACAATGTGTCATGAGTCTAGTGCCAATAAACTTATCTTATCTTATCTTATCTGTCAGAGCATTCTCTTGCGATATATGGAGAGCCTCGTATATATAAGAAAATGCACTGGCTTACAGGGTCAAGGTAAATATTGTTAGGCCAATGTATATGAGAGAATCGCATATAAGAGAATGCATTGGCACAGGGTTTTCGCAAAATTTCAGGAATGGTTAAAGACAGTGACAATGTAGTCTGACTACCCGTCTCTATACTATAGTTGTGATATGACATAGCGTCTGAAATGTCCAACGACGTTAAATCCCAAGTAAATCAATCAATCGCTGCATGTATATTTATCTGATCACGTCTATTCTGTAGTAATCTGTGAATTAATTCCTATCAGGTAATATACCCCAGTGCACTCAGGTACACGTGTGCCGTTTCGCCCTTTATGTCATATAGTGTCCCGAATTTAGATCCGCGTGCACTTCAGAAAACAAAGCATTTTAAATACGCTGTTACAGTATATGCACCCCTGGCAATGTCACATGGACAATTTATTCCAGGTGAGGTTTTATGTTACTTTCGTGTTTTATTTAGATGGTTATGGTTCCACACTTGTCAGTTCTTGAATATGTATTACTGTTGCATGTGTGCTTTTATGTTTGTTACTAAGCTCATTGTTTGAATCCCATCGACTGTCTGGTTTAACCCTTCCATGATGGGAGCTTCGCTGGTGCAGCATTAAAGATCTTGTGCCAGTTCATTCTCTTATATATGTGAATCTTCCATATGGAGCCTCGCATATGTAAGATAATTCACTGGTGGCTAACAAGGTCAAGGTAAATATTTTTAGCTCAATGTATATATTCTCTTATATATGCGAGTCTCCATGTAGGAGACTCGCATATATAAGATAATGCGTTGGCACAGGGTTTTCGAAAAATTTCAGGAAGCTCCGGGCATGGAAGGGTTAATGAAAGTTTCCTCGCCAAAATGTATTCTGACAACCCGTCTCTGTCCTCTAGTTGTGATATGGCATAGCGGCTGAAACGTCAAACGACGTTAAATCCCAAAGTAAATCAATCAATCGTTGCACGTATATTTATCTGATCACGTCTATTCTGTAGTAATCTGTGAATTAATTCCTATCAGGCAATTTATCCCAGTGCCCTCAGGTACACATGTGCCGTTTCGCCCTTTATGACATATAGGTGATAATAGGTCACATAGTGTCCCGGATTTAGATCCGCGTGCACTTCAGAAAACAATGCATTTAAATACTCTGGTACAGTATATGCACCCCTGGCAATGTCTTGGCCGGTAACAATGAGTAGAACGCGTCTAAATGTCGATTAATGGGTACTCTCCTGGAAACTCATTGATGCTGCGACTAAAACGTACGCTAGGCGATCGATCGTTGGGGGAAAATGCTGAATAAAGCTCGTGTCTACGATCGATGATAACACGTGGGGATAAAACCCCATGCACCAACTCAAAAATCACACATTACAACAAAAATCACAGCTCAGTGAAACAAATCAATACTCTCACGGATTACTAACCCTTATTTATCCTTTCTTCACTAAATACCTCATTGACGAATAGTTACTTAGGAGATGTTCAGCTAATACTAGTAAGTTCAGCAAATGACCATAAACCATATTATCTGACAATTTCCAACCATTGCATCTGCCTGCCGTCAGCTTCTATTTCCTGAATATCCCTCCAGATGAAGACCATTCCAATGTATACTTTTATAACTGATTGAGAACATCCATTTCGAAAAGAAAGGGTTAAATATGTCGGTACAGTATAGACACCATGCAGCAAGGTGTGGCCCAGTAACAGTCAGTATGACTTCATGTGATACCCATTGATGCTGCGACTAAAACGTACGCTGTGAGATCGATCGAAGGGAGAACGGTGAATGAATATGGTATCTACGATCGATCAAAACACGTGGCAATAATACCACACCCACTCAAACCTACTCTCATAAAATAATCGCTCATTACAACAAAACTCACACCAGTGAAACATATTTAAATATATTACGGCTTGTTAAGATAGTAGTAGATGCGGTCTGATGAGTTGTGTATATTTAAAACCATTCGTTCATTTAATGTATAAGCAATACACTTATCGCGCACGCAAAGATAATTCGAGACCCGGTTATAATCATCGATTATAGCGGCTGATTCATTCTTTATTCTGGTTTGCTGGAAATTCCGCTCTCGACCTTTTAAAGTATGCAAGGTCGTACCGGACAGTCACGTTCGCCGTCCAATGTCATGGACGCACGATTTCTCACGTCGGCCCTTTTTGGGAACGCTTCAGTGCCTATCCCGCTATTGCATCACCGATCCATTAGCGTGTTATCCGTGTTCGCATTTGGAAGGAATCAGCACATAGCGCATTGAAGTTAACACAATTGTGAGTATTTGTTTTTCTTTTTAAATATATTTTGTGAAAAAAAATTGAATGATAACTGCGTGCTATTCAATTTGGAATTAATTTTGTTCAAGCTTTGATAATTATTCACGCCTTTCTCCACTCGTTTCGTTTTAGGCATACTTTTAGTACTGTTGGTATAATTTTTTACTTTTAACAATTAAATTATGAAATATGTTTACTGATAACTGCATACCATTAAATTATTAATTTTTCTTTTAATTTTTGTTACTTGTGTCCTTGGTAGTTTCCATTTGAATCACGACTCGTGTTAACCAATCAGTGGAGAGTTGGCGAGCAATAGTAATTATGTTAACCCTGTTTCTTGAAATGATACAAAGCTGATCTATATATCCGGTGCTTGCTAGTTATCCGAGTCCATGGCGCCCCATGGGATATAATGTAGTATTTGAGAACCGAAATACAGGCTTGATTCATATGGTATCAATTGGGGAAAGGAAATGCGCGGTAGCAGTACTTTCTTTTTTAAAATTAAATTAAAGGTACTCAACCCGATAAAACTCCTCTCAATTACTATTTCAATGGCTTCGGGGGTCAAAAATATTTGATTCGAGTCGAGGAAGTCACCCATCAAAGCTCAGATTTGTTAGATATCGGTTTTAGAAATCTATTATTTTTCATTATCGGGAATACTATCTGGCCCAGAACTCAGTCAAAATTGCGTTAAAATTACCACTTGATTTTAGAGTTATTCATCCTTGTCTGTTTGAATAGATTTGGAGTACACATCCAGAGCAGATTACGGCAGTTATTGGTACTCATCTCGAGAACATAACAAATTTGAAAAATCAATATCTAATAACTCTGAGCTTTGGTTGATGGGTTCCTCGACTCGAATCAAATATTTTTTACCCCCAAAGCCAAAGAAATAGTAATATAGGACCCTCTGATCGGATTGTTGTTGTTGGAATCTGTTGAGATGGGGACCCTCTTTACGGGTTGAGTACCTTTAAACTTGTTACATTTAAAATGAGGTGACCAAGCACTGATCATATTTATACCATTTCTGCATAATGTTGCTTTTACGTGTATCTTAAGAATAAAATATGTTCCATTTAACCTTTTTGTCTTTTATTATTTATTTACCTGGCGAAATATAGTATACGGTGGTTTTCGGAAATATAAGTACACAGGTACTTATGATCCGTGTTAATGCTTCGAATCCCTTCTCTCTCTCTCTCTCTCTCTCTCTCTCTCTCTCTCTCTCTCTCTCTCTCTCTCCTCTCTCACTCTCTCTCTCGCTCTCTCTCTCTCCCCTATATATATGCTGTCAAGTTTAGCTAATTCGCTGGCGTTCGGTCCATTTCTCGGTCAGTTTTCACCTATCTCTCTCTTCTCTATCTATCTCTCTCTCACACACACACACACACACACTATCTCTTCTTTCTGTCAGTATCAGTTTCCTCTCTCCCTCGCACATTTCTCTGGTATGTTTCATTTCTCTCCTTCTCTCTTCTCCCTTCTCTCTATATATCTCTTCTCTCGCTCATCTCTCTCCCTCTCTCACTCTCTCTGGCGTCTATTTCTCTGTCAGTTACCACCTATACTATATATATACGCTCACGCGCTCTATCATCTCTCGCGTGCGACATAATTGCTCGCCTTGATTTTGCGTGATGCGTGCACACATCCACCATCATTGATATCGCAGAGATTAATTCTTATCCATCATGCAGTAATGTTTCCATCAAAACATCACGTGGTTGATCAGACCAGCAAATAATTCCCTCTATATTCCAGACTAATGTGGCTATATTATATACGCTTGGATAAATCTCATCATAGCACACCCGTCAATCGATATAAAATCGATATGTTCTGTGCTGTTACCCCGATACAAATGGCTATTTTCGAAATAACGGATAATTGTATAACCATGCGTCGCGTAAGCCAAACCAGAGTGTGTATATATATATTAGAGAGGTTTTGCAAAATACACGAATTTCACTTGTTTGAAACCGCAATTTCAGTTTATCAGGAAAGAGAAAATTTAACACGAAAAATACCATCATTATTAATTATGGCATAGGCATCAATCCACAATAGCTCCCATTATTTTTACGTTGAAATTGAGTACAAGATAGCATAAGTGTGAACGCGCCTTGTTATCTTCCGCTATCGGGAAAAGAAAGCTCTTTATCAAAGAAGATCATTGAGTTTTTGCTTGCCTGATCAAAATTCAAAAAGTTTAAAACTTCCTCTTTTTGGTAGTTGGTATCTAATCATCCAACATATCGTCGTGAAAATGGGTTCATATTGGACCTAAATATTTATATAGGTTCATATTGGGTTTATTTGATTCTGAAATAAGCCCATTGTGGGCTAAAATCTGTTATTCCGTTTTATGACGCGGACCACAGTGAAAACACATTATAAAGAAAGTATATCTGGTAAGTATAGATGTTGGTTCATATAGAGCGTAATTCAGATTCAAATAATGGAGATATGGGCTTATTTGTATTTTAAAATAAGTTCAATATGAGCTTATTTTCAGGAGACCAGACTGAGTCATCAAGGCCTCATATTAATGGGCTCGTGGTAAGGTCTACATTAATGCTCTAAGTAATCGACTTCTCAACCACAGCAGAATTATGGGTAACTTTTCAGGATTTAGTCGGAAATATGGCTTGTTGCCATTCATTTTAAAGCCATATTTCCGACTCAATCCTGAAACGTTACCCATAATTCTGCACTCTTATGACTAATGTGTAGGTTTTCTACACAAAATGTGTAGCCCTGCTACACAATCATTATTCAATTTTGATCTTAAACATATTTGTGTAGTATATGTGTAGTTTCATATTCGTACACAAATTGTGTAATTTGGGTAATTTTTTACACATTTATACACAACTGTGTGTATAAAATCAACACATATCCCTTACACATTTTGTGTAGGTATCTACTGTCACATATTGTTTGTTTTATCATTCTTAACAGTGTCTTTCGCACATATTAAAGTAACTACAGCAATGGTAACCAAACTACGAAGTGGTGATGTATTGCTCACTTACAAATTAGTCGTGTGTGTATGACGACATGTATCGGTATTGTACTGGGTGTTGCCTCGTTGACTGATCTTAGTTAGCAAGTTCGTTGGACAAAAACGTGGTGTTGACCTGCCATCTTAGTGAGCAATTTCATTGGACAAAAACGGATTGTCGACCTGCCATTCTTAGTGAGGAATTTCATTGGACAAAAACGTGGTGTTGACCTGCCATTCTTAGTGGGCAATTTCATTGGACAAAAACGGGGTATCGACCTGTCATTCTTAGTGAGAAATTTCATTGGACAAAAACGGGTGTTTACCTGCCATCTTGGTGAGACATATCATTCAACAAAAAGTTAATTCACCTGTTTCTTTCTAAACGTTTTACGACTTATGTTTTTGCGTAGTTTGTGTGGCCTGTCAGTAGTGTCTCGGCGAGTGGGGTGTGAATATATATAGGAGCGGAAATTTGAGGGAGTCAAGGTACGGCTATTTTTGCTGACTTCCAAAATGGTCGTAAATCAATTATTCATGATGCCCGAGATTGTCATTATGTTCAGTCGTTCTCCCTGTCAAGCTAACGGAGTGATTTGTTTCTTTATCATATATGCAGTGTTATCGATTCCACTATAAGCCGTGTCAGACAAGTCGATCCGATTGTCGTATCGTGCTTGCTCATCTGGTACACACCCCGTGGTCGTTAGCGGCATTATCTCTATTGTCGGTCCACACTGGGTATTGGGGATTCAGTCAGCAATCTCAACAGCAAATTACTTGAAAGCCACATCGATCAGACAATTACTTGATACTATGTTCACGAAGAGAGCGTGTTATCTTATAAATTGAGTCTAGCCTTTTGGGGAATTATCCTTATCAAAGAATAGATTGTTGGAAACTCTTTGGGGATTTGGTTGCCATCGAAACTTGGCTTATAACCAGTAGAAAATCCATCAGTTTGTCGCCAAGTTAAATGCCGGCATTTACGTTATCAGAAGCTGGGTTCAGTATTGACAGATGGACCATGCAACCCCATAACAACAATTCTTGCGTATGCTCACGTGTCGAACTAAGTTCGGTGCGGTTTAATTAAAAGATGCTCTATCTCTTCCGGAAAACTCTTCAAACAATAATAACAACAACATATGTTGCAGTTCTTTTTTAAGGACACGTTTGATTTACTATTCCCAACAAAAACAAACACAGTAGAAACAAGTTTCATTTTACAATGTTTTGAACGTTAGTATATGTTGCAATGTTCTGAAGGTAGTCACAATTCCTGTTGTGACCTTGCGGTATACATGGAAAATAGGGGGAAATATGATTTCCTTTGAAACAGAAGCTCCTGTTGACTGGTCCATCTGACTAAATATGATTTTATACTTCTGCATTAAAACTGAAAGTATGTTTTAGACAGCCTGTTCTAATAAGCTCACAGTGAACGTATGTCATGGGACTGAGAAGAGCTCATATTGGCATTATTTTGATGTGAAATAAGCCATATATGGACCTAAACGTTCAACGAAATATAAGTTCCACGTAGACTTATTTCAATTCAAATAATATCTGCCTTATTTTATCCACTTATTCTACTCACCGCGGTATTTACCATAATCGACCTACCAGATGCATACTCTTTATAGTGTGTTTTCACTGTGGCCCGCACCATAAAACGGAATAACGCGGGTATAAGTCCACTATGTGCTTATTTCAGAACCAAAATAAGTCCAATACGAACCTATGTGAATATGTAGGTCCAATATGAACCTATTTGCACGAGGATGTGTTGGTTTTAGATGGAAAGGCTCTCGCTTTTGGATAGAGAATTTCATGAAATTGACCAGGATATAACAGATGCGAGCATAATTCCATGCTTCAAACCCCCACGTGGACATTACCAGAATGGCTAGAACAGATCATGTTATGAACCTATACTACGCCCGTAGAGATCATATTCGACCAGTTTAAAACATGGGAACTGTTTTTGTAACATTGAACAAAATACCATATTTCATAGTTAATACATGTTCCTGAATAACCTATTTACAGTAGGTGAAGATCCCAGCTCGAATTTGTACGATTTAGGCGACTTTCGTGAGTCGATTTCGCTTAAATATTTATCACGAACATCAAAAAGTTCCCCGGTGGAATATAATATATTTACGGGCGTAGCCAGTGTAGTGATTCATGCCATGACCTGGGGCTATACATTGAAGATATTTCAATTAACGCAACATAGATGTTTCATCGCATTATACCATGTATATCGCCCATTCTTTGTTGGTCGTTCAGCATTGCATGTGATATCCGGAACGACCCTCTTCAAACATATCAACTCGACAGATCCGGGTGTGCGCGCTGTGTTTTTCTTCCGCGTTCGCGAAGCATGTGATTATTACTGCAACAATGTAACAACTTTCAAATGGGCCTGTGTCAATAACAATGACAGATATGGACACTCCAAAGTGTTTTGCATGTCACGATGCATAATGCGTTGCTCTATTGCAGTTCTCGGTCATCTTCTATTTAAAGGATAATGTCATTGAATAGACGAACCACTCCTAATGCCTTCAAAGCACATAATATACTTATCCTTCCCGCGGTTCATTATATCTGATTCTATATCTCTTTATTCCAGTAAAGAAATCGTTCTTTACTTTTATAGTAATATTGCTTATTACCTGCTGCGAGGTATATTATGATGTTGGTCATGTTTTCTTATGTGGGAAATACATGCCGTCAGTCAATCATTGATGTCGTATTTGATTATGTGGTACAGCTTTAAGCAGTATACATTGGTGTCATATTTGATTATATGCTACTGCTTTAAACAGTATGCATTGGTGTCAAACAGTATGCAATGGACCTTTCCATATCATTGTGTCATGCAGTCAAATAAGTATCCGCAGATATGCGACTGAGCAGTCGCTTGCTGCAATGAAAATGTTTTGTCATTGCTTGTATTCAAACAACTTATTTTTTGTCAAATCACAATGAACTGAAATTTCTATTTGCGCCATGATGTTGGAAATTATCCATAATTTTACAGTAATCGCCAAAGTAATTGACCACATAACCACAGCAGAATTATGGGTAACTTTTCAGGATTTAGTCGGAAATATGGCTTGTTGCATTCATCGGAAAGCTCTCGGGGAGAGCTTTCCGTTGAATGGCAACAAGTCATATTTCCGACTAAATCCTGAAAAGTTACCCATAATTATGCTGTGGTTAAGTGGTCAATTACTTTGGGCATTACTGTACCACTGTTTTTCATTTTGCGTGACACTTGTCACAACTTTCGACGCCTTTTCAACAGACTTAGAACAAAAGGCATCACTGTATACAATATCACCGACCTCCTAAAAGGTACACCAAACATTAGTAATAACAGAAACAAATTAATATTTTCAGAAGTTCAAAAATATATGGTCGCTACAAACCGCTTTACCAATTAACAAATTCACCACCTGTGGGTCAACGTCACGCGCGATCGCCATCATTTTAGTACCACAAAGCTACTAAACTAACTAACGCATCTCTTCAAAGCCAACAATCAGTAATCAAACTAAATGAACTCACATATCGAACCTGGATCTGGTAACACACACAAAAACAATTTAAACATATATATACCATCTTGTTATTAAAATAACGTGTTGCAATTGTATGGGGAGAGAAGCTATCTAACTTGTATAACTTGTGCCACATTAATGATACAATAAGATATGTTTAAGCTAACTTTAACAATGAAAGGCGAAAAGAATGTATGTTCCCCGGTGTATTATAGCATATAAGGGCAGTCGATGTTAAACTGATTAAACTATTTATGCAACGCTTTATCTCCTGGCACCAGTAAGCGCCTCCCACTATAGTGAATGTGATGGAAAGCTCCATTTGAAACCAGTAACCATTTCTTTACTAAATAATGGCTGGTAGTTCCCATAGGAAATGTTCGGATAACAATTCGTTTGTTGAACTTATTATCTGAACATTTCTCCCCGATAAATAGGACTCCTTCTGCGCCTGTATTAGCTGTCGTCCATTTATATTTTCTGAAAATTCCTCCAGATGAATAATAGACCATTCCAATGTATAGTTTTATAAATGAATGTTATAATCCATTTGGTATAGAAATTGTTAAATACACATGTAGCACAATTCCTGGTCATCATACAACGACTCCCTAATATATGACTTGCAGTCTATTGAGAAGTATAATTCCACATTAAGGACGTTCGTGTCTCAATCACATCTTAGCATATAGGATATGTGTGAGGGGCAGATGCGACTACAACGTCTGTTATCAATTTGTGTGCGATGGATATACTATAGTCGTCGACTGAATATGCACTGTATTATTCAAATTGTATCCATGTCACGCCCTGTACTGTCTGCATTTTTGGTGATCGGCGTTTTTAAATATAATTCAATCGAATTAATTGAAAAAATATCCGGGAATTGTCAACATATGTGGGACAAAACAAAAACAACTCGTTGTTGGACGCTCGTTATTGCAGTCGACGCCATGCGTGCATATATTGTGCAACTGAGCGGAATAAAATATGAATTAATTGTGCATTAACATTAAAGTTAAACATTAACGCAACGTGTGGCTTCATAATGCAACAGCTGTGGGCTTTGAAGATACTACCATCCTGGATATGTGGTCCTGCTAATTTTCTACGATGCTGACCGGTCCTGCTAATTTGCTATGATTCTGGCGGGTCCTGCTACTTGTTATGACGCTTGTGGGTCCTGATGAATTGTTATGATGTTGGTGGTGCCTGATGAATTGTTGTGTTGGTGGGTCCTGCCAATTTGATATCATGGTGGTGGGTCCTGCTAATTTGCTATCATGCTGGTGGGTCGTGCTAATTTGGCTATGATGCTGCTATAGTTTGCAGATAATTTCTACACGTATTACCATTATCTATACCTGGATCATGGATCTATACCTGCGTGACCCTGCCAACATTGTGCACGAAATTGATTCAACCAATCGCCCACCATGCCTATAAAGAGTATAAAGAATACAAAGGTTATAGACACAATATAGCCACAGGCAGACTTTACCATGTTGTGAATATTGACTAGGATATTCCATATTGTGTGTGTAAAGCGAACACTGTTAAAGATGCATTCAGGGTTCCAGACCTCCATTTACAACAACAACATAACAATCTACTTTGTTCTGTTTTAAATGTAAAAAATCAACATGAGATATGAACTAGACCTATAAGTGCTAAAGAATATCATTTTGTTATTGGAAACTTATGAAAGTAATATATTATGTCCATCTAATACATCCGAAAAGGTATGAAATAAATGCTTCGAAAATTCAATATCCAACAAAATAGCATCCTTTATTTACTACTTTTCGTTCCAAACATGATATTATATACATTAGAATCCAAATAACAAGTGAAATTGGTTTCGTAAAAATTAGTCTGCAACACTGAATACATCTTTAATGCTGTGGTTTTATATTGCAGGTCAAAATGAACAAACGATTTGCCGGGATTCAAACATTAAGATACTATCCGGAGGTGAGTGTATATTATTTCAATCGCGCCAATTCAATCCATGTACATGTAGGGTTAACCCTTTCTATTCTAAATACTCACTGACGAGTAGTTCCATTTGGTCGTTTGTTAAACTTATTATCAAAAGAGCTCCCTCCTACAAATAGGATTCCTTCTGTGTATTATCTGTCGTCTGCTTTTATTTTCTGAACATCCCTCATAATTAATAATAGACCGTTCCAATGTACACTTTTAAACTTGGTGTGAGGATCGATTTAGTATAGAAAGGGATTAATGTCCGAAACCCACACCTTACCAATCCTGGACTGATTATCCATCATGGCCAAAATTTTCAGCGGTTGAAAATGTCATGTCTGACACATTACACACTGAGAGCTTTCCGATTAATAGTGCCATGCGATATTTCCGACTAAATCCTGAAAAATTACCCATAATTATGATGTGGTTAAGGAGTCGATTATTTAGGGCATTACTGTAGTTGGGAATTTCAGACCAATTGTCATGTTGAATTAATTCTGATTGTTAATTGAGATACGTTCGACGTACCAGTTGGAATATTCCAACCCAAAGAGTGAAATGTAATGGAATTCCTAGACCACCCCCCCCCCCACCTGAGAACTAATTTCAAGGTAAATGCCATTCTGTGTGCCTTCAAACAACGATTCAAATAGTTCTCTACTTCGAATTGCGATGTTGGACTCGCCATGCTCGTGTTGCCAAATGCCCTACCATATAGGTGTCTGATTGCACGTTATCCAACAGCTATATAGAACCATCAGAAAACTATAACCCAGTGGAGGGGGGGGGGGGTTTATTTTCAAATCAAGAAGCGCTTTTAATTATTACTAGCTTCCCAATTTCCAATCGTCTGATGCATGGTCTTACTAAATTGTTCATGTCGAAGTAGCTGTCTAGCTGAGTGTTTAGTCTGCATCGTGTGCCCTTTTACTTATAATGTGAGCAGTAGTGGTATTCGGTTCGTTTAAAGCATTATCACACAATGTTATCATGGAAATCGTCTTTGTGTCTTGATATATACACAGATTCACAGACAGTGTAATTGTCTGATAGACAGCGGCTCTTGACTATTTTGGACGGTGACTATACTATGGGCGCTTGATCTCAACATTCAGCACTAAAATGCCAACCGGTGTGGAATAATAGGTTAATTAACCCTTCATGACTGTAGTTGCGCTGGTGCAGCATAAAACACACTGTGTCAGTAAATTATCTTATATATGCGGGCCTCCCATAGGGAGCCGAGCATAAAAGAGGATATACTAGTCCCCAGTTTATTGCGAAATTTAAAAAACCAGTCCAGTATATTAGTAAATTAGACCTAATTTACTTATGCAAATTTCGCAATAAACTGGGACGAGTTGTAGATTCTATTTGTTAATTGATCCAAAACCTTCATAAAACATACTTAATTCAATAAATGGGACGTGAAGCTATAACACCGGCTGCTATAAGGCCTGCCATGACGTTTCACGTAACTATGCGCTGTTTGCCCGCGTAAATAAATAGTCCCAGATTAATAAGACTATTTGACGTATTTAATGGCGTATATTTAATGAAATATTTATTCAAACTGAATCACTAATAGTCAGAAACGTCGATTTAGCGTACATAGCGTACGAAATGTGATATGACAAGCCGGACGTCAAATGTCACGTTTGCGCAACAACATTTGGATTGACCTGGCACTATTTCCTGTTATACAATGACCGTTGTGTATAATTATTATAGAATGGATTTAGTGATTGGAATAAGGTCGTGTTTTAAATAAGAAATTGCACTGGATTACAAGGTCAAGGTAACTATTGTTAGGCCAATGTATTCTCTTATATATGCGAGGCTCCATATGGCAGACTTGAATATATAAGAGAATGCATTGGCATGGGTTTTTCGCAACGTTTCAGGAAGCTCCAGTCATGGAAGGGATAATGGATGTTTGTTCTAAGTAGGTTTTGTTTCTGGCGCCGACAACGATTATGGGAGTAGGCGTTTGTCAACATGCTTAGAATACGTTAACGTGCTGGTAAATTTGCCTGGACAATTTGCAGGTTATTAACCGTAAATGGTTGTAGTGTATAGACATATAGGAGCCAAACTACTTGCCCAACAGTTCATTGCATGCGCAGTCAGATATGTAATTCCTTAAGTTATTTCATATTTGACATTCATTTATTTGGCAAGAATCAATTGTGAAAACATATCGTGACGTTTCGGCGATCTAATAATCTATAAAAACCATCGAGCACACTTATTCTGTAATTCCAATATTTGTATCATAAATAGCCATGAATGAAGAATTTCATTAAAAAAATGCCAGGACATTTTTCCAACTTTGTGAGCGTACCCTTAGCATTGTATAGAAATATAGGCAAATGGTTCAATAAATGATCAGATGAATAGTATATACATTAACCCATATAATACTGAATACTCACTGACGGAAATGTTCGATAATAAGTTTAACAACGTTTGTAGAACTTGTTATTTGATCATTTAATTCCCTCTATCGAATTGAACTCCTTCTGCATTTGTTTTATCTGCCGTCTGCTTACTTTCCTAATTACCCCTCCTGATTAATAATAGACTGTTCCAATGTACACGTTAATAACCGAGTGGCTTCATAATAGTGTATGTTATTGTTAAGGCGGCAGCGATTGTACTTTTCATGTTTAATTTTCCTGGTAAGTGGATTTTTTGGACCGACCCACCCCCCCCCCCCCCCAACCCCCGAACCAATTTTTTTTGGGGTTTTGGCAAGTTATTTCAGACAATTTATCGATACCCACAACCACCCCCACCCCCGACTCCACCACCAACCTAGAAACACGAATTCCAACATTTTCGGAAGAATATTTAGAATTGTCACCATTTAACAAACAAACAAAAAAGAACAACAATCTATACTATAACCGGCTGTCTAAATGCTGTTTTTATGTTAAAATTACATTATCTCTAAGTCCCCCCTTAATGGCGCTATGTGTAATAATCATATATAATTATACCAATGGCGCATTATATCGCTTTGGTATTATGGACAGAAAAAAATGAATTCCTGTCTGCATGAGATGGAGAAAAAATGCACGCATCTGCGTTTGATGCACAAACCACACATTATACGTGTTCTGGTGTCAATCAGCCTCAATCGACTGTGTACGTCGGCATATGTTATATTGATGAGCGGGTTATTTCATAAATTGGTTTCGACCTTGTCAATAATATCCAAGACAGTATAGCAAGGTGTGGACAAGTGCGTATACTTTACCGCTTGTAACATCACGTAGGCTCTGTTAGAACATTCAAGCAAAGCGTACGTTTAACCTCTACATTCAAAGATCGCCTACGGGGGTATAAGAAACGTGTTATTGTGCTGCTCCGGGTCAATGGAAACGTATAGACTGAAGTATATGCGGAACAGAAGTGGGTGTTATGGATTAAGTTGTTGAGCTACCTGCCGAGATGGTCCAGATACCAGACCAATGTTATTTTTCGGCCTTGAGCAGCTATAAACAGGTGCTAAAAAAAACTGTTGTTAATATTACCTGTTAATTGAGATCTGTGAGATGCCAGAGTGATCATTAAGGTGTCTGGATCGGGAACTATTCACGCTAATCCTCGATTTCTTTCGAAGAAAGATGTAGTAAAATTAGCCAGGTTTAGATGTAGAACACATCGTCTACCTATCGAGACTGGCTTTAAAACTTGTGAGAATGTCGATAAATCGGAGGCGATTGTAGACGAATACCATTGATTGGTGAAGTGTACTCTACGTGAGTCTTTCACTATACGAGATGTACTTCTCATTCTGTCATGTGTATAGTTCACAATCAATATGCTGGTGACTAAGACTTATACCTTCTCACTTAAAGGCACGTGAGGCCTTAGTTGTCGAAAATATTCATATTTGTTCTAATCACCGTAAACAGAAAAAACATTAAAACGCATACAGTTTCGTTCATATATACCATGACCATCACGTAAACAGCATGTTATCATAAAGACCTACTATAGTTTACCTAAGCAAGAGCCTGATTGTGTTACAGAAGACAGCACAATGCTACTGGCTAATCACACACAAATGGCATAAACGCTCTTTATTAGTTCCATATCAGGAATTCACCAACAAAGAACGCTCTTTATGTTTACCATAATAATATAAACAAACACCAGAAAAGTAACTTTTCATGCCTTTGTTTACATAACAATGGTCAAATATTTGACAATAACATACTGTTGATGCGATATTTCTTATTTGTATACGGACAAAGTCTGTCTACATTTTGATGTTCTTTCTGTTTGTGGCGGTTTTTGACGGGTGGAAATATTTTCACAGGATACCCACCGCCAAGGCCAACCGTACCTTTAATTAACGAATGACCCAAAATTAATTTAAAAATACAGTAACCTTACACAAGGTCTGAGAATTTGTGAGACATGAACGAACTTAACTTATGTACGTTCAAAGCTACGTCGAGGTTGTCCAATTACAAGATCAGTGTTATTTTTATGACCCGGGCTGATCAGCTATAACATAATTTTATGTACGTTCAAAGTTACCTGACGAGGTGGTCCAATTACAAGATCAGTGTTATTTGTATTACCCGGCCCGATCAGCTTTTAATATAATTTTATGCTACATGTTGTTAATAGTACCTGCTAATTGATATCGGTGAATTGACGGAGTACTAAAACTTTAGGACCGGGTACTATTCGCGATACGCTCGATTTTGCTTTGGTTGATTGAATTATAGTCCAAGACTATTTTATATCAAATTCCCCCAAAAAATTAACATATACAACATAGTCGTATAAGAGCGACGTATTTTATCCCAAAGGGTTAAACAGATGCGGAGATTTAAACCAGAAACTTTTAGAAACGCAAACATGTTCGGTAGCGAAATATTTCACCGATAGATCACTACGCTACCAATACGCCATACCGCATGGAATTCCAAAGAAGTAAGCAAAATAAAATAAAGCGACAAAGTATTTGGACAAATTGACAACATAATCATGAATCGCGAGAGTTTGGGAAAAATGTTAATTAGGCCACGAAGCGATTGGGATAACTCTTGAGCAGGAATGGGGAGAACTATATTTTTACACGTAGGGGTGAGCGGCGCGGTCGGTGTCAACTTTCTTTCCAACTTATCGATCGAAGAAGACGGTCACCAATTTTTGAAAACCCTCCCTCCCTCCCATTTTTCGTGGTTGTTGGAGAGCACACAGGGTTGATGTCTTTGCCCCCCCACCTTTCGGGGTTTGTTTTTGATGGCGGCGGTTATTGCGCCTCAAAAATTGTTAATTGTTTTTATTATTATTCATGTATCGGCTTCCTGTAATTATGTTTTGCTAAACAGGTAGCTAAAACCGCATTCCATTGTTTGTCTTTATTTTAACCCTGTGGGATAAAAGTATGCTATAGATAATTTTACGAGACCAATATTTTACACATTATGAATGGGGTGCTTCTCACACGAAGGGGGGACTTCACACCAGAACAGAACAATATATATATTTCGGTAAATATAGCCAATTGCACTGAGAGGCTTCGTTAAAAACGCCGAGAGGCCTCTATTTGTACTTAGAGGCATCGAATCGGTGTGTATTTGTCCCTCTTCATGTATGACGTTTCGATGGAAGAGGTGCTAATTTCCAAACATTTCTATTGCGTCGCGTGTAGTAATATCGCACCAATGGGGATTTGTGTTATACATGCATTAACCCCTTCTATAATAAATGGATTCTCCCAGTCAGTTAAAAAGTGTACATTGGAATGATCTATT